>OX578135.1:12174927-12494927 GCA_951213105.1 Amaurobius ferox
ACCTTTCTTCAAACTCGGCACTAAATTTCGTATGGCCGAGTTTCGCTCTATTGGACGTACACTTACGCAAGATATAGACAGATTCATTTATCGATGTGCTGTGAAATACAGTGTACCCACTTCTATATATAATGAGTGGAAATCGGCTATATTAAATGCTTTTTTTAAATCATACAATAAAATTGGAAGGGAAGAAGCTGTTAAACATTATAATAGGAATGAATTGATGACTTTACAGAAGAATTTCGTAATTACATACGTTGATAAAGTTACATCAAATTATGCATTTACATGTCAACATCTTTATAATAAATTACTGATTGCATGTTACCGGGATCGTGATGTATATAGACCTTTACATCTTTCACAAAACGAAATAGAAAACCGTATAAGGGCCTTTTATAAATCTGTAGGTTACACTTTGAAATCTATTAAATTTCCTTATGTTACTTTAATACCCAAGCTGCATAAAGTTCCTGTGAAATTCCGCCCCATTACTAATGGTTATAAAACTTACTTAACAATAGCAAATAAAAAACTACTTTCAATCTTAAAAGAAGTTATGATTAAAATAAAAAATAATGGTGTTTATTTTATAAGTAATAGTCTTGAAGTAATAGAAAAAATAAAAACCATATCTGAAGATTTACATTATAAAAGTTATGATTTTAATGATTTGTTCAGTAATATAAATATTAAAGATCTTTTTGCTATTTTAATGGAAGTCTACGAAAAATATAATATGCAAAAACTTATTACTATATGTAAATTTAAAGCTTTAGTCAATCTTGTTCTGTTTGAAACCGTCTTATACGATGGTACTAATTTTTACAAACAGCTCCATGGTATACCCATGGGAGGTGGGTGTTCCTCTATTCTTGCAGACATTTACTTCAACAAATATGAAGAGGGCACACACATTTTAAACGAATTGCTATACATACGTTACGTGGACGATATCCTTTTTGCCTGTAAAGAAAATTTTTTTTTATTGGATTTTGGATTTTATCCAAAATGTTTAACTTTAACAGAAACACCATACAACTCTGACGAAAGTCTTAGTTTTCTTGATTTGTCTCTGTACAAACTTCCTAATGGATCAACTGGATTTCGTCTCTACGATAAACGTAGAGATTTTAAATTTGATATAAATTTTATTGTACCTTGGTATTCTTGCCTACATAGAAATGTATACAGAAACATAATTTTAAACCATCTTTTGAGAAGCAAAAGAATCAACAGTAATGTAAATGACCGTTACAATAGCGATATTAACTTCCTCCATGGTGCAATTTCACAGGGTTTTCCGAAACGTTTTCTGTGTGACATTATATGCAAATTTTATAGTATAACCGTAACTGAGTGCTATCATATATATTTGGATACTGAACCTCTCGTGTATTAATTACGTTTGGGAGTTTGTGCCATCTCTACACAGGTAAAGAATGAGTACACTCTTTTTTACAATAGATATTGACAGGTGAATGTATTAGTGCTGGATTCGTCAAGATGGTGCATTTGGGTTATGGTACGGTATCTGCTTCGATAATTAAAATCTATATGTTTGGATTCTTATCGCCATATGTTTTGTGAGGGTTAGACAATAGTACAGTTTAGTATATGAGTCTTCTGAGTACTCCACACATTTTTATGTTCTGCAACCTCCATCTTAAAATCCTTTTTAAATTTTTGATACTTCGGTATTCAATTTTGTGCAATATATCGGCTACCGGGAGTGTTGTCTAGACGCAAAGCAAGCTTAACCGGGGAGTGGGGGTCACAACCCCCCCCCCCCGGCCATTCTTTGATATATTGCTTTCTTTCATTTTTATACTTTTCTAGTTTAATATTAAAATCCACATTGTAGTGCAGCATAGCGCCTTATTCGTGTGATTTCTGGAATATTGTAACATTCACTCATTTATACATATTTATATATATATATATATATATATATATATATATATTTATATATATATATATATCTATATATATGTATATATATATATATATATATATATATATATATATATATATTTGAAATGTAATAATAAGAATTATGTAAAAAAAAAAAAAAAAAATTAAAATACAATTCAAGTAATATTAACATCACCATAGAAGCAAATTCACGGCCATAGTGCCGATAAGAGAAAAGAACAGAACCTTCCCAAATTCGATGATTAATCAGAATCAAATTCATCTTCAGGTCTGAGTATTTAATTCTAATTAACCCAAACAAATGCCTGTTTCAGATTAAGCAATAGTACATTACTATAAACGCTTAAACTCAGACTACAGGCAGGACGGATACAACGGACGGATACAACACTCAATATGAATTAAAAAGAACTTAAAAAAATCACGATTTGGAAACAAGATGGATGCCATATATCATTTTGAAGTGGGTCATGTGATCGTTTCATATCATAATCACGTGATCGTTTCATATAAGAGGTGTAATTATTATTTTAATTTTTATTTAAAAAACTACTGAATATATTTCGCTGAATTTTTTTTTATATATTTTATGGAACAATTTGAATATTACCTAAAATTTTCGAAGCAATTTGTGAATTTTAAATCCGCTTAAAACATGTTTGAAAAATTAGGTCCCATAGCGCTCAATGTATTTCATTTTTTCAACCCGGGTTCAATCCAAAACTAATTGGGTGATATTATTCATTTATATTCCCATAGGTCGTACAGACCGTCTGAACAACATACTAAAATTTCATTTTGATTAAGTCATTTTTACGGCAGCTATCTTGCTAACGGACAGATGGACAGACAGACAGACAGAATGAATGAACAAAGTCATAAACACTTTTCAACTTTGTTGTAAAGTGTTAAAAATAGTTATAACACTAACTTATAGGATTGGGCAACTAATTTTTGGATGAAATTCTATTTTTATTAAAACTCTGCGGTAGTATCGAGGTATCGCTTTATATATCTAAAACACATTTAACTAGCATAGTCATTTCAGTGTATAACAAGAAAGATCAATCATGCATAAGCATTGATTATGAAACACTTTCCAACTTCAATGCAATTTCATTTAAAAATTTCTAAAATGTGCTACATTCAGTGGTGATATCTCTTACATTATCACAGTACTACAGTAATTTATTATACTTAAATATTTAAAACTGTATCGAAATATAAATCATCTGATTCTCTATGCAAAATCAATGAATATTTCATTCATATAACTTGTATTCCAGACTCCAGAGCTAAATAATTTTGTATGAAAAAAATTCAGAAATTCTTATGTAACTCACCTTACAATCGCTTGAGATATTTGCATTCTGCATAAGTTAAAATTAGGCTTCGTTGAAGAAATAATAAAAGTTTAGGGATCATTTAAAATCACAACTATTGTAATTGCGTAGGCACGGAATTTAGATACACATATAATACACAGATATACAGATAATATATGTGTGTGTGTGTATGTATTCAAAGTATTGGAATCGTGCCGAAGATCGGAACTCGAATTTTCGAAGGATCTACACGTTTTGGGACGTCTAGAACACGAAAAAACTATTTTTAGGAAGACGTTTGTGTGTGTAAGGGTGTATCTGTGTGTGTTTCTGTGAGGATATTGCATCCACTTTAACTGAAAAACTAATGGACCGAATTTCATAAAATTTGGTAGGTATGTTTTTTTTTGGAAATCCTGATGTTCATTAGATTATAGTACGATTCGTAATAAAAGAATCTGCCTTCTTTGCGAAATGGCCGGCAGAAATTGCCTTTATCCACTCTAGCTAAAAATTAATGGAACAAATTTAACAAAATTTGGTGTATAATGTTTCAATAACCTACAAGTGATATATATACCAATTTAACAAAATTTGGTATATAAATCATTTGTAGGTTATTCTAGTACGATTCGGGAAAAAGGAACGGGCTATTTTTGCGAAATGGCCCGCAAAAATCGTTAAATATAAAAATAAAAGACTACGTGTGCTCAATTATATCAATTAAATTCCTATATTATATGTGATTTTTGACAACAAAAACAATAAGACTAACCCCATTACTCTAGGACTAGCCGTTCTTGAAATATTCTTGTTTTTTCGCGATTTCGCTACGCCACCTTTGACAATAAGTCCAGCTATGAAATGAGAACCAAATTCAAGTTTAATGTGCAATTTCAATGTCATTTAAAATACTTATGGCTGTTATTTTGTGCAGATAAACTCAAATTATTATTTAAGAAATAAAGAGAACGTGAATATGAGTCTGCAGGGAAAGACATGTGCTGCCCACATCAGAATTTTTAACAATATTACAACAATGATTTATAGAAGTGAACGGGGATTATTTGCAAGCCATTTCGAAAAAAATGTAGGATCTCTATTTAAAGATCCACCAAATTTTTGTAGAATAAAATGTTCAACAAATTTAAGCGGTGCACCAAATTTTAACTCTCTAGGACGTAGGAAAGTGCATTAAAAATGCCATCAAATAAGTATATCACGAAGAGTTATATAAAATTAAAAAAAAATTTGAAAAATTGTTATCTACCAAATTTATTTAAAAATGTAAAGCCTCTCTCATATACAAAATGATCAAAGTCTTGGAAAGATATTTATTATATAATATATCTCTTTTTTCTTTCTGGAGGATATCCCAAAAGTCAGAATTTAATTGAATTTGCTTTTTCCCCTATATTAAATAATTTTTAATTCAAAAACTACTTAATATATTTTACTGAGATTTTTTTTATATATTTTGTGGGATAATGTAAATATTTCCTAAAAATTTCGAAGCAATCTGTGAATTTTAAATTTGCTTAAAAAATGTTTAAAAAATTAGGTCCCATAGGGTTCAATGTATTTCATTTTTTCAACCCGGGTTCAATAAAAAACTAATTGGGTGATATTATTTATTTATATTCCCATAGGTCCCACACACCGTCTGAAAAACATACTAAAATTTCATTTTGATAAAGTTATTTTTATGGCAGTTATCGTGCTAACGGACAGACAGACAGACAGACATGATGAACAAAGTCTATTTTTAACACTTTACAACAAAGTTGAAAAGTGTTTATGACTTTGTTCATTCTGTCTGTCTGTCTGTCTGTCTGTCTGTCTGTCCGTTAGCACGATAACTGCCGTAAAAATGACTTAATCAAAATGAAATTTTAGTATGTTGTTCAGACGGTCTATAGGACCTATGGGAATATAAATGAATAATATCACCCAATTAGTTTTGGATTGAACCCGGGTTGAAAAAATGGAATACATTGAGCCCTATGGGACCTAATTTTTCAAGCATTTTTTAAGCGGATTTAAAATTCACAAATTGCTTCGAAAATTTTAGGCAATATTCAAATTGTTCCATAAAATATATAAAAAAAAATTCAGCGAAATATATTCAGTAGTTTTTTAAATAAAAATAAAAATAATAATAACACCTCTTATATGAAGCGATCACGTGTCCATGATATGAAACGATCACATGACCCACTTCAAAATGATATATGGCATCCATCTTGTCTCAAAATCGTGATTTTTAAAGTTCTTTCTAATTCATATTGAGTGTTGTTTCCATCCTAAAACTACTTTATTTTGGCCTAAATTCTGTGCATCTACATATTCTAACAACGCAATGACAATATATTTCAGTTTAAATGCTCATACAAATTTGATTATTTCTACTATTAAGCCTATTTTTCACCTATGTAAAATGTAAACAGCAAAATATGTAGAATGAGTTGTATTAGAATCGCTGTAATTCTTTAACACAAAATCATTTAGTCCATGGAGTCTGCATGGCTGATATGAATGAAATATTCATTGATTTTAGAAAGAGAAGGACGATAATTTTCGATGAAGTTTTACGCATAGAGTTTTACTTACTTGTAGCTCCATGGTCTTAATTTTTAAATAATATAAATTATTATAGTATTGTGATGAATGACATGAATGGGGGAATTATTTATGAATGAAATGTTGCTTTTATAGAGAGAGCCAGGCGTGTTATTTTTTCTATGACGTCATTTGAATGGATTTCAGTTGTTTTCGATGAAGTTTTCAAATATAATAAATTATCGTAGTATTATGATAATTCTAAAATTATTACCGAGGAATGTATCACATTTTAGAGATGTTTAAACCAGGCAATTTATATTTTAATGCCGTTATTTGAATGAAGTTAATTTTTTTCGATGAAGGTTTAAGGTTTCAAATATAATAAATTAATGTAGTATTGTGATAAGTTTTAAAATATTACCGAGGAATGTATTGCATTTTAGACATGTTTAAATAAAATTGCATTGAAGTTGGAAAGTGTTTCATAATCAATGCTTTAAGCATGATTGATCTTTCTTGTTCAACTATGTTGTAAAGTGTTAAAAATAGCCATAACTCTGTAACTTCTGGGATTGGGCACCTAATTTTTGGATGGAATTCTATTTTTAACACTTTACAACATAGTTGAAAAGTGTTTATGACTTAGTTCATTCTGTCTGTCTGTCCTTTAGCACGATAACTGCCGTAAAAATGACTTTATCAAAATGAAATTTTAGTATGTTTTTCAGAGGATCTGTGGGACCTATGGGAATATAAATAAATCATATCATCCAATTAGTTTTTTATTGAACCCGGTTTGAAAAAATGAAATACATTGAATCCTATGGGACCTAATTTTTCAAACATTTTTTAAGTAAATTTAAAATTCACGAATTGCTTCGAAATTTTTAGGAAATATTTACATTATCCCATAGAATATATAAAAAAAAATTCAGTAAAATATGTTAAGTAGTTTTTTAATTAAAAATTATTTAATATAGGGAAAACAAACAAATTCAATTAAATTCTGACTTTGGGATATCCTCCAGAAAGAAAAGAGAGATATATTTTATAATAAATATATTTCCAAATGTTTAGTTAATTTGCATATGAGAGAGGCTTCACATTTGAAAATAAATTTGGTAGATACCAATTTTCCAAATTTTTTTCAATTTTATATAAATTTTCATGATACATTTATTTGATGGCGTCTTTAATGCACTTTCCTACGTCCTAGAGAATTAAA
Organism: Amaurobius ferox; assembly: GCA_951213105.1. Lineage (NCBI taxonomy): Eukaryota > Metazoa > Arthropoda > Arachnida > Araneae > Amaurobiidae > Amaurobius > Amaurobius ferox. The sequence continues at coordinate 12,181,978 of OX578135.1, forward strand.
ATTTGGTACCAGATTAAATTTGTGAAACATTTTATTCTACAACAATTTGGTGGATCTTTAAATATAGATCCTACATTTTTTTCGAAATGGCCTGCAAATAATCCCCGTTCACTTATATAAATCATTGTTGTAATTTTGTTAAAAATTCTGATGTGGACAGCACATGTCTTTCTCTGCAGACTGCTATTCACGTTCTCTTTATTTCTCCAATAATAATTTGAGTTTATCCGCACAAAATAACATCCATAAGTATTTTAAATGACATTCAATCTGCACGTTAAACTTAAATTTGATTCTCATTTGATAGATGGACTTATTGTCAAAAGTGGCGTAGCGAAATCGCAAAAAAACCTAAAATATCTCAAGAACGGCTAGTCCTAGAGAAATGGGGTTAGTCTTATTCTTTTTGTTGTCAAAAATGACGTATAAAATAGGAATTTAATTGATATAATTGAGCACATGTAGTCTTTTATTTTTATATTTAACGATTTTTGCGGGCCATTTCGCAAAAATAGCCCGTTCCCTTTTCCCGAATCGTACTAGAATAACCTGCAAATGATTTATAAAACAAATTTAGTTAAATTTGGTATATAAATTACTTGTAGGTTATTGAAATATTATACACCAAATTGTGTTAAATTTTGTCCATTAGTTTTTAGCTAGAGTGGATAAAGGCAATTTCTGCCGACCATTTCGTAAAGAAGGCAGATTATTTTATTACGAATCGTACTATAATCAAATGACCATCAGGGTTTCCCACAAAAAACTTACCTACCAAATTTTATGAAATTCGGTCCATTAGTTCTTCAGTTAGAGTGGATGCAATATCCTCACAGACACACAGAAACACACACAGATACACCCTTACAAACACAGATGTCTTCCTAAAAATAGTTTTTCGTGTTCTGGAAGTCCCAAAACGTGTAGATCCTTCGAAAATTCGAGTTCCGATCTTCGGCACGATTCCAATACTTTGAATACATACACACACACATATATTATCTGTATATCTGTGTATTATATGTGTATCTAAATTCCGTGCCTACGCAATTACAATAGTTGTGATTTTAAATGATCCCTAAACTTTTATTATTTCTTCAACGAAGCCTAATTTTAACTTATGCAGAATGCAAATATCTCAAGTGATTGTAAGGTGAGTTGCATAATAATTGCTGAATTTTTTTCACACAAAATTATTTAGCTCTGGAGTCTGGAATGAAAGTTATATGAATGAAATATTCATTGATTTTGCATAGAGAATCAGATGATTTATATTTCAATACAGTTTTAAATATTTAAGTATAATAAATTACTGTAATACTGTGATAATGTAAAAGATATCACCAATGAATGTATCCCATTTTAGAGATTTTTAAATGAAATTGCATTTCAGTTGGAAAGTGTTTCATAATCAATGCTTATGCATGATTGATCTTTCTTGTTATTAGAACTCGGTGGTAGTTTCGTGGTATCTCTTTATATATCTCTTTATATGTCTAAGACGGAGTTAACTACCATAGGCATTTCAGTGTATAAAATTAGCCATATCTCTGTTTTTTCTGGAATTAGGCATCTAATTTTTGGATGAAATTCTCTTTTTATTAGAAATCGGTGATAGTCTGGTGGTATCTCTTTATACATGTAACAGACATTTAACTAGCATATGCAATGTATAAATATAACTATAACTCAGTAACGTCTGGGATTAGGCACCTAATTTTTGGATGAAATTTTATTTTTATTAGGACTCGGTGGTAGTCTCGTGGTATGTCTTTATATATGAAAGAGACATTTAGCTAGCATAGGCATTTCAATGCATAAATATAACTATAACTCTGTAACTTTTTGGATTGGGTACCTAATTTTTGGATGAAATTCTATTTTTATTATAACTCGGTGGTAGTCTCGTGGTATGTCTTTATCTTTTTATATATCTAAGAGAGAGTTAACTACCATAGTCATTTCAGTGTATAAACTTAGCCATAACTCTGTATCTTCTGGAATTAGGCACCTAATTTTTGGATGAAATTCTATTTTTATTAGAACTCGGTGGTAGACTCGTGGTATCTTCTTATATATGAAAGAGAGATTTAACTAGCATAGGCAATGTATAAATATATCTAAGAGACAGTTAACTACCATAAATCTTTTCAGTGTATAAAATTAGCCATAACTCTGTAACTTCTGGGATTAGACACATAATTTTTGGATGAAATTTTATTTTTATTTGAACTCGGTGGTACTCTCCTGATATCTCTTTATATATCTAAGAGATATTTAACTACCATAGGCATTTCAGTATATAAAAATAGCCATAACCCTGTAACCTCTAAGATTGAGCACTTAATGTTCGGATGAAATTCTATTTTTACTGGAATTCGGTGGTAGTCTCGTGGTATCTCTTTATATTTCTCTTTATATATCTAAGATGCACTTAACTACTATAGGCATTTCAGTGTATAAACATATCCATCATTTTATAACTTCTGGGATTGGGCACCTAATTTTTGGATGAAATTCTACTTTTATTAGAACTTGGTGGTAGCTCGTGGGTGGTGCAAGTCGCTGCCACTAGGTCGCTCCTCCCGGATGTCCCGGGTGCGGTATAGCAACAACGGACATTCTAAACTATATACCTTCGGGTGGGTCAGGATGCTTTAAAAGCTATCGGTACATTTAAATTCAATTAATTTCATTTTGTGGAACATGTTTGGAAAGTTGTTTTGTAGGTTGATTTAGAAAGTGCACTGCAAACAATATCTTGAATTGACTGAAGAATTGATGCTACGAAACGTCAGTTGTTTACTCTTCGAAAATATAAACCTTCCCCAAGCAAGAAATCTGTTAAGAGATTTCCCAGAGCCACTAACTCGTATATTTTGCCATAGGATACTTTTCTCTTGCTGAGAGACCAATCTGTTGACTAATGATAGTGGCCGTCATCGTGTGCACAAGAAATTGACCACAGACAGACAGACGCATATCACTCCAAACATAGTCAAAACGTGTTCAGGAGGTTGTAAAAACCTAAATGTCTCTTTATCCTCTTTAGATGCCTTTGTAGAGGATTTTTACTTAATCTGTCAAAAGTGACTTAAACTCAAACTTAGAGTACTTGACCTTTCGTTCCAAGGAGGACATTGGACATAACACAGGACGGCATTGTTTCAGTTTATTAGGGACTTCACAGAATTTACAGCAGTTTGCTGTTTAAAGCAACGGACAACATAAATGCTAATTGTTATTGCACTCGCCTGAAATAAATGACAAATATACAAGCTACTGCAACATACTAGGCTGGTGATAATTCTTAAATAGAAATGAGTTCTCGAGTATATATGCTTACCCCGATATTTTGTTACTTCGCCTGGTATTGCGGACACCCCCCCGAATTCTAGACTCTCCCTAGTCATCGTTGTATCGAATGGGGTTTTCTTCCAGACACTACTCGAATCCTTCATCGTCTACTCAAGAACACTGAAAACCTCATGATCCGAAACATATTCCTATTCTACCGTAGGAACGCAGAAAATGCTGATTAGGTCAGTGATTCGTCTAATAACCGAACCAGTTAGGATGGTTCGTTTAAAGAAACATAAATTACAATATAAATTGGCGGAAATTTAATAATCGAAAGGTTATTTAGACCTCACAAGGTCTTAAAAGTTATATATTCGTATTAAAACCTCGAAATCGAAAATTTTTCTGAAAGCAGTACTTTCTCGATACTACGTATGAGAAAGTGACAATGAATTTCTGGTATGAGAAAGTTGAGTTCAGTTACAGTAAGTTAATTATATATCCGAGTTACATAGTCTCATGCACGCATCATACAGTTACTGCGCACGTAATAATGTAAATATGCCCATTTACCAGGGGTGGGGTCACGTTTATATTGACGGCATATCTTCGGGAAGTTACAGACATATTAGATAATGGCTTCATAGAATATTCACAGACGGACATGACTCTAAAAGTAGTCAAACCATGTTCAGGAGGTCCTAAAACATAGTATTAGCATCAAAATCTCGAAATCGAAAATTTTCGTGAAAACAACTCCATACTTATGAGAAAGTAGAAATACTTTTTTTTTTTTTATAAATTTAATGGAAATAACATGCAAAGGGAAAAACAAAATTGCAAAATTGAGGAAGAACAGCAGTAATCCTCTTTTAGACTTGAACTGTTTTTTTCCTGGCAAACGTAGGGTGATTCTGCTAGGACTAATATAAACGAGGCATGCTGCGTGACCATTACATCTACTCATGCACAACGTAATATTGATAGTTCACAGTCGATAGGTATGTACATAATTGAAGCTCCAATGCAGTGACTAACCAATCAGAAATACCGATTATCTACAGCAACGTATCATCTGCAATTCCAAATTGTTCCTTAGGCAAATTAAGTCCAGATATATGTTGAAGGCAATAGCCGGGAAACTGGGAATTGCTCCAATCCGTATTCATTGATCATTAAACGAAAACTCGCAATATATTCTCTTACCAAAAGGCGTTGTTTAATGGATTGCATCACAGAGTGGAAGTCTCCACTAGACTTTCTTATACATTCATATTTCATATTGTTGTGGTCTACTTGTAGCGGAATCGGTATCAGAATTAAAAAAAAAAAAAAATTGGCAGTGGCTCCAGTTCGATGGAGCCGAAATGGTTTTGCGTGAATACACCTTTCTTTGTGGGTGGTCTCTCCTCTTTAGAGTCTTTCAAAACTGCACCTTTTCAAAATAGTTCAACATATCGAAATTATAGCCACTCTATTTCGAAAACCAAGACCTTGAGAAGGAAATCCAATTATACATCCTTGTAAGTCTTTCTAAAGGATATGAATGACTTGCAAACTATCCATAGCTAGCACTTTTGGTTTTCGCCCCGATTTCAACCCTATACCCAGACCATAGACTTCGCGTTAAAATATCAAATTATTTCAGTAACTTGCTTGGCAGTATATAAACTAGCAGAATATCTACGACGAGATTCAAGATTCGGGTCAATCTATCATTTGACGTTGCTGCACAGACATAAATACGTACTGGAATTTCATACTTCCTTGTCTTCTCTTCAATATCACCAATCGTTTAACATTTTTTGAATCCCGAAGAAAGTTCCTTAGGATCGTTTTTAGAATACATTAACACAGTGGCATCAGCAAAGGAGTTTAGCGGACCATTTACATCCCAGGCGGTCCTAAAACATATATTAGCATCAAAATCTGGAAATTTTCCTGAAAACACCACTTTCTCGATACTACGTATAAGAAAGTAACAAGTTACTAATAAATGGATTTCTAGTATGAGAAAGTCGAGTTAGTTTACACTCCAATTAATTATATGCACGCACCCTGGAGTCACATAGATTACAGTATCTCATACATGCATCATAATGTACTACACATGCAATAATGTAAACATGCCCATTTACTAGGGGTGGAGCCACGTTTATGCCGACGACATTTCTTTGGGAAGTTACAGACTTATTAGATGATAGCTTCATATAGAATATTCAGTTCATTACATAAAAAGGTGAACCGAGGTGACTGGCGTTAATCAAGGAAGGAGGCCGTCCTCTGCTTTCAAATTGAGTTTGCTAAGGTCACTAAGATATTAAAAAGTAACCCAAGCCTATACAAAATGTTCTGATCAAAGAAAGAACTCACTGATATTCATGAGATTATAATTACCAACTGAATACCTGCTAATGGATTTGAAGTTGTCGGACTAATATAACTTAATAGGTTTAATATAATATAATTGGAGTCATTTACTGCATCTGCAGAAACGAAAAAAATTTTTTATCATAATTTTTACTTAAATTTACAGCGAATTTTGTTGTTACGCAAAAACTTCGAATCATATGAATCTTTGATTCGCCGATGCACGAGGACAAAAATAAATACAAAAATTAAAATAACTTCATTAAAAGCAGCATATACAGCAAAATTAAACGTATCGACATGTTTCGGAGACAAAAAACAGCCTATTTCGTCAGGATATACGAGGAGCGCAATCTTCACTCGTCAGAGAAAGATCGGCAACAGATGTAAGGAGGGAAAACGTGGCAGAAGGAGGGAAAGGGCGATAAAAAAAGCGGCGATAGAAAAATAGCTGGGTAAAAGAAACACAGAAAGCCGGAAGCGGGTGAGACAGCCCAGTGTTCAAGGCACAGGGATTGCCCTCGAAGGGCCCGAGTTCGATTTTCGGCTCTGCCCAAACTGTACCTATCTTCATGTAGAGTATGGGCACATTAAATATGTAGATCTGAAAGTCCTCCCAATAAGTTGGCGGTAGAAGGAAGGTACGATCCCTGTGGATGTCACCCCCCACTTAGACTTCCGGTATAGATTGGGTAGCACTATCCAGGCCGTCCAAACACACACCTTTGCCTTATACTTTTGGGTAGGTCGGACAGTTTGGTTCGAAAAAAGGAAAGGAGGTGGGAAGAAGAGAGGGGACATAATGAATGAACGATAAAATAGCAAAAAGGAAGTGGACGTCTAACAAAGGATTCAAATCAATTGTTCATAAAAGCCCAAGAAATTTAACATTTTTAAATCAAGAATATGGAATCATTTTTATCTTTTCCGTATGTACCACCTAAAAAACTTGAGTTTAGTGTATCAAATGCTTGAAGCATGTAGGTAAAGGTAAGGGGTTCAAACTCCATACTGAGAAAATACCAATATCATTTGAGACAATCATTCAGGTGGCGCTGCGATAAGATATGAGCCCCTGCATTGTGTGTATTTCTATGGTGAAAGGCCGAAAATATTTATTTAAACTGTATATTTTCTAAAAATGAATTATGAATGCAATGTAAATTAGAACGTACCTATTCACAATTATTTTACCTTTTAATTAACTTTTTTCTTCCTATATTCGATTTATTATTATCTCCCTATATTCTTCCATTTTGTAGAAATTAATTATGAGCGCAATGCAAATTATATTAATATTCTTTATTGTTAAAGAATATTCCTACATATTCAAAACTATTTTACTGTTCGATTTATTTTTATCTCCCTATATTCTGAACTCTGTCCTACAACTGTGAAAAAATGCGAATTCATTAGACAGATAATGACGGAATCTTAATTTAAAAATAATCAAAAATACATATACTCAATACTATGCCTCTCTGTTATGTCAAATGGAAACAAAGGACGCTCTACTAACACGAGCGATATCTGGATATAATTTCCAAGCGTTTTATCCATGGGGTTAGGAAGCAGGAGATAAAACCCCTATGGATGAAGCTTTTGAAAATGCCATAATGCTTTGAGAATTATACAGAGGTGTCGCTAGCGTTAGTAAAGTAGCTGTTATTGCTAGGTAACGCAACAGAAAGGCGTAGTATTCAGCATATGTATTTTTGATTATCTTTAAATTAAAGGTTCTCCTTATTATGAATATAATTAACCAGTATTACTTTCATTATATACAATAATGCATAAGGAAAGTATTGTTGTTGTTGAGACCCAGACCGTCCGACCTACCAGAAAGCTGTAAGGTAACAGTTTGGACGGCCGGGAAGTGCCATCCAATTTAGACCGGAACTCAGTGGGGGAGGCATCCACAGGGACCGTACCCTCCTTCCCCTACCACAATCCTCTCGGAATGACTTACGGACCCACATGTTTAACGTGATCGTACTCCGCATGAACACGGCAGCAGTTGTTTCAGGGTGCAAATCCAGCGCGCAAACCACTGGGCTACCGCGCCCGAAATGTGCCAACAGCAAGCGGTGTTCCCAGGTGGTCACCCACCCAAGTACTAACCGCGCCCGATGCTGCTCGACTTCGGTGATCTAACGAGAACCGGTGAAGGAAAGTATTGTGACGGGGTCGAAAATTCGAATTCGAGTTTTCGACGGGAGAAGACGTTTTAAGCATCCTTGATCACGATTCGAACATTTTTGAAGTGATGTCTGTGTGTGTGTCAGTGAGTCTGTGGAGACGATAACTGATGAACGAATGGACCGATTCGAATGAAATGTAGTACAAAAATCACAATCCGTAAACACTGGAAGCCTATTGTGTTTAAACGTAATCGAATGTTCAGAACCCCCCAAATTTTCGAGTGAAATTTTGAAAAAATCATCAAAAAATCAAAACCTTTAATAAAGTTACGCAAATACACATTTCTTATATAATTTTTCCTTAGAAAATGATTGACATAAACTTTAGAACGCTAGTATGAACCGTTCTCGAGATATTGTACATTTTAAAAATAAATTTATCAAAAAATTCTATAAATTAAAAAAAAATATTAACTGTTGAGAAACATGTTCATTTTTTATATGTAATATCATGCGATTAATTGGGTGACATCATTCTCGTGGATCTAGCTCGTTCCCTTCATGAGAAAAGATACATTGAGTAATACTTTTGTAATTGTACGCGAATAGTCATTTATCTGCTATAAGAATAACTTATCTCTCCGTCTATAACGTTTGGCGAGATTTTGGCGGGATGTCGTCAACTTGGCGACTTTTTTAAATGTTGCCAAATTAACGAAAATCTCGCCAAATGAATAAAAATGACACGAAATCATTGAAAATGACGATCGTCATTTTCAATTAAATTGACGAAAATTCAATAATTCTAATTGACGAAAATTCAATATCTTGGAAAGAATATAAGTACCTACTATAAGAAAAACCTATTTTCATTACTGTAAAAGTAGTAAGTTCATTGCATTATATGTTGCCCACATCAGATTTTTTTTCATAGTTGTAGAATAGAATACAGAATATAGGGAGATAAAAATAAAATTAAAGATAAAGTAACTTTGAACATGTAGGAATATTCTTTATTACCTTTAGTTCTACTTTGCGTTGCTCTCATAATTTATTTTTACAAAATGGGCAGTTTAAATAAATATTGTAGGCCTTTCACTATAGAAAAGCATACAATGCAGGGCTACTTATCTTATCCCAGCGACAGCTGAATGATTGTCTCAAACGATAGTGCCGTTTTCAGAATATGAAATTTTAACTCCTTACTTTTACCTAAATGGTTTCATCCATAGCAGTTTTATCTCCTTCTCTCTAACTCCGTGGTGCGAATATTACCGTCCAACATTTAACATTTGTACTGCTCTTAATACTTATGAGAAGTGCTAAACACAGCAGAAAGTCAAAAATGCTGAACAACAGAAAGTCCGCCGAGAGGCATCTGAGAAATTTTCACACTTTTCGCCAATTGATCTGTGCAGAAGGGAATATAAATTCTTTGGGAGAATACGGGTACTACGGGATTTCTGAAGAATTGTTATTTTCCGCGGATTCCTTGTGAGGGTGAAATGTTTTGAAGTCTTTGGGGGAAATGCGGGTGATTTTAAAATAAGAAAGATCAATCATGCATAAAGAAATGAATATGAAACAATTTTCAACTGCAATGCAATTTTATTTGAACGTCTCTAAAATGTGATACATTCAGCGGTGATGTATTTTAAATTATCACATTACTGCAGCAATTTATTCTATTTGAAAACTTCAAACTTCATCCAAGAAAATGAAATTTATTCAAATGGCGTCATCGAAATATAAATCGTCTGGCTCTCAATGTAAAAGCAGTGGATATGCCTAAATAATTTTGCATGAAAAAAAAATCAGCAATTCTTATACAACTTATCTTGCAACCATTTGTTTACATTCCGAATCCAGTAAAATTAGGCTTCGTTGTAGAAATAATCAAAGTGTGGTGATCATTTAAACTAAAAAATATTATAATTGCGTTGGCGCAGATAATATGCAAAAATAGAGCGGTTTTAGGACGGATGCAACACTAAGTATAAATTAAAAAGAGCTTTAAAAATCACGATTTAAAAATCATTGGGAAAAAAAGACGGATGCCCTATTTTATTTTGAGGTGGGTCACGCGATCGCTTCATATAATATGGGTGTCATTATTATTTTAATTGTTATTTAAATAACTACCGAACCTATTTTACTAAAATTTGTTTTATATATTTTATGGGATCATTTGAATATTTCCTAAAATTTTTGAAGCAATTTGTGAATTTTAACTTCGCTTAAAAATTTTTTGAAATATGAGGTCCCATAAGGTTCAATACATTTCACTTTTTCAACCCGGGTTCAATCCAAAACTAATTGGGTGATATTATTCATTTACATTCCCAAATGTCCCACAGACCAACTGAACAACACACTAAAATATCATTTTGATAAAGTCATCTTTACAGCAGTTATCTTTCGAACTGACAGACAGACAAAATGAACAAAGTCATAAATACTTTTCAACTATGTTGGAAAGTGTTAAAAAATATTTAGCTTCTGCTCGAATTACTTACTTTTCCCTTTCCCTTCAATACATGGTATTGCATAGGGAAAGTATGTCGAAGATCGCACCTCGACTGATCTATGCGTTTTGGGAATTATCTAGAACACGATAAAGCGTGATGTCTGTGTGTCTGTCTGTGCAGTGTATGGAACCACTCTAACTCAAAAACTAATGGACCCAATTTCATAAAATTAATGTAAGTTACTTATGGGTTACCCTGGTGCTGATACGATTTTGGTACGATTCGAGATAAAAGAACATGCCATTTTTGTTTTGCGAAATGGCCGCAAAAAACGTCAAATCTAAAATAAAAGACTACGTATGCCGACAAGTATCCATTAAATGCTTGTTTTATGAGCAATATTTGATGATGAAAAAAAACTCTAGGATTAGCTATTCTCGAAATATTTAGGTTTTTTCGCATTTTTGTTACCCCGGTTTTCAAAATACGTCCAGTTATCCTGTGAAAGCTAGTTGAATTAAAAGTGTAAATTCAGTGTAATTTCAAATAATTATGCGTACAGTGGGCGGCAACCACAGGGACCATACCATATTTTCCTTAATCCAACACCTTTTTGATGGATTTTCGGACCTACAAATTTATGGCGAGGACACGGGGATAGATTTGGGTGGCGTCGAGGATCGAACAACGGGACTACAACTCCCGCTATTAATCAGTAGTCTATCTCGGCAGGATTTAAAAATTCACAATTTTTAAATTAATTCGAATTAAAAAAAAAGAAAACTACCGTCTTCTCGTATCATCTGGCGACCTGTATATTTCAACCGAATATTGCCATTATCCGAATCTTCGATTTTCCTCTACAGACGACGCAGAGACACAAACAACTTCCTTTATATTTAATATTCGTTATAATTCAATTAATAAATTGTAAATTTCTTTTCGTTAATTAAAAGTACAGTCAAACTACTCATTCTCATTATGTGCGAATTATATTAAAAAAAATTAGATAAAATATTTCGCATAATTATAATATACTCAGAGAATTAACATCAGTTTTTAATCAAAACTGTACAGAAGAAAGGATAGAGCTAATTTAATTTTTTATCGTTTCTTAAATTATGAAAGGAAAAATCTAATTTGCGAATTTTATTGGAATTCGGAAGTAACATACACTTTTCTTTCCCCATAAAATTATTTTATGAATCCTGTTTTTTTTTTTATTCGAAAAGGGGAATTTCAATTATTTCACAGAAAATGATCTTCGAATAAAGGAATTGAATATGGTTTTAATATATAATTTTTTAGCTATCTAAAGAAATAAAATGAAACGAGCAATTTATGAGGGAACCATCGTGTGGTGGCAAATGAGGCGTACATTTCATTTTTGATGGAACTTTTTATTCTCTTTTTCACACTTATTTCAAAGCCTTACGAATTTTCCGGAAAATACCGGAAGAGACATCTGCGGAACCAGAAGTGGATATCCTTAGTCAATCATAAACCCCCTCCAAATTTCGAAACTGAATCCATACCAGCTTGATTTAAGCCTGCAGTGTCCACTTTGACAATAAGAGTTTGCAATTTCATCCCAGTAGCTCAACGATAGAGCGTCGGCTGGCCAGTCCGGAGATTCAGGGTACGATTCCCGGCTGGGACAGCAAGGTTCATTATAATGGCGCCCGAACCAATCAACCCTGTAGGTGAGTGCAAAGATGTCGGAGGTCTAAAAGTAACCTAGAATGACTAGTACGGATCAGTGGACTCTGGAAGATTGAGCGCCGATTTCAAATTGAGAGGATAACGACCACGCAGGATATTAACTTGGGTAAAAACAGTAGTAGCAGGAGGCTAACCTGAGATAAAAATAGCAAGAGGTGGTCAATCAGATTGTCAATTGCCCGTCAATCTCACATTAGAGGGTGGAGAGTGTAGAGTCCCCTTCGACAATAAGAGCTTGCAATTTCGTTTCAGTAGCTCAACGGTAAAGCGTCGGCTGGCCAGTTCGGATATCCAGGATTGGATTCCCGGTTGGGGCAGAAAGCCTCTTTACAGTCCGGAGAAATAGATTTGTAAGGAAATGTAAAATTTTAAATCGGATGTGACATCTCCGAACCGGAGACTGAAATCCTTAGTGAGATCCTATAAGGATTTAATGTTGAATCCATTTCAGTTATCATTTAAGCTCTATTTATAGCAAATTATAAAAAAAAAAAAAATAAACATGTTTCAAGTGAAAACTTTTGAATTGGAAGTGAAAAAGAACAAGAAGTTGAAATCCTTAGTGAATCTCTCAACTTCCTAAGAAACTTCATGCTGTATCTATATGGGTCATTTTCTCTAAACGGGCTTTTTCATCTTTCTTGTTACAATATATTTTTTTTCTATTTTTCAACCTGTTTTCTGCATTATATTTTAACATGGGTGATTTAAACTGAAAAAATAAACAAAAAACAGTCGCAGTGATCATTTTGGGGAAATAAAATAGAAAATGCAAACTTTTATTTTCAAGTCAATTAAATACAGCACGACAGGAGAATAACACTTAATATAGGCAACTTCTTTGTTAGTATGTATACAGGGTGATCCAAAAACATTGACCTCGGCTTTCATTCCTTAAATATTGATCTTAGACATATAAATTACAAAGTTGTGCAAAAAAAAAAAGGTACAGAATTTTATGACATCGATAAAGATTTTCAGGGGATTAAGTATGAAGAAATACAAAATTTAAATTTTTATACGGTCCCCGTACAAAAACACTTCCAATGAGTAAAATGTGACCCATACACTAATAAGGTGATGTACAAAATTCCAACATTTTATCATAAAAAGTCCTATACGTTTAAACAAAGTTGGTGAGGGATTAATCACACACTTGCTGTAAACATTTACATTAAAATGTAAATGTTTACAGCAAGAGTGCAAATGACGCAACGCAGAAATGCATCAGAGGCAAATAATATCTGCCTTTTATCTTTAGATTCATTTACAATTTTCCAAAAATATGCTTCCTGAAAAATACCTTAAAATTTTACATGATTAATTACAGAATAAAACTTGGAAATGGCACAATGAAAATGAACATTAAAAGAGCTTAGAAATGTATGCATATGCAAATATCTGCCTCTGATCGGTGCGTCACACAATCGCAGCAGACGCATCATCACATGAGAAAGTTGTTTTTGCTCTGCCATTGATCCATCGCCTCGCTTACGCAAGCGTAGCGCGCGCAGCCCGGTGAATGACGGCAGGGGAATGACAAATCATGTGATTTTACTTTCTGAGTATATGAGTTTTATTTGCATTTAAGCCTAACTTGATATTCAGTTTGCTACGCTAACTAGGCACACATATATATGTTAAAAACAAAAATTATTTACTCTTTTATTCTGAAAATAATTAAAGACAGGTGAATGACAAGGAATAAAAGTACCCAAAATTGTTCAGTTTTATAATATTTTCCTGCATAGAATGATAGCTAGAACATAGTCGAACTCTTGAAATGTTGAATATGAACTTTAGTAAAAAAGAATAATACTTAATTATATTTTATTGTCATCTATGTACAGAAAGAGGTGTTAAAATTTCAAGACAGGTGAATGACAAAAAATCTAGGGGACAGTTGTAAAAAATTAATTTAAAATATTGGTCTAATGCATAGTGGAATTTTTATTACTGTTTGTATTTTAAATTGTCTAATTTAGTATAATATATCAAATTAAAAGAAAACTAGAAAAGGAAGGCTTGTAAATGAAGTTGTGATTTTATTATTCGGTTGCTAGGGACACACAGGAGAATGACATTTAATAAAAAAACTAAATTTTTAAATATTAAAAATATAAATTGATTTTTTAGCTAATGAGTGACAAATATGAACTACACTATAGTAAAACTGATCAGTGTCCAAAATCAGTCCCAAGTCATGCAAACTTTTAGTAAAACATCTGGGACATGCAAAACTCCTGTTTACAGAAAATGACCCATATCAGTCATTATCTGAGTCGATATCCATAGTCGATTTATTAGTGAATCTCCCAACTCCCTCTGCGATTTGATCTATATCAGTCACATCAGACATCCATGGCAATAATTTTGCCACTATCTCAAATTGTTTACTACAGTCTCACATTTTGAATAATTTGCGTTCTAATCAAGATAATTACATAAAATGTCAACTCATTCTAGATTTTATTTAATTTGTTCACCTTTATATTTGTGAAATACAACGGACAAAATTTATTGTGTCATTAGAAAGATATGGAATAAAAAACAAAAAGAAGCAATGAAGAAAAAATACAATCGCGTGAATTATTTTTTTATTTATTTATGAGATACATAACAGACAAAATCCATGTACTGTGTAATCAGCACGATACAAGGCAGAAAAGAAAAAAAAATGAATTAAAAATTAAGATACAATGAAAAAAAAAATGAAAAATAACATGAAAATACACAATGGAGAAAATTAATTTACTGTGTCATCAGAAGGAAAAAAAAATGCAAAAAATAAAATATTGTGATTTATAAAAATTTCTATATAGTTTTAGATATCGCATGATTTTTTTTGATTTATTTATGCGATAGACAACGGACAAAATCCATTTGCTGTTTTAACAAAATAGTACAAGAAAAAAAAATAAATCGAAAATCGTAACATTGTGTTGCTTTTAAAACACTCCACATCGAAAAAAACAAACAAAACAATATAGTACTTCAATTTCACAAATAAGCTTACTAATAAAACTACATTTGTATAATCAAAATTTATTTGCAACAATCAAAATTTATTTGCATTATAGCAACGGATACACTCAGGCTGTGATGTCATGAAGCATAACAAAGAAAGAGGGGAAATATAAAATTTATTATGATGTCAAATTCATTACGTTTTAGTTAAAGTTACAAGTTAATAAATTGCTACGTTATCAGCTGTTTGCCTTTACTTGGGAACCGTTTTGCGAGACATGTCACACTATGCGAATACGCAGTAGTATAGCTAGATAGTTGCCGGTTAGTATATCCCAGGGGGTCTTCCAAAGTTCTTTAATATAAGGTTGGGCGCTCAGCCCGGCAACGAATCAAAAAGTTGTCCGATTGATATCATGGGAATTAAGTGTCTTCATTCGTGATGTCACGGTCCAGAGTAAACTTTGAGCGGAGTTGCCAAAATACAAAATGTTTTCGCATGATTACAGTTAAAAATTATTTGTTAATTCAGAAGTGGCAATATCCAGGCATAAACAACTTGCGCAAATATTTAAAATTGTGTTGTGCGCATAGGAACCAGTGACATCCAAGGAAATTGAGTGACGTCGGCGGAGTAAGATGATAGTAGCAGTTAACAAGTTCCGTCCTTATTGAGAGCCCGGGAACAAAATACGCGCGTTCTTAATTCTCATGTTGTCATATGGGTAGATCCAGGTAAATATAATTAAGTCAGTCATGCCCTAGACGAGAATCCCATGGGGTCCTCATCAACATTTAAAATTTTTTCACAAGTTCTTTACGCCTGGATATTGCCATACCCAAATTAACAAACATTGGCCGTGTTCAGAATGGATGATCGGGCGATTGAAACGTCACAAAATGGATCATTTCGGGGAATTCGATTGACTAATGCTGACTCAACTGTCCTACCGGATTGACCGGGCTTGATTTCTGAACATAGCCGATCTTTAACTGTAATAATACGAAAACTTCTTGTGTTTTGGAAACTCCTCTCAAAGTTTACTCTTGAACATGACACTAACGGTATGCACAGAAATCAAGCCCGTCGGACAGTAGAGCCAGCATTAGCCAATCGAATTCACCGAAATGATTCATTTTGTGACCTTCCAACCGTCCGATCGCCTCGGTCGTGAATTTTGAACACGGCCTATGAATAACTAAATGTCGTTATTCATTTATGTCCCCCATGTCGTTAAGTTGATAATATGTCATTGATTCGCTGCCGGCCTGGGTGCTCAATCTTGTATTAAAAAAAAGAACCTTAGGTGAATCCAAAATAATACCAATCCAGGCTCAAGTCAAGCCCTCCATAAATTGTTCATCAGGAAAGTATAGTGTGATCTCGTAGAGTACAAGAAACAGTTCGGTTATGAAAAGTTTTCGTGCCGATGAACACTGTTCATGGCAAGTGATTCATGGGATGCATCACCGCTTGTGAGGTTCCTTTATTTTAGGATCAATCGCTTTTACTCCGGTAGCATTTGTTCTGTGTATCTCAGGGACTATTTTAGTATTAATTCAATAACAACTCGGCGGAGCATGTTGTGCATAGTGTTTTTTTTTTGGAAATGACTCAACAATCAGATCGATTGTAGTACACATTTAAATGGGATTGATCTTTATGCTAACCAGCCTAGTTTAAGGTATCATACGTTATTTCACATTCCAACTAATGTTAATTGTAATATTTTGAGAAATTTTTCTATTTTTGAATTTTATATGCTATTTAATTTATGCTCTAATAGAATTGATTTGTTTGCTTGAATTGTTTCTTTAAATGTGTTTTTGAGGATTTTACTTCGATGTAGGTTCCCTGTACTGTGATCATTGCCACTGGACATGTTGCTTTATGTATACAGATATTTGACATACCCTATCCCAAACAGTTCCATGTGACAGACAAACGCATACACAGACATACACATAGACAGACAGACACAGACAGACAGACAGACATACACACACATATTTTTTTATTATGTAAGATGAATCGAAGAGCAGCAGAGTCAATAAAAATTGCATATTATATCGATTGCAGTAAACGCTTGCTTGTGGTTTCCAATGCAATTCATATTGTATATTTTTCAAATTGAATGACCACCACACTGTTCACTAAAATTAAACTTTCAACTCTCAAATAAGATATTAGCTTTTTTAATTGGACATGGTTGCTTAGTTTTGAAACTTTCCCGGGAAACGTTCTTCGGTATAAAAACTTCGAGCAGTTTCAATTTTTCTAATTTTATAGATTTTAATTACGTTACCTTTTGGAGAATTTACCGGATTTGAAAGACGCAAAAGTTAATTGCGTACAGAGATTGCAAAAAAAAAAAAAAAAAAAAGAAAAAAAGAACCCTTGAGAAATAAGGAATAAATAAATTACTGAAAATCGAAATGTCTTGAATAAAAATATTTACCATCCCGAGGCAATGCAATTAATTCGATTGACAAAAATATTTGTCTCAAAATATTGGATGCTTGCTGAATTAATCCTATTGTGGAATCCAATCGGGTAAAACTTTTGTTTATTTTTGGAGTTTAAGGGATTAAAGATCCCGGAGCAATTCATCGACAAATTGGGTTTGTCCTAAACTTTGCGAAAGTTTACACGCGGCGAAAATATTTTTACTTTTCCAACATACATAGTATGTGTAAATGTATAGCGTCGGGGTCGAAAATGGGAATTCGAGTTTTAGACAGAAGAGCTGTTTCAAGTATCCCTGAACGAATTTCCTATTGAATCGAAGGATTTTGAGGTGATGTGCGTGTGTGTGTATGTATGTTAGAGTGTGTGTGTATGTATGTTAGTGTGTGTATATATGTTAGTGTGTGTATGTATGTTAGTATGTGTGTATATATGTTAGTGTGTGTGTATATATGTCAGTGTGTGTGTATGTATGTTAGTGTGTGTGTTTATATTACTGTGTGTATATTAGTATGTGTGTGTATTTTAGCGTGTGTGTGTGTATGTATGTTAGAGAGTGTGTGTGTATGTATGTTAATGTGTGTATATATGTTAGTGTGTGTATGTATGTCAGTATGTGTGTATATATGTTAGTGTGTGTGTATGTATGTTAGTGTGTGTTTGTGTATATGTTAGTGTGTGTATATTAGTATGTGTGTGTATTTTAGAGTGTGTGTGTGTGCGAGTGATAGTGGTAGTGTGTGTGTGATAGTGGTGGTATATTAATGTGTGTGTGATAGTGGTAGTATGTTAGTGTGTGTGTGTGGTAATGGTAGTATATTATTGGGTGTGGTAGTGGTAGTATATTATTGGGTTGTTGTTGAGACCCAGACCGTCCGACCTACCAGAAAGGTGTAAGGTAACTGTATGGACGGCCGGGAAGTGCCACCCAATTTAGACCGGAACCCAGTGGGGGAGGCATCCACAGGGACCGTACCCTCCTTCCCCTACCACCAACCTCTCGGAAGGACTTACGGACCCACATGTTTAACGTGATCGTACTCCGCATGAACACGGCGGCATTTTGTGGTAGCGTGCAAATCTAGCGCGCAAACCACGGGGATACCGCACCCGAGATGGCCAACAGCACGCGGTGTTCCGAGGTGGTCACCCACCAAGTACTAACCGCGCCCGATGCTGCTTGACTTCGGTGATCTAACGAGAACCGGTGTTTTCAGCACGGTACGGCCGTTGGCCCATTGTAGTATATTATTGGGTGTAATAGTTGTAGTATGTTAGTGTGTGTGTGATAGTGGTAGTATGTTAGTGTGTGTGTGTGATAGTGGTAATATTTTAGTGTGTGTGTGTTCGTGAAACTGTGGAAGCGATAGCTTACGAACCAATGGAGCGTTTCGCAGAAAAGTTGGCACGATTATTACAGACAGTGAATACTGGAACACCATTGGTTTTTAACGCCATCAAACTTTCGGAAGATTCTTCAATTTTTCGAATGGTTACATTCAATAAGTTACATACTTCTTTATTTTATACGTAATTTGTCCTCAAAAAATGACATAAATTTTAGAACTCTACCATCAACCGTTCTCGAGATATTTCACATTTTGCAAGCAAATTAAGTAATAAATTTAAGTAAAAAAAATAAAAATAATGTCAAATATATTCACTTTCGGAATCTATACAATTTAGTCAAAATATCGCCAACTTGGCATTTTGATTTTAAAATGTTGCCAGATTTAAGAAAATGTCTTTAAATCGATAAAAAATAGCACTAAATGAAAGAAAATGATGCCAAATTAATGAAAATTCAATACATTAGAAAATGAAGTTCGATTTCTTTGATAATCCCTGTCGCTTTAAGGGAATTAATATGCTTGATTTAAAATAGCAAGTTTCACTGTTTGTGGAATAAATGCGTTTTGTTGGAGGGTCGTCTAGGGTTTCGTAATTGAATTGCGTTCTGTAAGGGGTAGTATAGTAATAGTGTTTCGATAGGGATTCGTATAAGAATTACTAGTGAGTGCGAGAGGTGCGTGGCTAGTATGTGTCTCAGGATATTAGGAGGAGAATAAATGACTGCAAGCGAGGACTAAATGACTACAAGAGAGGACTAAATGACTGCAAGCGAGGACTAAATGATTTTTTCGTTAGTAACGTAATTAGCTTCTCGGTGGGGGGCAGAGGGGGTCCAAGTTACCCATCCGGGGTACATTGTCTAGTATGGTATTAATCGGAAGATTTTTTCAAGAACATTATAACTATATAATCATTTAGATCCACAATACCGAGTTTTCAAAAATTTTCTTGTGAAATTAAAAAACAGAACAAAAAACAAGCTACTCAAAACTGGATTCTGATATGAGAAAGCCGAGTTCAGCAGCACTCCAGTTAATTCTTATAGCTGTTGTTAATAGCCGTATTGTATTTGCGCGAAATATAAGTTAATTGGATACTTCGAAATTGTTTTACATGTTATCATCTCGAAAAGCGCCCAATCTATATAAATAAAATTGAAAATTTGTCTGTCTGTCTGTCTATCTGTCTGCTTGTCTCACCATCACGAGAGAACGGCGGAACCGAATTTGATGAAATTTTGAGGGTAGCCTGGAAATAGCCCTACTTAAAATTTAGTCC
Source organism: Amaurobius ferox (assembly GCA_951213105.1). NCBI lineage: Eukaryota > Metazoa > Arthropoda > Arachnida > Araneae > Amaurobiidae > Amaurobius > Amaurobius ferox. The sequence goes on from OX578135.1 coordinate 12,202,044, forward strand.
ATGTTTGAGTTTCTACGACCAGTGGTTTTTGAGATACTAGTAAAAAACGAAACTTTCGTTTGTCTCATCATCACGAAAGAACGGCTAAGCTGAATTTAATGAAATTTTGTGGATAGTCTTGAAATAACCACCCATAAATTTAGTCCAAGTTTCTAGTTTCTAAGACTAGGAGTTGTCGAGATATTGATGAACAAGAAAGATCAATCATGTTTAAAACATTGATTATGAAACACTTTACAACTTCAATGCAATTTTATTTAAACAAGTCTAAAATGCAATACATTCCTCGGTAATATTTTGAAACTTATCACAATACTGCATTAATTTATTATATTTGAAAACTTAAACCTTCATCGAAAAAAATGAACTTCATTCAAATGACGGCATTGAAATATAAATTGCCTGGTTTAAACATCTCTAAAATGTTATACATTCCTCGGTAATAGTTTTAGAATTATCATAATACTACGATAATTTATTATATTTGAAAACTTCATCGAAAACAACTGAAATTAATTCAAATGACGTCATAGAAAAAATAACACGCCTGGATCTCTCTATAAAAACAGGATTTCATTCATAATTTTCTCCCATTCATGTCATTTATCACAATACTATAATAATTTATTTTATTTAAACATTTTATTTAAGACCATGGAGCTACAAATAATTAAACTCTATGCTTAAAACTTCATCGAAAAAAATCGTCCTTCTCTTTATAAAATCAATTAATATTTCATTCATATCAGCCATGCAGACTCCATGGACTAAATTATTTTGTGTTAAAGAAATACAGTAATTCTAATACAACTCATTCTACATATTTTGCTGTTTACATTTTACATAGGTGAAAAATAGGCTTAGTTGTAGAAATAATCAAATTTAGATGAGCATTTAAACTCAAATATATTGTCATTGCGTTGTTTCAGTATATAGATGCACAGAATTTAAGCAAAAATAAAGTAGTTTTAGGACGGATACAACACTCAATATGAATTAAAAAGAGCTTTAAAAAATCACGATTTGGAAACAAGATGGATGCCATATATCATTTTGAAGTGGGTCATGTGATCGTTTCATATCATGGTCACGTGATCGTTTCATATAAGAGGTGTAATTAATATTTTAATTTTTATTTAAAAAACTACTGAATATATTTCGCTGAATTTTTTTTTATATATTTTATGGAACAATTTGAATATTACCTAAAATTTTCGAAGCAATTTGTGAATTTTAAATCCGCTTAAAAAATGTTTGATAAATTAGGTCCCATAGGGCTCAATGTATTTCATTTTTTCAACCCGGGTTCAATCCAAAACTAATTGGGTGATATTATTCATTTATATTCCCATAGGTCCTACAGACCGTCTGAACAACATACTAAAATTTCATTTTGATTAAGTCATTTTTACGGCAGTTATCGTGCTAACGGACAGACAGACAGACAGACAGAATGAATGAACAAAATCATAAACACTTTTCAACTTTGTTGTAAAGTGTTAAAAACGAAACTCTTTTCTAGGAGTTCTACTCTCTAACTCCGTGGTTTCTCCAAACGAGATGGTTGAAAATCGTTTGAAAATGAATTAAAACTTTGTCTCTGAGTTTGGTGGGAGATTTTTTTGCGCTAAATAGTAACTTTCTGAAAACATGAATTGTTTGAAACATGCATTTCAATGGAAAAACTATCTCCATGGTTTATTTTTCACAAGCTTTTACTGAACAATGAAAAGTATAAAGCAATCAAAATGGTTATTTAATTTCGCAGTTTATGAGGAAGATTCTATCTTATATCACGTTGCTCAGAAACGCAATTAGATTAAATCTGTCTGTTAATTTTAATTATTATTTTTTCGATTTGAATAATAAATAAATGGATATAAAAATATATTTTAGAAAAGAACGGTTTGATTTTTCTTTTAATTATATTAATTGCGGACTGCGTACATCACTTTAATTTATTTTGGCAAAGAGTTACGCTTTTATATTGTGTTTAGCTAATAAAACCATTGTGTTTACCCAATAAATTCATTTATCCGATTGTTGAAACAGAAAAATAGTAGAACGGAAATATTTTCTAATACAATTTTAGTCTTTTCATTTAGTATATACAAACGAGATCAGGATGTTTTAGCCTTCAGATCTGCAATTTCAGAGCTACGAATTTGGCGGAATATTGCTAACTTGGCAACTTTTCTTAAACTTCACCAAATTGACGAAAATGTCGCCAAATTGATAAAAACGACGCAAATCAATTAAATTAAATTTGTTTTTCTGAAATGATGTTTCGGTAGCATTTGTCGGTCAGTCCATCCATCCTACTTAGTAACACATTTAGCTAAAATATCACCAAATTGATAAAAATGTTTGTAAATCCATAAAAATATCATGAAATTGATAAAATTGCTCTTAATAAATGTAATTAATTGTTTTGTTAGGGGATAGTATTGTGATGATGTTTCGTCAATTTGTCGCAAAATGGGACTATCAGTTCTATAGTCCCACTTGGCGATAAATTTGGTGATTTTTTAAATTATCGCTAAATTGCCTAAAATGTCGCCAAACCTTCCATGGGGATCGCATTATTTAGACGATATGATTTTCATCAATTTATTTGAAGCAAATGATATCATGTCGTTTAGCAACGGATGTTAACCGAATGTGTTATGGGGCATACGATTTTTATGAAATCTATTCCGATTTGAATAATAAAGATATGTATATAAAATAAATTTCATTGGCATTGCATTTTTGACTGGATAATATCAATTACGGTCTTCAGGTTTAAACATTATTATTATTGATATTTTCGGGGATTATTGATTCAGGGATTATTGATATTTTCAAGTTATTATGCTATTGTTTCATTATGACAAAAATTGTTTAAACTCATATATTGTACGTTGTACGAGTAATCTTCTAGAAATGCGCGGGTATAACTTCTAATCTACGATAATATAAGTAGTACAGGTAAATTGGCCTATATTTTGATATATATTGGCATATATTGGGTAATCTTCTACTGACACACTGGCATATTTTCTAATCTGCGACAATATAAGTAGTAAGGGGATATATATATATATATATATATATATATATATATAATCCCATATAATTTTAGTGCTTTCATTCTGGCATATATTGGAGTCAATTACGGGTTTATTGATATTGTCAATTTAAACATGTAATGTACTAATACAGGTTATATCTTCTAATATTCGCGTATATAAGTTGTACGGGTCCCATACAATTTGAATGCTTTCATTTTGCATGTATTAATACAATTTCCCTTTTTTTTTTCTTGTAAATTTGCTTACAAAAGGGGCCAGGATGTTTTATTGTTCAGATCTGCCCGTGAAAATAATTTTGTAGAGCGAGAATAGATATTATTAAACTTCTTTTTAGGAGCATTAAATTAAATATTTTAACGGAATATTTTGATTAAAAATGTCATTTAGTATACTACAGGAATTTGCACATGATTGTGAATTTTAAGTTTTTTTATATTATATACTCCGTACGAAGAACGGGTATGCTGCTAGTTGTAATATACAATTCAACGCTAAACGCTTTGTGCAAATGATCTTGCACGTCATCATTTTGCTCTAGAAAGAAGTAAATTGTATGGAAAGCTGTATGATGCCCAAGTCAGACTTTTACTTTCCCTGCAATACATGTTAATGTGTAGGGGAAGTATTGGAATCATGCTTAAAATCGCAACTCGAGTTTTCGACGGATCTACACGTTTTGACACTTCTATAGAGGTAAATACGAAAAAACTATTTTTAGCGTGACGTCTGTGACGTGTGTTGAAGACCCAGACAACACGGCTGACCCAAAGGTATGCAGCAGCAAAACGTGAGGCCGGGAGAACGTCTGTGTGTGTGTATTTGTCTGTCTGTGTGTCTGTTTCTGTCTGTGCAATGTATGTATCCACTCTAACTTAAAAACTAATGGACCCAATTTCATAAAATTTGGTTGGTAAATCACTTGTGGGTGACCCTGGTGCTGACTAGTTTTGGGTATGATTCGAGATAAAAGAACCTGTCTATTTTTGCAAAATAGCCCACAAAAATTTCCTGTATCCAATTTAGTTGAAAAACTAACAGATTAAATTTTACAAAATTTGATAGATAAGTCACTTGTGGGTTACCTTGGTGCTGTTTAGATTTTGGTACGATTCGAAAAAAAAATAATCTGCCTTTTTTGTGGAATAACCCGCAAAACTCGTCCAAATTTAAAATAAAAAAACTACGTATCCTCAAATATATCCATTGAATGTCTGTTTTATATATAATTTTTATCAATGAAAAGAATAAGACCAACCCCATTACACCAGGATTAACCGTTCTCGAGATATTTTAGATTTTCTCTACGCCACCTTTGAAAATAAGTCCAGTTACCAAATGAAAACGAAAATTGAATTAAAAGTGGTAATTCAGTGTCATTTAAAATAATTATGGCTGTTATTTTGTACCATCAAACTCAATTTAATGAATTACTACAGAAAAAATGAATTTGAGTCTGCAGGGAAAGTCATGTGCTATCCACATCAGATATTTTTTTCTTATAACGGTAACATTTTTTCTTATCGGTATCAACTATTGCCTCAGGGTAGGAGAAAATAAATGCGCTTTCACATCATTAATTAAACAGTATTTCACGATTTTCTGATTCTAATCTTAAAAATTTTAATTTCCGCAATCAATAGAGGAAAAAAATGAGGTAAATATAAATATATTTGAATTTCTTAATTTTTAAAAGAGTAAATACAAAAATTAAGCAAGAGAGATTAATCATGCATAAAACATTGATTATGAAACACTTTCCAACTGAAATGCAATCCGTAGAATGTATCGCATTTCTAAAAGGCGAATATTTTTTTAATTATTAATTATCACAGAACTACAATAATTTACTTTACTTGAAAACTCAAAACTTCATCGAAAAAAAATGAACTTTATTCAAATGACGTCATCGAAATATAAATCGTTTGGCTCTCTATGTAAAATCAGTGAATATTTCATTCATATACTTTTATTCTAGACTCCAGAGCTAAATAATTTTGCGTGAAAAAAATTCAGCAATTTTTATACAAGTCATCTTACAATCACTTGTTTACATTCTGCATCCATTAAAATGAAGCTTCGTTGGAGAAATAATCCAAGTTTGATGATCATTTAAACTCAAAAATAGTGTCATTGCGTTGGCGCAGAATATAGATGCACAGAAAATACGCAAATATAATGCTGTTTTAGGACGGATGTAACACTCAATACAAATTTAAAAGAACTTTGAAAATCACGATTTTTATTCTGGGACAAAAATATGGATGTCATATTTTATTTTAAAGTGGGTTACGTGATCTCTTTATAATATGGGTATCATTACTGTTTTAATTTTTATTTAAAAAACTACCGAACCTATTTTGCTGAATTTTTTTTATATATTTAATGGGATAGTTTGAATATTTCCTAAAATTTTCGAAGCAATTTGTGAATTTTAACTTCACATAAAAAATGTTCGCTTAAAAATTAGGTCCCATATGGTTCAATATATTACATTTTTTCAACCCTGGTTCAATCCAAAATTAATTGGGTGATATTATTCATTTACATTTAATATGTCCCATAGACCGTCTCTACAACATACTAAAATTTCATTTTTGATAAAGTCATTTTTATGGCTGTTATCGTGCGAACGGATAGACAGACAGAATGAACAAAGTCATAAACATTTTTCAACTATGTTGGAACGTGTTAAAAATGATAATCACTTAATTGTGTTTGGGTTGCTTAATAGTAAGGTAATACACAACATCAGGGTGAAAAGATAATTATTACAGAATATATGAATAAAAGTTTGGGAAATTAATGTAACATTAGGAGCTCATAATTTTACATACTTATAACCCGAAAACGCTTCGTTCAAATGACCTGAAATTTAATATCGGGGGCTAAATTTTGCTTTAGATTCAAAATATGTTGTCAAACTTGGGTGTTGCCATTAAAAATATCAAAGTTTATGCACGTTTTAATATGAATACGGCCCCCTATGAAAATTTTTTCAGGACTTTATTCCAAATTTCCAAACAGGATTTGTTGACAGGACCAAATTGAATGGTATTTGCTCTATGATGAATGAGGCTCGAAAGACAAGCTGTGTTGCTTTTTTACCCCCCCCCCCCTCAGCTGTATATAGGGAAAGTAAAAAATCTGCTCACTTTTATAACCGTTATCGTCAAACAAGGCATGCAGACTAGTAGACAACAGCAAAATCGCGTATAGTATTGAAGACCCAGGCCGTTCGACTCATCCCAAGGACTCGAGCAACCGTTTGGACGACCATGTGGCTTTTTTACCCCCCTCCCCAGCTGTATATAGGGAAAGTAAAAAAATCTGCTCACTTTTATAACCGTTATCGTCAAACAAAGCATGTAGACTGGTAGACAACAGCAAAATCGCGTATAGTAGTCAAAAGTCTTAGTTCCTTCGCTCGTTCGCTTCAATTAATTTCTGTTCAAAAACTTTCGATTTATATTGGAACATATATGGTATTTAAAGTGCATTTCTGCCAAACATAGTCTTGAATTCTCTCTGGTTGTTAAGTTTTTCCATTAACTCATCATAGTTTATCTACGAATTTTTTTAAACTGAACATTCTAAAGCTTTCAACAGCTTATTTCGAAGATCCATACGATGTAAATTTTATGCAAATGTTTTTTTGATCTTGAGTATTTGAAATCTTTCAAAGTTCTTTTAAGAACACTTAGGTTTTATCGAACTTTCAGATGCTTATGAATGATCGAAATCGTAACGGATTCCTGTTGATAAGTGGGTGAGTTGAAAAAGTATTTTATGTTTTTCACTCAATTCTCTAATATACGAGTATGTTTTCTCCACATTCTATTTCATAAAAAATCTAATGTGGGCAGCACATGACTTTCTTTATATAATGCAATGAATTGACTACTTTTATAAAAAAAAAGGTTATTCTTTTAGTAGATACTTATATTCTTCCCAAGATATTGAATTTTTTTCAATGAGTCATCATTTTCATTGATTGGGCGTCATTTCTATCCATTTGGCTAGATTTTCGTTAATTTGGCAACATATAAAAAGTCGCCAAGTTGGCGACATTCCTCTAAATTCGTCGCCAAAATCTCGCCAAGCGTTATAGACGGAGAAATAAGTTATTCGTATAGCAGATAAATGACTACTGGTGGTCAAATACAAAAGTATTACTTAAAGTTACTTTTCCCATGAATGGAACGCGTTAGATCCACGAGAATGGTACCACCCAATTTATCGCATGATATGACATATGAAAAGTGAACACGTTTCTCAACAGTTAATATTTTTTTTAATGTATGGGATTTTTTTGATAATTTTTTTTTGAAAAATGTGTAATATCTCGAGAACGGTACATGTTAGCGATCTAAAGTTTATGTCAATCGTTTTCTAAGGAAAAATTACATAAGAAATATCTATTTGCGTAACTTTATTAAAGGTTTTGATTTTGTGATGATTTTTTTCAAAATTTCACTCGAAAATTTAGAGGGGTTCTGAACATTCGATTGTGTTTAAAAACAATAAGTTTCCAGTATTCACAGATTGTAATTTTTGTATCAAATTTCATTCGAATCGCTCCATTTGTTCGTGAGATATCCTCTTTCAACACACACAGACACACACACACACACACACAGACATCACCTCAAAAATATTCGATTTGTGATCAGGGATGCTTGAAACGTGCTCTCCCGTCGAAAACTCGAATTCGATTTTCGACCCCAGTTACAACACTTTCCTTATACATGTGTATAAGGAAAGTGATATAGGAAAATCATAATGTTCCATATTATACGGAACATATATTATGGAATATAGTATGGAGTATCCTATTTCATATTATATGGGAATTAACAATATAAATAACAATGGGAGATATTTTAATATTTTTTAAATTAAGAAAGATATTTAATATATTTTAATAAATTTTATGTAATATGGAATATAATATGGAATATTATATTTCATTTTATATAGGGTTTAACAATGCAAATCATGGGAGATATTTTATATTTTTAAATTCCATAAATATGCAGCATGAAATATAAAAATATGTGGAAAAATATTAATCTATAAAAATTTAAATACGAAAAGTTTATGAAGGATTGTGTTACATATTGTGACGATTGCTGTGTACACTTCATTTCCTACGAAACTATTCAGCATGTTTATACCATTCTGTACATTTATTTCTTATGGTTGTACACATGTTCGTAAAAACTGGAAGTGACATCTCCAGAACAGGAAATATTTCTTTTTTCTTCGACCCAGACTGTTCGACCTACCTGAAGGTGTAAGGTTTGGACTACCGGGAGGTGCCACCCAATTTAGACTGGAACCCATTAGGGCAGGCATCCACAGGGACAGTACCATTTTCCCCCTACCACCAGCCTCAAAGACGAACTCACGGACCCACATGTTTAATGGGATCGTATTCACGGACCCACATGTTTAATGGGATCGTATTCACGGACCCACATGTTTAATGGGATCGTACTCCGCCTGAACACGGCGACAGTTTGGGAAGAGGCGGGAATCGAATTCGGGTCATTCGCGTACAATCACCGCAGGCTAGCCAATGGGCCGTCGCGTCCCTAGAGCATGAAATGGAAATCTTTAGCAGTAAATCTCCCTAATATTTTCCGGAATTTGATGACAAATCCATGCCAGTTATTTTCTAAGATCTATCTGTAGCCAATCCAGAGAAATACAGAGGTCGTTTGCACTTTATGGAAACGATTTTGTGTTTATGTTTCTCTTTAGCATTTTGAGATAAAGATTTGGCCTTTTCAATATAATCGTCTGCTACTGTTTTGTTTTGATTGTAATGTAGAATAAAAGATTTATTTTGAAAATGGCTCCGGAAATGGATAGATGGCTCGAAGGCTACGCAAATGTGCTTTCCGACGAAAAATATTCGTATCAACAAATTGTAAAGCGGTGTAAAATTCGAAGTTATTGCATCTCAAAGAAAGGTATTTTTAATATATTAAATTTGAAAGGGAAAAAGCTTCTAGCTGAAAGTAAAAATTAAAAAATGGCCGCAAAATTGCATTCTAAGACTGTTCAAACGCGGGTAACTATCAAGAAAGTGAAATCTCTGATCCTAAAAGAAAATCCACCGACTCAAAGATCCATTGCATCGAAACTGGGAATGTCTTCTGGCACTGTAAGTAAAATCATTCATAAAGATTTGAAGTTAAAAAAGATGTTTAAAAAAATCTAAATCTGTTCATCTGCTTTTGCCAAAGCATATTGCGGAAAGAAAAACAAATTGTAGAAAATTATATGAAAAATACCTAGCTGCTGATAAATGGAAATGTGTGGTAACATTCGATGAGGCATGGGTGTATTTGAGTGACTGTAATAAAAAAGAGCAATTTTCTATTGCTCAATTGACGAAAATGACCGTACGAAATGGCTTCGTCAATGTACAGAAAAGTTCCCAAAGGAATCCATGATAGTTGCAGGAGTTTGTTATAACGGTAAATTAAAACCCCCAAAAGTCTCAAGTAAAGCTAAAATTAATTAGTAGATAGTAGAGTGAATTAATTCACTCTACTATCAGCAGAATATTTTAGAACCAATTTTTGAAGAAGAAATTTCAGCCTTATATGAAAAGGACATCAATAAATTTGAGCTTCATATGAACAAAGCCTCTAGTCACACGTCTAAGTCAACTGCTGTATATTTAGCAAAGAAAGAATCCGAATTAGTAATAAAATGTATCCCATTTAATGAAATACCTGTAAAATCACCTGACGCTTCTTCTATGGACTTTTGCGCTTTCGTTTTGCTAAAATGAGCCATAGGAAAACGGCATCCAAGAACACTGAATGGACTTTGGAAAACGATTCAAGACGAATGATTTAAAATTGATATGACGGTGCTAAGAAAAAGTTTATTTCCATGGAAAATTCGAACTAGGGATATAATCAAGAATCAAGGGTATCAGAAAGAAGCAAATCGCCGCAAAATATGTGCTTATTTATGTTGCTCTAGTTTTCCTTATCCTTCTCACAAAGTGTATTTTACTTATTGATCATAATGCTTTTTCAAATTGCACTCCTTGATATCAAACAAATATTGGTTCTGGACTTATCCATCAAATAGAATTTTCTTCAGTTTTCACGAAGAAGTACTATAAAGAGTCCTTTTACTGTTGAACTTGCGAACAGCTTTTCGATAGGTGTGGCTGAGGTTGCCAGATACTAATCTATTTAGAAGATAGGAACAGTTACAGAGAAAGTACCCGTGGAATGGAGTTTCTTTTTTAAGGATATATAGCGAAAGATAAGGAGTACTGGGGCAACGTATATAGGCATAAATATGACAATAATACAGCAGGCAGCTGTTTCGAGGATACGCTGGATCCCCTTCATTAGTGCAAGAAAAACAAGAAGCCCGAAGTCCAAAAGAGGAAATGGCCCATTTCGCCGCTGACCCCATAACCCATTTCCTTCCGATTGTGGACCGCGGTAGTGTAAAGAAAAAAAAATAATTCCAGAAATTCAAAATTTGCTTTCGTGTTAAATGTATTCATAAATATGTAATCTATTCTATATTTTATATGGAACTTTTTTTCCCAGGAAATTAGACTCAGTCTAGACAGTACCTTACATAAGTTTTGCCCTTTAGCATCAACAGCAGGGATTAAAATTCCAGTTCTTGTTTTTCCGTAATGGGAACATTTATAGTTTGAAAACGCTTCAAACAATTCACACGCTTCTTCCGTTGATGTGTTTTAAATTTGAACAGGTTCAAGGATAAAAAATATGTGCTAATGAGTACCACGTTAATGGATAAAAAGTTAAAATTGAGAAATGCGTTTGCATTAAATATATCCTAAAATACGGGATCTTTTTGACAAAATCTTTTCCCATGCAGTGATATCAAACACAGAGAATACTTTGATATATATTTTTTCCTCCTGCATCTACTCATAGTATGACGAGAATTAAATTACTTACTTTTAATCAACCTTTTAATATACTAATTAATTAATCTACTTTTGCATGTCCGCCGTAAGTACCCAAATTATTTTCTAATATGTTATACTGGAAAATGTATCTAGCGTTGACCAGGACTTAAAATAGGAATAATTTGAATTTATTAATTTAAAGAAATAATAAAAAAATATTTATAATGTGGTGAAAGAAACATTAAGCTGGTTTACCTTTTGAATAATAAATGAATCTTTGGATTAAATTTTTATTCTTAATTTATTGTGGACGTGAATCGTGTAGTTCCTACATTTGCTATCGCGGCCGTAATGCATAACTTACCATTATCCCTTTGCACGAGTTCCTAAACATAATCATTAAATTAAAACACTGCACATTAAATTCCACGTTTTTAACTTTTAAAATAAATATTATTTATTCACACTTATTATTGTTATGATTAAAATTATATTAATTTTAATACACTATTAAAGAGGAGAAAAGTACTGTGTGAGACCAGGTCTTTGAATATTATTCCAAAATCAACAATTGACTTAATATATACGAAAAATGGCACATACCTCTGTATTGGGTCTGTTGCTCAGCATGCTTGAAATTTTCTTCTTTGCTTCTTTTTCTGACATTTGGAGTCAGCTTCTCTTTTTCTAAAACATTCGCAATACTCAAAATAACCACGACACTGCTTGAAAACACGACTCTCTGAACTTTTGGATAATCATTCTGCTTATGAACAACACCGCTTGAATTCCATGACCGCTTTCTTTCGCTTCTGGACAATATTTGTTAATCACGAGTTCTTCTCATCGTTCTTGGACATTCATTGCCTGAATATTCGTTGAATTATCTCCTTGTTGCCACATCATTTTGCCTGAGGTCCAGATATGCCCCCTTGCTGTCATTGGCTGTGCTTCAGTGCAATGTAGCATCATTGCATCATTGGCTACTTGATTTTCTAATAAAGCTTGCTTTAAGTCTTGGCCCTAAGAGATCTTTTCCCCAACCACACCAACAATTTATGGGACGTGAATTTATTGGGGTCATAACATTCCGAGCCAAGACTGTCATAAAACGGCGTCAACAAATCTGCGTTTTGTTCTGTCGTAAATAGTCGTAAATATCAAAACTGCATAAGTTGCCTCCTGGTCTCACACATATAAATACAAGTGAAAATTGCATGCAATCCGTGCGTAACCAGGCCAATGACCGCATTCCCAATTTATTCCTTTCCTTCAACCTTTAAAATGGACTCGATCCCGTGCAACTAAGAAAAAAGTTCCTATAGGATAAAAGGCTTCTGTGGCTTTAAGCGCATGCGCAGTCCTTAAACAAAGGGCAAAAAAATGTCTCCTTTTGCCTAGGTGGAAAGGCGTGGTATGGAAAATCTTGCAGGTTCGCCCGTTTTTCAAAAAATTATAATTAATGTTATGAAAAATTATAAATAAAAGTTCACCATATATGTCGAGTGAAAAGTAAAAAAAAAAATTAAAAAAAAAACAAACCACTCGTTCGGGGAGCTACTTTTTCGAGAAGTTTTTTTAAAAGAAAAAGTTCAAAATATTATATATTGATATTATTTTTAGATATTCATAATCTGGATCCTATTTCCGACAAAACAAGAAAAGGAAAATATTTAACTCTTAGGTTGGAGGGTCGAAAGCCCAGGCCGACCGACTCGTCCGAAGACATGGAGCAGCAAAATGGGCGGCCGGATTAGGGTGGAGGGTGTAAATGTCCAAAATATTTACATTTTTCATAACCGCTCCGTTTTCCCGCCACAGAAACTGTGAGACCAGAAGATATTTATGCAGTTTTAATATTACGAAGATTTACGATATATAACTGCGAAACAAAGCGCCGACTCGTAGGCGCCAGTTTATGACTGTCCTGGCCGTGAGGTCAGGACCGCAATAAATTCAGTGCACATAAATTACAGGTGTGGTTGGGTCAAAATCTCCTTGAGACAAAGTCTAAAACCAAGCAGATTGGATAGTAAGATGGTCAATGAAGAAGTGTTGTTGCATCGCTCCGAGGATCAACCAATAAGATACGGAAGGCATATCTGGACCTCAGGCGAAATGTAGTGGCAACAAGCAGAGAAATTTCAATATATATTCAGTCAATTCAGATGACCGGCCAAGAGGGTTGTGCTTTACAATGAGTCAATTAAGAATGACCGTCAAAGAATGTTGTTCAACAGATTGAGAGGTGATACGGACCAAGAAGGTGGCATTCGACAAGTAGAGTGTGTTTCAGTTGCCATGACAAAAGGCAATGAAGTTACAATAGTGCTTTTCAATGTCCAAGACGACAAACAGGTCAATCTGAATTAAATATTAGGTCTATATGATTTTGAGCAAATATAATCCTCGTCTCACGTGCAGGTTCTCCTCCTTAAGAGTGTATATATAATTAATGTAAGTTAATCATAATTATAATATGTGTAATAAATGTCTATTTTAAAATTTAAAATTGTGGAAGTCAATTGTGTAGTATGCTTATTAATAATTATAATTTAGAAACTCGCACAAAGAATTAATGGTGGATTAATGCGGCAATGTACTGTTGTGAAATGCTTAAAAAAAAAAAAAAATATGTTGTGAAATGCTTGCCCTCGTTCAATTGTTGTTTTCGTTCAAAATTTAACTTACCGCAAATTCTAATTTACTTTCGATTCTAAAACTTGTTCTCAGAAATTTATTCCAAATTGATAAAGCGCCATTTCTGTATTCGGCCCTTTTTGGATATTTCCCGCCAGTTCCGGTAAACCTTGGCGTAGGAATTTGTCACGCGTTTTAGTACATGTACTTCGTATTTGCATTTCATATTCTTTAACATTGAAACTCTTTTTATTTGCGTCATGAACGCGTAATAACATTAAAGATGCTTGAGTCTGTTTTTGGTGATTAGTTTCAGTTGGCGATGTAATTCCATAGCAGTCGGACGTGTTCTTGCCCGCGGGGCAAAGAACAGAATGTATTCTTAATAGAATGTTTCTAAAATTAAATTAATGATGAAGTAAATTGTTTAAGTCGCCTTTTAATGTAATTTCCAAGAGTCGCGAGATATGTTCATCGTAAAATGATTATTTGAAGATGTCTGACCGGCGCAAATCACTATCGGATTCGCCGTTGTATTGTTCTATAATGTTGGAAATCTAAATGTAATTTAAGATATCATCGTCAACAAATTCGATGTCTAATTCTTCTTGATGTTCATGATTTGGAATTTGGTAATTTTCATCTAATAAAGAAAAAGGTAAAATCAAAGGAATTGAGTCATCATTGCTTGTCTTCTACTATCATCACGCCACCATCAGCACCCAATCACTATATACGATGTATTGATACCATTGCCACATCTGCGCGGATCTCCCATCTTCTCCGATGCCAGTGAGAAACCGCCCGCAGCGATTGCGCTCCAATTACTTGTGCATTCCTATTACAAACGCCGTTAAATTTCCCCGGCGTGAAGTTCCTTTTACAACATATGAGGCCGCCATCGTTTCGCCACATATGGTGCCTTGACACGTACCAGTGGCACATAATTATCATTAAAAAATGGTTGGCCCATTTCGTTTTATTACAATTGGTGCCGTGACCAGGATTCGAACCTGGGTTATTGCGGAATGCCCACATAATTATTATTAAGGATGGTCCGCCCACCTTTTTTATTACAAATGGTGCCGTCGACCATGCAAGCCTGCAAGAATGGCTTAGTTGATCCTGTGGAGCACAAATTGAGAGCCTATACCTGGTGCTGAGTGCATTCAAGTCTACAAGGATGACTCACCGAATCCTGTGCTGTGTGGTTACATCGGAAATGTCAAGTTGCGGCATTGCTTCTACAATTGTACCAACTCCAATGCCTGCAGAAAAAAAAGGGAAAATTCAAGAAACAAGTGTGTTTCCGACTTCGGGACGTCGATTCCCGAGTCTGTGTGTATATGTATTCCTTTTTCAGTCAGCGCATAAGTGTGAAAGTAAAATGTTGTGTTAAGTAAAATTATATGCTGAATATATTTTCCCGGGACGTCGATTCCCATGTTTTTGAGAAATGAACGAGTCAATAAATAAAGAAAGTGTATTACGTCGACCTAGGAAAAGGTAGGTCTGCAATTGTGCTGAAATCGAATCATCCGAGAATCCGTATTAAAGCCCACGTAAATTTTGACTGCATCCAATATCAAAGAGGCACGGAAAATTCTCAGGAAATTGCAAATTTTTTTTCAGAGGCACTCCCCAATTTCAAGAGCGGAGTTATTGAAAGTCCTCATCTGCGGCAAAATAGCCCAGAAAGCGAGCAATCGTCATACCGAGAGCGTTGAAAGCTCATACTCGCTAGATCTCTCACACATATCCTAATTAGAAAAACTTGTTAATAATTGTACAAAAGAGTGATTTTTTTTTTGTTTACAATTTTGCTAATAATTTAAAATGTATATAATTTGTGTATTTATTTTTTTTTAACACAGTTATTTTAAGTGTTTATTTCGTATTGATATTATTAAACGTGATATTATAAATATGTAAATTTTATTAGGTAAATTTTCAAATCGAATGTATGATAATGATTGAAGATTGTTGAAAGTTCAGAAAAATGTTAGTATGATTGAAATATTGTGATTTTTATATATTGTATTTTTTTTTTAAAAGACATCTCAATCGCGTAGGTTATTCTAAATTAATTTTTTTTCTGCGCCATGTTCATGACAATCTGATATGCAATAGTAATAAGATTTTTTAGTTTTTGAATTTAAACACATTGAGGAAAATTTGAAAAAACTCAACCCCCTCACTTTTATCTAGCATGTAAGGACTTCTTTAGTGAAAAAGTGTGTATGAATGGGAAGCAAATGCAGTGTCGTATGAATCAACTTTTCACACCTGTCCTTAATTTTTTATTTCATATCTTCTGGGTTGAGAAATACACATATTTTGGAAATGAGAATTGATTGCAGTTGACAATCCTATCTGCATAACAGATCCTAAATTTTTTCGTTGAAAATTTTTGTGGCATATTTTTTCTCCAAGAAATTGTTGGTTTTTTTTATGTCACCGCTTTATTTTTAGGCATTTTTGGAATATATTTTTTTTGGTTAGTCTTTGTTCTGTACCAGAACAAATCCTCGTTTGCGGCGGGGATATGTTGTGAAATGCTTGCCCTCGTTCAATTGTTGTTTTCGTTCAAAATTTAACTTACCGCAAATTCTAATTTACTTTCGATTCTAAAACTTGTTCTCAGAAATTTATTCCAAATTGATAAAGCGCCATTTCTGTATTCGGCCCTTTTTGGATATTTCCCGCCAGTTCCGGTAAACCTTGGCGTAGGAATTTGTCACGCGTTTTAGTACATGTACTTCGTATTTGCATTTCATATTCTTTAACATTGAAACTCTTTTTATTTGCGTCATGAACGCGTAATAACATTAAAGATGCTTGAGTCTGTTTTTGGTGATTAGTTTCAGTTGGCGATGTAATTCCATAGCAGTCGGACGTGTTCTTGCCCGCGGGGCAAAGAACAGAATGTATTCTTAATAGAATGTTTCTAAAATTAAATTAATGATGAAGTAAATTGTTTAAGTCGCCTTTTAATGTAATTTCCAAGAGTCGCGAGATATGTTCATCGTAAAATGATTATTTGAAGATGTCTGACCGGCGCAAATCACTATCGGATTCGCCGTTGTATTGTTCTATAATGTTGGAAATCTAAATGTAATTTAAGATATCATCGTCAACAAATTCGATGTCTAATTCTTCTTGATGTTCATGATTTGGAATTTGGTAATTTTCATCTAATAAAGAAAAAGGTAAAATCAAAGGAATTGAGTCATCATTGCTTGTCTTCTACTATCATCACGCCACCATCAGCACCCAATCACTATATACGATGTATTGATACCATTGCCACATCTGCGCGGATCTCCCATCTTCTCCGATGCCAGTGAGAAACCGCCCGCAGCGATTGCGCTCCAATTACTTGTGCATTCCTATTACAAACGCCGTTAAATTTCCCCGGCGTGAAGTTCCTTTTACAACATATGAGGCCGCCATCGTTTCGCCACATATGGTGCCTTGACACGTACCAGTGGCACATAATTATCATTAAAAAATGGTTGGCCCATTTCGTTTTATTACAGTACGAATATGCGATTGACGATCCAAAGAGAGATATAAAAAAAGAAACATATAAAGAAAGAGAGATATAAACAGATATAGATATGTAAAAAGGGCGAGAGATAAAAGGAGTGAAAAATATTTTCCATAAAGGTCAATTGTTTAATTCTCTGGTGACGAAAACATTTCTCCTTCTTTTCATGGCGGTGGTTCTGCTGTCTTTTTATCCCGAGGAGGTTTTTTCTTTGTTTCCAAAACTGTTTGAGAAATTCCCCAATGATTCACTATGTCTAATAAATGCCTTCTGTAACAGTTTAGGGTCGACTCCTACTCATGCTCTACCACTTTATCATTGACATTTTCGTCTATCTCGCTTTGTTGCCGTTTTCGTCATCCTCATTTTTTAAATTCTCCACCAGGGGCGCTACAAAGACTTCGATCGAGCATAGCCACTTTACTATACATGAGTGTACGCGTTCACTCATGAACTGTTCCTTACAAAATTATTTGAGCATGTTCAAGGACTTTCCTAGTAAACATCTCAATACACTTACACACACATATACACATTGACACCGAGACATTGAAATGCTAAGATCCTAGTAATCCTGCATCTAAACGCACCTACACTCACATATACATATCGACATCACCAGCTCAGAGACGTATGTGTCAATCAGTGGAAAATTCGAATGTCTTGACCCCCTTTTACAATACTTTCCCCATGCATTATATACCATGTTTGTGAGCAAAACAATTAGATATCTATACAGACTCTCAATTGCAGCAGCTGCGCATGAAACGGCTTCACATTAATCTGCGAGGCATTGAAATGCTAAGCAAATTGAAGCCGAAGTTGAACACCATCCTCTAATCTCATTCTGTTATAGCGTGGAATGTCCCCGATTGAAATGGCGCAGTTCCAGATTAATATTCTGCTAAGCGAAGTCCCTCCCTAATCTGTGATTTATTTAAAATCTCTTGCTCTCAATAGGGCTCCAAAGCGAAATTATGTTTAATGAGCCTAAGCATGCTTCCCAGTAAAGATAGTCAAGTCATTATCCGCGGCGATTGAAGCTTAAATCCATAGCAGGAACCGCCCCGGTACGAAATTTTATAGCTGTATGTAGCTTAATTTTTACACTATGGCACGCATACATAAAAAAAAATTCTATTACATTGTTTTTTTATTAGTACGGAAACTGTTTTTATCGAATTCTAAAACTAATTCTTCAATTTAAAAATGTCCAACATAATGTATTGGTAGAGTTATTATAGTTATGCTGGGCCAATCGTTCTGGCGGTCCTGGGTTTGTAAAGATCCTTTTCTTAGTCACTGCTCATTTCATTTGCAATTTCTGTAAAACGTAGTGATCGTGCCCATTTGACCTACACCAGATCTGCAAATTTTAGAAAAATATGTCATGTTCTAGATTAGTTACCGTTGGACATAGCAGACAGATAGAAAAACAAATAAACACGATTCAATTAAAAAGAAGTTCCTCGTTTAAAAGAAATGTAAAAATATACCACGTCTATAAATTTTAAAGAATCACGTTATACCTCTTTTAACTTCTGATAATGAATACTAGTTCTATATTGACCGTACTAAACGTACTGTCGGCATCCGTTTAGCTGAACATGCTCGTGAACATGCTTTTATTCCCATGCATTATTTCCCATTTGGCGTCATTTTTATCAATTTGTCGACATTTTTGTCACTTTGCCAACATTTAAAATAGTCGCCAAGTTGGCCACGCCTCGCAACATTTCTCGCCAAACGTTACGGACGGACAAAGAAATTCTTATAGTCTACTATTATGTTTTTTTCTAAATATTGAACTTTCACCATTTAGTCGTCATTTCATTGATTTAACGTAGGTTTCATCCTTTTGGCGAATTTCTAACAATTGGGTGATATTTTCGTCAATTTGGCAACTTTTAAAAAATTAGTAAGTTGGAGATATTCCGACACAAGTTGGACATATTCCCACATAGACATCACCTCAAAACGTCTGATTCGAGTTCAGGGATGCTCGAAACGTTCTATCCGCCGAAAACTGGAATTTGAATTTTCGACTCTGTTACAATACTGTACTTAAACATTATACTATGTATATAAGGAAAGTAAAAAATTAATATAAATATAAATTTTATTAGAATTGCACTTTTGACTGAATTCTGCCAATTAAGGCCTTCGGGGTTAAAGATTACCGGACAATGATTGGTATTTTCAATTTCGTACGACATCTGTTTTATTTTGGCAAAGACTTTTCAAACTCATATATCGTGTTTAACTCATGTATTGCGTTTGGCCGATTGTTGAAACAGAATAAAAGTAGTACTGGTATATCTTTACCATTTTAGCGCTTTCATTATGGCATATACTAATCCAATTAATATATTTTTTATAAATTGTCTACAAACGGGGACTAGGATGTTTTATTCTTCAGATCTGCACGTAAATATAATTTTGTATAGCGAGAACAGATATATCTCCATGCATTTCAAGATAAACACATTAAATATTCAGTTGAATGTTTTGAATAACAATATCAAATTAATATTATAAGAATTTTCGCAGGCCTCCCATACAAAAACGGAATTAAACTTCAAGAAAACAAAGCGGGGTCAGGAATTGAACCTGTGACCTATGGAATAGAAATCCATCTGAGTCATGTTGTCACAACTCTGGCTCAATCTTTCTCTCTACACATGAATAAGCCGACTGCAGCTTTTCAGAAGGCGCGCACCATGTAGCTGCTGAACATGGACATTATTTAGTGTATTAATACATGTAAAATAAATAATGCAACATTTTGAGCGCGTTCAGAAAAGCTACAGTCGTATGATACTAGAGATGGATTGGGATTTTCGGAATTACAATGATGCATTTGTTCTAGCATTTTGAAAACTGCATTATATATATCCCCAATTTCTACGGATTTTTGCGTTAGACAACCCTCCAAAATATCTTTTCTAAATTATAAAATATAGTCATTAAATAGAGAAAGTAGAATTTTTTTACAAAACCAGGGGGCTCTGCTCCCTGTTCGCTGCGCTTCGCCAACCTCCTAAGGGAGGCTTCGCCTCATACTCGCTGTCGCTTCACACCTATCTCTCCTAAAATTTCTACTTTCAAAAATCTCTTTTTCTATTCCTACCTATTTTCCGCAGGACGTAAAAGCAGGGATTTCTTTTAAGCCTAGAGAGTCCAAAACTGAATTCCTTGATCCTGAGCTCGCTATTTTATGTCAAATTAAAGTTTAAGCCTCTACACGGTTTACTTCATCGTCTTACCCTATTATTTTTCTGAAAATGTACCAAATTTAATATTTTTGTATGCTGTAGTTTTTGTGGTACAAAACAGAGAAATCGTTGGACGTGCCGATACGAAAAAAATGTTTTTCACTTCAAAAGTGCATAAAAAGTAAAATATCTCCTGTCTGCAAAAAATTGTGGTCTTTCTTTTGTTAGTCTATCCAGGACGCGAACTCGCAGCTCAAATATTTTGTCTTTGATTTTGGTATTGAATATTTCTTAAACTACACTATATATCAAAAAACGGTTTATTTCAGCGTATTCCGGTTGATTTCTTTACAAGTGTACCCAATTTCATATTTTTATATGCAATAGTTTTTGCGGTACGAAGCAAAGAATCTCGAGAAACGAGAAATTTGTCAACAGCGGCGGCGGCCGCAGTGACAGCTATTTTAAATTAATAGAAATAAATTAAAAGAAAAAATTTATCGTCAGGCCTCAAAAAACCAATCGCCGGATCGCGAGTTGAAGATTTGCATACAGAGATTACGGATCCACAGTTACTAGAGATTCTCAAAATGACGTGACAGGGCGAGTTCTCTCACTATCTGTATGGTTATTGAATATTCTGGATTGAAAAGTACTGAAAAGCGTAAAACCGGTCCAACGCTGCTGATCACTGCATCAGAAACGCGATTCTTAGTTTTACTAATGCGCCCTCTATCGGCAAGTGACCATGGATCCAAATCCAAGCTGAAATAAATGTTCTTTGGCATGATGTCGCACACTAGCTCAGTGCGTCAATTTTTAATAAAGCCTCTATGATTGCAAACCGATCTCGTATTGTCTCTAAAATAATCCATATGCCCTAGCATCATGTTCCAGGTTGATCCATTTCGACTATCTTTTGTCAGTTCAGCTGCGGTGAATATCATCGGGGAGGAGGATGAAGAGGAGGAGGCTACGTTCCAAGCTGTGGAGCGGTTATTGAATGGGGATGAATGTTCAAATGCAACGCCGTAGATATTCACGAATGGCCAAGGTGAATATTCGAGTTTAGATGACAGATTCATTTCCGATTGGAGTAGAAATATTTGCGACGACAGATAGGTTCTAGGTTATCTCATCCATATTTGACACAGTGATGTTGAAGGTAGTATGGTCAGTAGCGTTGCTTGAAAAAAAAAATAATTCTCTGGTGTGTGTGTGCGTATGGGGGTGGGGGTGACAATCCAATATTTTGTTTTCCATTTCTCCATATATCATTTCTTTGGAATACATTAAACTTGGAAATCCAGAGTTGGGGGAGCACACTTGGGAGCCCAGATTTTGCTTTATGTTAGGGGGAATGGTATATTATGTATGTTTTGGTACGGGGTAGTATAAGAAATAATAATGTTGAATGGGATTTTATGGCTCGCATGCATGCGTCTGTCGATATTGGGAGCGTAAGTGCGGATGGCAGGAAATCTTTTATAGCTTTATGAATGGCGGATCTGAGATAATCTGTTGCAACTTTATCCCGTCTTATGACGAGCTTCTTCTTTTAGCTGTAAGTAATACGTGTAGTCGTTGCACGATGCGTTACATTTTTAGTCACAAAGTGGAATTTTTTCTTACATCGTGAAGAACCTTGCTGCTTCAACTGCTCATCGAACCCTGGATCTCCGAACTGTCCAACCGACGCTCTGCCGTTGAGCTACTGATATTGCAAGCTCTTATCGTCGAAGTGGACTCTGCATTCTCCACCCTGTTCGGGCGCCATTGTAAAGAACATTGCTGCCCCAACCGGGACTCGAACCCTGGATCTTTGAACTGGCAGCCGAAGCTCTACCGTTGAGCTTCTGGGACGGAATTGCAAGCTCTTATCATCGACATGCACCATGCACCATGCTCTGCAACATGCACCATGCTAGTACGTAAACCGTAAGAAATGGTATTAGAAGTACGTGTAGTGTATATGTTGTTTCAATCTTAGATCGGATAAATGCAATTTGAATGTCGCCGAACACGGAATTTAATGAATTAGGTTTAATGATTGTCAACTGTCTAGGGAAGGCTCTGGAGTAATCCACATGCCATCTCATCATTCTCGAGGTTGATTCATTTAGACTATCCTTTGTCAATTCAGTTCTCGGTCATAAATCATTGGGGAGGAGGAGGAGGAGGTTACGGTTCAAGTTATAGAACGGTTATTAAACGGAAAGCTGACATGGAATGTTCTAGGAATGGAGATGGGAGCATGAGATGAGTTAAATTTCACTGACTGGCTTATCTGTAATTGGAGTAGAAATGTTTGAAAGTGAAGAAATGTTCTACCCTGTCTCATCCACATGTGACATGATGATTTTGATAAATGTCATGAGATGTCGATAAAAAGGAATAATAACATATTTTAGATGTTGCAGCGACGTATAACTTGGCATTTCAGTTCCTTTAAGAAAATAGGATGTTATTCACATCATAGTATAGATGTTATTCACATCATAGTATAGATGTTAATCACATCAAAAGCAATTAAGAAAATGCCATGCAATTAAGAAATTTTGATGTCAATAACATCTATTGTTGGGCATGGCCGTAGCCAGAGACGAAATTACAGAGGCGCTGGAGGGAAATTCAAGGGGGGCTCAACAGTCTTAAAGGAGGAGCTCAACGAAAATACACTGGATCATTAGCATTTATAAACCATAACAGTTGCTATTATATATTTCATTTCATATAAATTACTAGCAGCATACCCGTTCTTCTTATGGAGTATATAATATAAAGAAACTTATAATTCGCAATCATGTGCAAATTCTGTTAAAATATTAAATTTATTGCTCCTAAAGAGAAGTTTTAGAATATCTGTTCTCACTATGCAAAATTATCGTCACGGGCAGATCTAAAGAATAAAACATCCTGGCCCCTTTTGTAAGCAAATTTACAAAAAAAAAAAAAAAAAAAAAAAAAAAATGGAGTCAATATATGCAAACCTGAACTACTTATATTGTCGCAGATTAGAAAATATGCCAGTGTGTTATTAGAAGATTACCCGTATTACACTATAAGTTTCAAAAATATTTGCCAAAATTAAAGAGATGACGCAATAAATTAAAAATATCAATAATCCCCGTACTCTTTATACCAGAAGGTCGTAATTGATTTCAATATATACCAATATATATCAAAACATATGCCAATATACCTGTACTACTTATATTCTCGTAGATTAGAAGATATCCGTGCATTTGTAGAAGATTACTCGTACAACGTACTATATATGAGTTTCAACAATTTTCTTCATAAATAAACAATGGCATAATAACTTAATCCCTGAATCAACAGTCCCCGAAAATATCAATGATAATAATGCTTAAACCTGAAGACCGTAATTGATATTATCCAGTCAAAAATGCAATGTCAATGAAATTTATTTTATATACATATCTTTATTATTCAAATCGGAAAAGATTTAATAAAAATCGTATGGCACATAACCCATTGGATCCGTTGCTAAGCGACATGATATCATTTGCTTCAAATAAATTGATGAAAATCATATCGTCTGAATAATGCGATCTCCATGGAAGGTTTGGCGATATTTTCGTCAATTTAGCGATAACTTAAAAAATCGCCAAATTATCGCCAAAACACAATTAATTTCATTTATTAAGAGCAATTTTATTAATTCCATGATATTTTTATGGATTTACAAATATTTTTTATCCATTTGGTGATATTAAAGAAATTCGTTAAATGTGTTACTAAGTAGGATGGATGGACTGACCGACAAATGCCACCGAAACATCATTTCAGTACTCTATTCTAAAAAAACAAATTTAATTTAATTGATTTGCGTCATTTTTATCAATTTGGAGACATTTCCGCTAATTTGGCAAAGTTTAAGAAAAGTTACCAAGTTAGCGATATTCCGCCAAATTCGTAGCTCTGAATTTGCAGATCTGAGGAGTAAAATATCCTGATCCCGCTTGTATATACTAAATGAAAACACTAAAATTGTATAAGATACACCCGTTCTACTCTTTTTCTGTTTCAACAATCGGCTAAATGAATTTATTGGGTAAACACAATATATGAGTTTATTAGCTAAACACAATATATGAGCTTGAAACCTCTTTGCTAAAATAAATGAAAGTGATGTACGCAGTCCGCAATTTATATAATTAAAAGAACAATCAAACCGTTCATTTATAAAATATATTTTTACATCCATTTATTTATTATTCAAATAGAAAAAATAATAATGAATATTAACAACACATTTAATTTCATTCCGTTGCCGAGCAACATGATATAAGATAGAATCTTCCTCATAAAATGTGAAATTAAATAGCCATTTTGATTTCTTTATGCTTTTCATCGTTGAGTAAAAGCTTGTGAAAGATAACTCATGGATTTCCATTTAAATTCATGTTTTAAGCAATTCATGTTTTCCGATAGTGACTAATTAATGCAAAAACCCTGCACCAAACTCGGAAATAAAGTTTTATTTCATTTTGACGTTTTAAATAAACGATTTTCATCCTTTCCGTTTGGATAAACTACGAAGTTGGAGAGTAGAACTCTTAGGAAAAAGTTCCGTCTTTCATTAATATCTCGACAATCCCTGGTCTTAGAAACTCGAAACTTGGAGTAAATTTATGGGGGCTATTTTAAGGCTATCCACAAAATTTCATTAAATTCGGTTCAGCCGTTCTCCCGTGGTGATGGGACAAACAGACAGATAGACAGAAAGACAGATTTTCAATTTTATTTATATAGATTAACAAATAATTGCGTATTTAAATTTGCAAACTAAGAGCCGATTATTAATATCCATACAGTTACTATACATCTATATTAATACTTAATAATTACAATTGACTTTAATGTAAGCATTAACGAGTCATAAAGCTGTTAATAATTCGTAGAAACATTCTGAAAGTTAATGCTTAATATTAACTCTTACCTACTTATCAGTTGATTTGGACTCTATAATGTATCACAGTGTATACACCCACAATGATACAAAAGTATCCTACATTTTATTGTTATAATTTTTAAATTAAATATGTAAATAAATGGATCATTAGTATAATCACACATTTAGCTAAATTAAAAAATTTTCGAAACGAAGTCATTAAAAAAAAATCTCAAATTTTTTATGTAAAATTTGAATGACATTTTATATGAAATTTCGTATCACTACTAAAAATTTAATATTTTTATTAGGAGGCTGAGTATACTTCTTAGGGGGACATAGCCTCTGTCTGAATACGGTCCTGGTTGGAGTATCTCTGGCTGAAATCCTAGCCTTGCAAAATATGTAAAATATGTAAATACTTTGAATACTGTATATACTTATATCTCCGAACCTAATAGATAGAAATGTAAAAAAAAATTACCTTTTTGTCGGAAATAGGGTATATAGTTTATGAATATATAACACTATTTCAACTTTTTAATATCCTGAAATGTTTTTTTTTTTCGAAAAGTAATTCTTGAATTTTCTTGCTCAAGTGAATTTCTGCTCCACTTTTACTCGAAATGTCTTTTCTAAATTATAAAAAATTGATATAAGCAGTAAGCAACAAACTTTTTTAGTTGAAAATTCATTCGATTTCTGGATCAATGTTTTATTTTTTTACAAAGCTCTTAGTTTTCGTGGAATCGTCGTGTCAAGTTCAAGAAAATTGAAAATTTTCTGTTTTCCAAATTTGTAATGCTTATATCCTTTTGCTTACGGGTGGGACAGCAGCAACACCAAACGAAGAACCTCTAAAAAAAAACAGGTATGTGACATACCCTATCCCAAATAGTTCGATCCCTTTTTGCAGGCATTGCGTCCATGGACTCCAATGGATATATATCAAAATATAATATATATCAAAATCTTGAATATATATATCAAAAGCTAAGTGTGCTAGCCATGAACTATGAGACGTAATGTGTTGTTCAATGTTCTATAAGGTCCTATAAAATCAACGTCCTATATATCCCTTTTCAACGCCTTATTCTTAATTTTCGAAGTAGAGTGGTGAAAATTTGGGTATTTTAATGTTTTGAAGTATTTTGAAAAGGCGGTTTTAATTTCGATATTTTAATATTTTGCACTGTTTTTAAAATGTCTCAAGAAGACAAATCACCCACAAAAAATATTAAAAAAAAAAATCTCCACCGCACTGGAACAACTGCCTCTTTACTAATTTTAGGGATCATTGACCTCCCAAAGTTCAAATTTAGGGGCCATTGACCTCCCAAAGACCCCAAACAAAAGCATTTACGAAACAGCTTTTATTTTTGGAGGGCATATGAATAAGTGAAATAATTTGATTTTTTTTTATATTTTATTAAATATCTTTTTCATTTGCTATTCTTTTTGTTTTTTTTAAAACGCTCCACAAGTTTTACTTCAATTTTTGTCAGACTTAGGTAATCGACCTCTGACTGATCGTTTTGTGTTTCGGGATGTTTTGGTCATCAGCAACGATAATGAATTCTCACTACGGTCTTTCGCTTTCAGTCTTTTTATCTCCAGATAAAAATTCCTGCCATCCGCCTAACCAGAAAATCGTTACTTTTGATAGGTTTGTGTATATGCTTTGAACGTTTGTTATGGATTTGTTCAATTCTTTTATCAATTATTTAAAAACTGCTGCTGTCGATCACGGGTTTTTTCCCAGTATTTTTGATCGTGCTATTCAAGCATTTTCTAAACTTTCCTCTAAACGTGCTTCTAAAAAGGATTTAAACAACACTATCATTTTATCATACGAAAATCAGGATGTGGCCAGCACATGACTTTTTCTGCAGACTCATATTCGCGTTCTCTTTCTTTCTTCAATAATTCATTATATGAAGTTTAATGGCATAAATTAACACCCATCATTATTTAAAATGACACTGAATTCGCACTTTTAATTCAATGTTCGTTTTCATATGGTAGCTTGCCGTATTTTCAAAGGTGGCGTAGTAAAAAACTAAAATCTCTCGAGAACGGCTAGTTCGAGTGTAATGGGGTTAGTCTTATTCTTTTCATCATTAAAAATTACGTGTAAAACAAGCGTGTTACGTGTAATGGATATATTTCAGAATATGTTGTTTCTATTTTAGATTTTGACGATTTTTGAGGGCTATTACACCAAAAAAGGCAGGTTGCTTTTTTCCGAATCTTACCAAATTCTAATCAGCACCAGAGTAATCCACAAGTGACTTATTTACCAAATTTTGTAAAATTGGATCTATCTATTAGTTTTTCAGCTAGAGTGGATACAAGCAATTTTTGCGGGTCATTTCGCAAAAAAAAGCTGGTTCTTTTATCCCGAATAGTACCAAAAACTAATCGGCACCAGGGTCACACACAACCAACTTACCTACCAAATTTTATGAAATTGGGTTCATTAGTTTTCGAGTTGGAGTGGATGCATACATTGCGCAGACAGACACAGACGGACACACAGACAGACATATGTAACGCTAAAAATATATTTTTCGTATTCTAGAGGTCCCGAAACGTGTAGATCTGTCGAAAACTCGATTTGCGATTTTCGGCATGATTCCAATACTTCCCTATACATTACCATGCATTGCAGGGAAAATAATAAAAATCGCACCCTTTAAATAATTATTCGAGGACCTGCAAACACGGCATACTTGAGAATTCCTGGTCTCTACGTATAAAAATTAAAGGTAAGATAAAATGCAAAGAAACCATACATGATAATTGCGGAAAACCCCAATTACCTATAACATTGAAAGAACTTTATTTTCAGCATAACAAACGAGAAAAAAAAGTTTATTTTACGACGTAATTAGAACAGGATTCTCTAGGGGTACGTAAAAAAGTGCAAAGCAAAACGAATGAAAATTACCTTAAAAATGACGCAGTAGTCCAGTATGCGCTTTATATTATCCATTTATATTTTAATGTAAAGGATTAGAAATTTTTCGTCAATAAGCAACCAGGAGAAGGCGTAGCCAGAGCGAAAAGTGGGGTGCATATAATATACGGAATGCTGGAACAAATCTAACCGTTTTTGTAGTTCTAACACCTTCAGTGTCCGGCGTAGATGGATAGACGACAGTACAAGCAAACTTCCCGAGTTCGAGAAAGGAAGTATCGTAGGCTTAAATGAAGGTAGTTGATCATTCAGAGACGTGAGAATGATCATTCAGAGATTTCAGAATGATCATTAAGAGGTGTCAGAATGATCATTCAGAGGTGTCAGCTTGAATATTCAGAGGTGTAAGAATGTGATCATTCAGAGATGTCAGAATGACATTAAGAGGTGTCAGAATGATCATTCAGAGGTGTACGAATGATCATTCAGAGATGTCAGAATGATAATTGAGATGTCAGAATGATCACCCAGAGATATCAGAATGATCATCCAGAGGTGTCAGAATGATCATCCAGAGGTGTCAGAATGATCATCCAGAGGTGTCAGAATGATCATCCAGAGAAGTCAGAATGATCATCCAAAGATGCCAGAATGATCATTCAGAGGTGTCAGAATGATCATGACTTCCCTGATCATCTTCCCTGATGATTTTTTTAAAAGTCATAGTTTTTTCAGAATGTGTTTAAATGATTGTTGCAACGAGGTAAAAATGGTATGGGAATAGTTTTTACTTCATTTTAGAGTTTTTATTTTGGCGTATGTTCACCAAACCATATTTTTGTACATTGTGTTATTGAACTTTTATTATTAAACTTTTCAATTATGAACTTTTCAATTATAAACTTTTCAATGGGTTCCTTAAGAGAAAGATAAATTATTTTATTGATAGGGGAGAATTCCACTTAGAAAATAAAATTGAAAATTCTAGCCATTTTATGATTCATTTTAGGATGGGCAAACAATATTGCTAAAAGTTTTAATTGGACTTCCTTGCTCTGTAGTAGCTTAGAAAATTTCCAAAGTAAATAAATAAATTAAATAAAGAATTTCCTTTAAGAATCCACGATCCAAGGCGAGAGAATTTTAATAATTCAACTCATGCTATAATAACTCAAAATTAGAGCATGTGCACACAGTAGACATAAGTATTTTGAGCAGCAAGTCTTATATCAAGGTGTTTATATTATTAATATCCAGTAATGCAATTCTAATTAAGATAGAAGACTTGGATCTGTTCTTCAGTAAATGTAGTTTAAAGGTTATCATGGGAGACTTGTGCGTCTCTCTGATAATCCCTATGCTATCACTTCATGTTCCTGAATAATCTATCAATCTATTGTTGCCCATTCAGTTGAAAATGATAAATCTCTGAACAGGAGAATAGTACAGGGTTTTGTGCAGCTTTGTCTAATACAATGATTGCATGGGATGTCGAGGATATTCTGAAATGTTGATAGGCAAACATGCGTTTAGATAACATTTCTGATAGAAGCATGCTTATAGAGGTTTTGCATGGTATTAATAAATATAGACTGGATAACGTAGGGATTTTAGCATATCTGAGACCCGGTTTAGCATACCTGTGTTCCGGCCAATTATGATTTTTAATTGAAATAAAGTATAATGCTATACAAGATAATTTTATGACATGCCTATGCTACCGCTTCCTGCCTCTTCATCAGATATATGTGAAATTTTGTAATTGCACATCTAATATACTTGGCATTTTACTATTTTCCTGTTGAAAAATCTTGACTCATTTTCTACAATTGAATCGTTGATGTTGCAAAGTGTATAAGCCGTAGTTTTATGATTTTAACGATCTAATGCAGTTTTGTGGTATAAGATGAGCTCTATGTAATGGTGATAAGAAAAGAGCACAAGTCGATGATTGTATCATTAATTTACTTGATGGACCTACTAATAGGGTTTTATTGCATAACATGAGCTTTATCTAGTGGTGATAAGAAGGATACAAGTTGATTATATTATCATTACTTTTCGCATACATATAAAATATCTGCTAATACAGTTTATTGTAGAGGAACTCTATCTAATGGTGATAAGAACGGTACAAATCGATGATTGTATTACTACTTTTCACACTAAAGGTCTGCACGGGCTCGGATCTGGCCCGCAGGCTTAGGCCCGGCCCGACACGTGGGACGGATGGGTTTGAGTTCTGCAATATTGCTTCAGGTCGGGCCGTGCTTGGGGTTAGTTTAAAAAAAGTTGGTCCAAACATATTTAAGTAAAAAATTAAATTCATTTTAATAAAAATACATGCAGTTATTGTCGTTTTTTCAGTTATGTAGCGATAAATGTTTATAAAACCAACTTTCATCATAATTTTTCGTACAAAAATTTAAAAAGTTCACGGTTTTAACACATGTGAATGTAAATTTCTTCGCACCGGAGCGGACAGAGACTCAGCGGTCTTCGTGTCGGGCCAGGCTCGGGTTCTACATTACTAAATTCCTCCAGGATTGTACCGGGTTTAAGTACATGATACTGTCGGACCGGGCCGGGTGACAGTCTAAAATATCGACTTGTGCAGACCTCTAGCCATCTTTATCACAGTCGAATTTGAAAACTGTGTAAATAGTTGATTTCCGCCTTTTTCAAAATATATGTTGGTTTCTTCACAGCCAAACGTGCGATAATGTCGATAATCATGTACTATTTTTTCCCCTGTCTCGTTCCCATGTTATCCTAGCATGGAAAACTGCGGCTGCCGATTTCGACGCCGACGATTAGCATCACATTAACTCGTTATAAGATACATTTTGTTGTATAATGCAAACATAACTCATTTTCATTACATTAATTGTGCTTATTTTAAACCTCCAGAGGCCTTTTATGTGTGTGTTTCTTATTACTGTTCTCTTTATAATATTAATACCATACTAGAAGGTATGCCCGTCATATGGCGGAATTCAAAATTTGCAAAATATTGCTTCCCATTTGGTGTTATTTTTATTATTTGGCGACATTCTGCCAAATTCTTAGCCACATTTTTTGCCAAACGTCACGGACGGATGAACAGAGAAATGGCTTTTTCTCAGTAGATTTTTATCGATTTGGTGACATTTTCGTTAATTTTTGTGATATTTTGTTTAATTTTGAGACATTTAAAAAAACTCGTCAAAATTGTCGGACAGTCGGACTGACAGACAAACGCTGCCGAAACATCATTATAATATTATCCTCTTTTAAAACACAATTAATTTCATTGACTTGGCGTCATTTTCATCAATTTGGCCTCATTTTTATTGATTTGGCGACGTTTTCGAAACATTAAAAAATCGCCAAGTTAGCGATATCTCAACAAATTCGTCACCAAAATTTTCGCTAAGGGTTACCCAGAGATAGATGGATAAACAGACAGATAAATTTATATTATAAATAATAAACAATATTAGCACATAAGATTTTCAAAATTGCGTTTATTTTCAAATGACATTTCACTAAATCAATATAGAAAACTGCTTTAAGATTTATGAACACGATGGATCAATCCGATAAAGAATTGATATTTTATAATAGTATCGGAGTTTTAATAATTCATTTAATAGTCAAGTAAAAAATGCTTTTTTTTATTTTTTACTCAAAATGCTTATTTTTGGATCACGCCTTTTTCCAAAATCAGCGATTTAATTTTTATATAAGTGCAGTAACGGAGGTTTTATGTCCCAAAATTACACATACTGACAACAGCTACGTATACCAATCACCGTCTCAGTACTGTTCATGCGGAGTACAAACAGACAATTTCACTAATAGCTGTGACATTTTGTATTTTACGGAACCGATATCAAAAACTCAAGGTGAGTTGATTTTGTTTCAACATTGGTGTAATGGGTGGAGGGGAAAATATAATATTTAAATATTGAATTTGCAAAATCTGGTGTGGGCAGCACACGATTTTCCCTATACAGACTCAAATTCATTTTCTCTTTATTTCTTTAAGAATTAATTCATTACGTTGAATTTAATGGCACAAAAGAACATGCATCATTATTCAAAATGACATTGAATTGGAACTTTTATATCCATTTTCGTGTTCATTGGGTAACGGCACGTGTTTTCAAAACCGGTGCAGCAAAAATGCGAAAAAACTATAATATCTCGAGAACGGCTAGTCCTAAAGTAATGGGTTTGGTCTTATTTTTTTCATCGTCAAAAATTATATAAAAAATTATAAGTATTTAATAGATAAATTTGAGAATACGTAGTCTTTTATTTCAGATTTTCACAATATTTGCGGGCCATTTCAAAAAAAAAAGGCAGGTTCTTTTAACCAGAATTTCACCAAAATAAAATCTGCACCAGGATAGCCCACTAATGATTTATCTACCAAATTTTATGAAATTACGTCCATTAGTCTTTTAGCTAGAACGGATACATTCTAATTTAACGGACCATTTCGCAATAAAAGATAGGTTCTTTTATCGCGAATCGTACCAAAATCTGATCAGCACCAGAGTAACTCACAAATGACCTATCTATAAAATTTTATGAAATTTAGTCCATTAGTTTTTGAGTTAGAGTGGATACATGCATTGCATAGACACACACACACACAGACGTCACGCTAAAAATAGTTTTTTCGTATTTTAGAGGTCCCAACACGTGTAGATCCGTCGAAAACTCGAGTTGCGATTTCAGACATGATCCCAATATTTTCCCTATATATTGCCATGTAGTGTAAGGAAAGTGAAAACCACTATCTG
The DNA here is from genome assembly GCA_951213105.1 of Amaurobius ferox. NCBI lineage: Eukaryota > Metazoa > Arthropoda > Arachnida > Araneae > Amaurobiidae > Amaurobius > Amaurobius ferox. The sequence continues at coordinate 12,235,075 of OX578135.1, forward strand.
GATAATTTCCTCCCTGGAGTTCGAGTAAAAACGTCTGCAATAACGATTGAGATTGGCTTTCCATCGGTATTTTCGCATAGCATGTCGCAGATACTCACGAATATAGATTCTAAGAGCTGAATTTATGTGACAGAATTTCTCATCTACGCTGGAATGTTTGAAAGCCATTGGATACTGTAAGCATTCTGGTTGACATATTTCGAAAGGTTTTAGAGATGTTAGGGTCAATATGTAATGAATTGCTCAAAAGTTAGGGAGAGGCGATATTGTGTTAAATGTAGTAGGTAGAAATGGGTTTGTTTCATAAATAGTATTATTGCTAATGAGTCAATTTTAATGAAGAGTAACTGACTATTCTATAACATCTAAGAGCATGTCTTCTATTGACATATTTGGGGTCTCTTTGAACTTAATTAATATTCACTCTTTTAAAAATAAAGCCATACCACTAAAACAGGCATAGAGCAAGAGTCATGAAACAAAAACATTTTGGTTAAATATGTAAATGATTAAAATTTTGCTGTACCTGCAGGGCCCGGCCTGATTACCGAAAAGGCACGGTTAGCACATGCTTCCCTTCAAAAGATTCAAAGGGACTCCCCAAATGGCATCCCCGATTTACACCTTATTTTAAATGTAAGTTATTTGCCAAATAGTTAAGTTAAATAGTATCTTGCCCATACAGGTAAACACAGAAATATGTTGGTTATCTGAGCCCGAATTTGTATTGCTCATATATATATATATATATATATATATATATATATTATAGTAGATACATAAACAAAGATGGGGGGGGAGAAGACAAAAGGGAATGGGAAAAAAATTTGAAAAGGAGAGTGTTGACAGGAACAACAAAAAGGTCGGGGGGGGGGGGGTGGGGGTGGGGATTGTGACCCCCCGTTCCCGGTTAGAGCGCTTTTATTCCCAGGAAACACTCCCAGTGCCACTCCCTTCCCGAAGCATCCCTTCGTCCGATGAAATCAATGAAACATCCTGAAGTAAAAAGACCATTAAGCACAAAAGGGCTTAAGATATGAAAATAAACTAAACCTGATCCTGCATCGGAATGCACAATACATCATATAAGGTCATCATTCCAGATAGTAATACAAGGTCATACCACAGGAGCCTAGGCAAAGTCTAATCAACATACCGAAGAGCACAGCCCAATGGCAGTCGTCCGAGATGAACCCCATTATATACTTTTCATAATCCAACTCCAAGGGACGCCGTAGATAACATTTTGGGACGGATAAATACTTCCGTCACGACAGGATACGTATAAAGAAAATAAAAGCAAAATCAGACAGGGAATAGGCGCGACGCAGCACTATTTCCCGTCCAAATATATAAGAAAAATCTAAAATTCGATACATAAAATACATAAATATGACACTGCATAATACTAAGGCGCAATACCGCACTTTCATCTTAAGCAGATATATTATAGTAGATACATAAACAAAGATCGCAGTTAATATTTACGTTGTAATTAATTGCAAAATTAAACGTAGACCACCCATGATTAAATAATAAAATAGACTATGGTTTAGGAATTTTGACACAGGCAAACAGTTTAAAAAAATCAGTTTGTTGATGAGAACTGTTAGTTGACCAGGGCAATGCGGTCATAGAATTTTTCGAGTACGGATGAGTGCATAGGAAATTTCTTGGGCCTTGTTCACAAAATCAAAATGGGGCCCCCAAATGAGGTTGTGCTTCCCTACATGGGTTGGTTAATCAGGCCCTATGTATCTGGCTTTTTCAGCGTATACATGGGAAGGGCGCATCTTGGAATCCATATAAAGAGTTCAGCACACACGGAAGGACAGGCATAACTGGTTTGAATATTTTGTTATGTTATGTAGTCTGTGAAGATGCCTCTACAGCGTCTCAATTAGCGGTACGAACAACTAAGCGAGTTCGAGAAAGGTCGCATCACAGGCTGAAAAGAAGCCGGTCCTGCAGACTTGCCAGCAGTAATCTTGATAGGAGCTGTGTCGTAGTAAGATGATATTGGCAGCATTGAGTTGAGGCAGGGCGATATAAGTTTGAGTCTGTTAGAGCCCGGGGATCTAGGAGGGTTTATAACTGCCCAAGGAAATGAGTTCATAAGGGTATCGTAGTAACGAGTTCTTAAAGGTGTGATAATGAGATCAGTCATAACGCCATCAATTAGCACCTATAGCGGTACTGTCCTTTATCCAAAGGCACGTAGTTTTTCCTACGTATCATTCAGTATCAGTATCAAGTTGTGCCATTCCGTGACGACTGGCCGGACTTCATTTTCGGCGTTATTAATGACGTCCACCACTGACGACTAAACATGAGAATTAACGTATAGAGTGGTGTTGTGCCTGGGAGTCTTGAACGATGTTGAATTGGAGTCGTGTCATGTTCGAAGACAAACTTATTTTCTTTATTGTCGTTGATCACTGTATCCGCGTACGGCGAAAATCATCGTTCTAATCCGGCTGCAATGGCCGAGAGGCACACAACTGTCACATCTGGAATTACAGCCTGGGAAGCCTTCTCCTATGACAGACATTTTCCACTAATTTTTCTACAAGGTATTTGACATCTCGTTTGCTTGTTTGTAACATTGTAAAAGATAATAGTATTACATATACTGTCAAGCATTCCGAGGACCATTTACCAGTTTTGTAACAGTCCTCACATGGTGAGACTCTTGGTCCATACTCTTTCATAGCCGGCGAGGTCTCCAGAACTCTTGTCGGTCATGTCAGGGATATATTGAGAGCCAGGTGCAGCTATCAGGGAATGGAAGCTAATTAGCCCCTAACAACCAGAGATCTTCTGGCAGAATTTGTCGCAGGACAACATTAGACTGTTATTGGATTCCATGCTGTGCTGTGTATCGATTTATATCGCCTATCAAATTTTGTCTCATGCTGCCACGTTAAGGAAATATAACATTTCGAAAATTTTGCTAGAATTCCAAAAAGTTCTATCTTGTCAGAGTTGGATATAAAGTGATAAAATCATTGATATATGTGGCAGTTATTGTGTGCACAAGAAATTAACTACAGACCAACAACAAACGACAGACAGACAGACAGACTTCACTCTGAAATAGTCGAAACGTGTTTAGGAGTTTCTAAAACATATACTGGCATGAAGATCTCGAAAACGAAAATTTTCGAGAAAACAATACTTTCTCTATACTATATTCTATAGTATGAGAAAGTAAAAAAAAATCTGATGTGGTCAACACATCACTTTCTTTATATAATGTAATGGATTTACTACTTTTGCAGTAAAAACAAAATAGGTTATTTTTATAGTAGAAACTTATATTCTTTCTAAGATATTGAATTTTCGTCAATGAGTCGTCATTTTAGTTGATTTAGCGTCATTTTTTCTATTTGGCGAGATTTTTGTTAATTTGGCAACATTTGAAAAAGTCGCAAAGTTGGCGACATTCCGCCGAATTCGTTGCCAAAATCTCGCTAAGCATTATGCATGGAGAAATAAGTTATTCTTATAGCAGATAAATGACTATTGGCGTTTAAATACAAAAGTATTACTCAAAGTATCTTTTCTGATGAATGGAACGAGCTAGGCCACGAGAATGATATCACCCAATTAATCGCATGATATTACATACGAAAAGTAAACATGTTTCTCAACAGTTAATTTTTTTTTAAATTTATGGGATTTTTTGATAAATTTATTTGAAATATTTGCAATATCTCGAGAACGGTTCGTACTAGAGTTTATGTTAGCGTTCTAGAGTTTATGTCAATCGTTTTCTAAGGAAAAATTACATTGGACATGTCTATTTGCGTAACTTTATTAAAGGTTTTGATATTTTGATGATTTTTTCAAAATTTCACTCGAAAATTTAGGGGGGTTCTGAACATTCTATTGCGTTAAAAAAAACAGACTTCCAGTATTCACGGATTGTAATTTTTGTACCCAGTTTCATTCGAATCGCTCTATTCATTCATGAGATATCGTCTCCACAGACTCAATGACACACACACACACACAGACACAGAGAGAGACATCACCTCACAAATGTTCGATTCGTGATCAGGGATGCTTGAAAAGTGCTCTCCCGTCGAAAACTGGAATTCAAATTTTCAACCTCGTCAGAATACTTTCCATATACATTATATTATGTATATAAGAAAAGAAATAAGGGAACTCTATGGATAACTTTTTTCGCGTGATTTGTCAAAAATTATATTTAAAAAAATATAATATTTAGATTTTCTCACCCACATACTCTGCCCATATCTATAATATACGTGACTCTGATTCCAAGAAGCTCCCAGAAGTGATCGCAAGTGTTTGTCTCCTTCAGTCCGATGGTGATCATTCTTGACGGTTGCGCCACATAATGAATGGTACGGGACTGTATAAATGATCGAAATGCACAGTGGATCTTCTGCGGAGAGTTAAATCCGGAATGGACGTGCATTCATGATAACCCGCTTGAGGAAGCATGTTGGGGGAGAAAAGCTTTCGCTTAACTGAAACGCCTGCTTTATTTTGAAAAATCAGTTTGAGAAACCTACAGCTATTTCGGAAATTAGAAGTATCTCAACGGCTTAAAATTGATCGCGTATAGAAATTAATCGACTTGCCAGTTCCGGGGGATTTGATTTCGAGGCTGAAGCGTGTCAGGCGAACCTTAAAGCGTTGATCTAAAGATACCTTCGACTCAAGGCATTTAATATGAGAGTTCACTATAGCAAACATAATAAAATTAACAAATGACAAATTGACTGCGGGGGGGGGGGGGGGGTCAACTGGACTTTCTCATACCAGAATCCATTTTTTAGTAATTTTATTTCAAATTTTACAAGAAAATTTTTGAAAAATTGGTATTGTGGGTCTAATTGATTACAATCATAGCGTGTCACTCCTCACTTTAAAGGGCTTGAAAGAATCATTCGATGGATGCTATACTTGACAATGTATCTCCGGGAGGATAACTTGCCTCGGACAATGATGTCACGAATACAAAAATTGTATCGCGGCTATTTTTGATAACAATGATTGCAAAACGTGATCATTGATTCAGAAGTAATTTCAATTTTGATATGCGCCAAATCCTCTGATATTACTGAAAATCAACAATCTTCTTGCAATGACCCAATTAAAATAGTTACATCAAATTTCACCCCAATCATGCAGTTCTTTGGAGAGATGTAAACCCTATTACTATGGAGGAAGTAAAACGCCTAATATCTCGAGAACAGATCAATATACTGCATAAGCGATGTATCTATACATTTGGGGCTGAATAGCCACCATTGATAATAAGAATGGTTCGGATTCTCAATATTTTTAATTTGAGACTTGAAAAAGACATGAAAACTTTACAAAGAGTGGGAAATCAAATACGAAGGGGGCTTGTGATAAATATTTAGAGGGGTTCCACACATGGGCGCCCGTAGGGAAGGGTAAGAGGGGCACTTGGCATCCCCTGGAAGCTTAAGGTTACAAAGTTGAGCATTTAGTCGATGTTGCACATCTTATCCTCCTTCTTCTTCGACCCAGACCGTCCTACCTACCCGAAGACGTAAGGTATTTGTTTGGACGACCTGAGCAGTACCACCCAATCCAGACTTGAAGCCAGTGGGGGGCAGTATCCACAGGGACCGTACCCTCCTTCCCCCCACACTAACCTCTTGGAATGACTTACGAACCCACCTATTTAACGTGCCCGCACTCCTCGTGAACACGGATACAGCTTTGGCAGTGTCGGGAATCGAACTTGGGTCGTCCGAGTGCAAACTCCGAGCGCTAATCACTGGGTTGTCCCACCCCCTACATCTTATCCTTAAGTTTGCTCCGTCCTGGGAGAAGTTCTGTGGGTGGCTCATGTCCCCAGAATTTGTATGGGTGGCTCTGTTGGCGGGGAATAATGCTGTTGCGTTCTTATAACACATAAAACAAATTATTTCATTTCGTCATACTGGCTGTTTTACATTTCCTGTGAATGAGATAAAAACACATTCTCTTCTTCCGTGAAATGAAATTCTTGTTTCACAAAAGCTCATTTAATTATGAAAACCTGTTTCCAAAACTTCTTTCAAAATTCCATGAGCAAATATCTTTGACATAAATATCAGTTTTCGCTTTGTAAAAAAAAAAAAAAAAAAAATAAAATAAAAAAAGAAATGAAAGAAAATCTATATATTTTCTGAGAAAAATGGCGTACGCTGACAGTTCTCGTATATTTTATTCAAATTTTTAATGTCGAGACAGGCAGGGTCCATAAGGAATTCGTATTTACGCTCATTTAAAAAATGAAATTGTAACGATGAAATATTTCTTATAGGCGGTTGTATTGTTTGAAGCGTCTGTAAATAAACGCTGCGAGCATTTTTACGGTTGGCTCTTACGTCAGTTCTGCTCATATACCGTTGATATCCTTACCTTCAATCGTGACAGAAAGATCGGAGACTGACGCCCGTACAGCAAAAGTGACTGAAGCAGGAAAATGGTGTTGCCAACGCCTAGAGAAAATAAAAAAAGATAAAGCAACCCAGGAGGAAGGATGGAGGGGTGGCACACAGTAAAATGCCAAAGAGGAAAGACAACATCCAACCCAGGATTCAGATCATTTGTTCTGTTGTTCATAAAAGCCTAACAAAATAGTTAAACCAACGAGCAAAATAATTCCAAATAATATACGAATACATATTTTTATTGTTTTTGTTGTTAGTGTTTTCATCTGAGTTTTCTTATTTCTCTTTTAGTTTCCATTTAGTTTCTCATTGAGTTTCCATTTCTGTTCCACTCATTTTTCGTATTTTGTTTAGGTATTTCCCCCGCTGGTTTAGTCATCTTATTTGAATTGGGCTTTTATGAACGAGTGATTTGAATGAGTGATTTGAATTCTAAGTTAAACGTTCACTTTCTTCTTTAATATTTTACCATTCATTCAGTGTATTCCGCCTCTTATTTCTTCTTCCTGGTTGGTTTAACCCCCCCCCCCCCTTTTTCATCCCATCAGCATCCTTTTGCTGCTCGTGTATCAGTCGCCAATCTTTCTCTCACGAGAGACGTTTGTGCTTCTTATGTATCTTGATGGAAAATGTTGCTTTTGTCTTCGAAACCGGTCAATCCTGTTAATATTGCGTTGTATGTTGCTCTTAAAGAAGTCATTTTAGTTGAATTATTGTGAAATATTGTCCAACATGTTGTGCATGCCAATTTTAAATTACCAAATTATTGTTTTGAATTCCGTAAAAATACTTTTTTTTATAAAATTAATATATCCATCGCTTCATATTAAGTCATACGACAGCCGATTATTGTTCGTATCTTTCAATTTGCTTCCAAGACTTCAAGTAATCTTTCTTTACGCTCATTAGGATACTCGTATAAGATTAAGTTTATTGATTATGAACTTTAATTAAAACTCATTTTAGAAATCTATAAACAAAAGAACCTTACGCATAGACATTATTTTTAGCTACTTGCAAAAAGAACGTATATCTATTTTCTAAAAGAAAAAAAATGTCGTTCCTTGAAAGTTAAAACATATTTTATTCAAATGTTTTATCCCTGGGATACAGTAAACAAGTTTCTGTATTTCCGTACATTTTGAAATAGAATTGCTCAGCGAATACTTTTTCCTGGAGTAATATTTTTACCGAGGGAGATGTATAGATAAAATGCGTCTCCCTGTCTGTACATAAACATAGCAAGTATGTTAGAGAGCACAGGAATTCTGTTTAATCAGAAATATGACAAAGTTAAATTTAAAGGGACCGGATGTTTCAATATTCCGTCTCTATCTCTCCCCCCCCCATCTCTCACATTGCACACATATGTTAAAAATTAAAACTTTAAATACCTTTTTCACGGAAACTATTTACAGAAAATGTATCAAATTCGGATATATATATATATATATATATATATATATATATATATATATATATATATATATATATATATATATATATATATATATATATATATATATATATAATCTATCTCTTATTTCAGAAATTACTTAAATACTTGTACTTGAAAAATAATTTTTCGAAATGAACAATTTTTTAGGCCTAGTGCTCATCCATGTGTATAGTTTTAATGCTTGGAAATATTTTTTTTTCTATTTTCGACTCCACTTAGTGATATTTGTTGATTATCTCTAGCTTAATGACTAGAAATATGCATTTGATTTTCCTCGTGATTGATGATTCTCTATTTAATACTTCATTTTAATTTAAATATATATATATATATAAATATATATATATATATATATATATATATATATATATATATATATATATATATATATATATATATATATATATATATATATATATATATATATATATATATATATATATATATATATATATATATATATATATATATATATATATATATATATATATATATATATATATAAATATATATATATATATATAAATATATATATATATATATAAATATATATATATATATATAAATATATATATATATATATAAATATATATATATATATATAAATATATATATATATATATATATAAATATATATATATATATATATATATATATATATATATATATATATATATATATATATATATATATATATATAATTGAAGAATTTTAATTTACTTGTATTATATATACCAGAGATTGATCATTTATTGAAATGTTCTGTACAGCAAAAATGAATTTTTATTTTACTTGTATTATATATACCTGAGATTGATCATTAATAGGAAATGTACTATATAGCATAAGTGGACTGAACTGTAAATGTGACATTAAAAGTACTATACCTAAAAACACATTTTGATAAAACATTTTGATTATTTTTTTTAATTGAAGAAGAATAGGGCCCCTGTATCGGTTTATAAGACTATTCAATTAAATTTTATTGTAACATTTTAAATTAATATACACTCTGTTGTTGGCCAACGGCCGTAAACTCAGTTTCCAAAACTCAGTTTCCGGTATGTATGCATCGTTTGAGGAAGTATCCAAATGATTAGAATTTGGGAGGGGAAAAAATTATTAGGAAATGATGGCAACAAGAAGCTAAAATTTTAGTAAGTGGTAAATCTCTCCTGGCAGCTATACAAGCCGATATTCGGTGCAGCATAGAGCTAATTAAGGTGCTTATATTTCTCTGTGGAAGGTTCTGCCACAAATGTTGCAACGGGTTAACTAATTCCTTAGTATTCTGAAGAAGCTGCAATGGCCGTCCCAGCATGTCTCAGGCGTGTTCAATGGGGGTATATGTTTGGAGACTGTATGACCATGGGAGGTATTGTTGAAAATGACGTATGGTGTTGTCTTGTTGGTAAATGGATCTTAAGGTGCTTAACAACATAGGTAGAACAATCGGTTGCAGAATATCGTTGACGTACAAACGAGCCGTCAGGTTGCCAGCACAACTAGAGGATATTCTGCAGCCCAGACCCGAGAGCTCGCTAAAAAAGTTGAACATCAAAATCTCTGGCCGGGAAAAAACTAGAGGATATTGGCTATCCCAAGAGATGGTTCCTAAGACTATCACACTATGTGTGATGGCCGTATGCGGCTCGACAACAAATACGGGATCGAAACGCTGGTCAGTTCATCACACATGCAAGCGAAGATCAGTACGAGAGATAAACCGGATTCGTTACTAAAGATAACATGTCTCCAATCGCACACTGTCTAGGCTGACCGAGCTAGTCACCAATCCAGAGGGCTCTGCCTATGTTGAGGGGTTAGTGGTAGGCTCCTTAATGGACGTCGACATCTAATCCCATCTTCTGCTAATCATCTCAATAGAATCCCTTATACAGGATACATTTAGGATGGCAAATACCTTCGAATTCCTGATAGCGACGTTCTTGGTGTGGACGTGGCTTCCCTCCTGACTCTCGTCTCTCTGGGGCGTCTTGAATAATTGCGACGGCTAAACGTGCCTTCTCTGATCCACTGTTGTCAATATCGAGCAACAACCCTATTGTAAGAGAAATTTGCATATTTGTTTGTTTGTAACCCAAAGGCAGGTGGCGCTGTCGTGACGTCTCAGACAGATAAGAAGGAGAAGTGAGGCAGCAGCAAGGTAGACAGTTGAAGCTATGGAAGCTGGATGAAAAACCAGCATGTTATGTCCAAACATTTTATGTAATGTGCCTGCCGTCGGAGAATAAAGTTTTATTCAGGCCAATCTGTGTCTGCGATTGAATGTGTTGTTGTTGTTGAAACCTAGACCGTCCGACCTACCAGAAAGGTGTAAGGTAACTGTTTGGACGGTCGGGAAGTGCCACCCAATTTAGACCGGAACCCAGTGGGGGAGGCATCCACAGGGACCGTACCCTCCTTCCCCTACCACCAACCTCTCGGAAGGACTTTCGGACCCACATGTTTAACGTGATCGTACACCGCATGAGCACGGCGGCAGTTTTGGCAGTGGCTGGAATCGAACCCGGGCCTACCGAGTGCAACTCCAGCGCGCTAACCAATGGCTACCGCGCCCCTGTGATTGAATGTGTAACCGAACAGGTGAGGATCAATTTAAATCCACTGAACCAAAGAGAGAGTTTCGCCGACACCTATCGCTCTGACCAAGATGGCGACTGATACGTTTGTTGCACCAACCAGTTTCCTTAAGCCTATAATACGATGTCTCTCTAAATGGAACATTTGTTCGAAGCGCCGTCGAGTGCATCTCAAAGGCATCTTTGTACACAACCTGCAGTATCGAAACAGAGAATCTAGTTTCAATTGCTCGTGAGTGAGACCACTCATCTATTTAAATGCTGCACGATGCGTCGTTCTCATGCAAGTTGCATGAGCCCTATAACATCATTGGCGTTGCCAATGAAATCATTGTATTTATTCAATATACTGTGAGAAGGCAAAAACATTTTTAACTTAAAAGCAAATAATTATCATTTACTCCTTACCTTTCCAATCACTTGACAAATTTCCGAAAAACTTACAGTCTTAATCTTAAACACAATTTATTTTGTGAGTGGCATTATAACTTATTTTTTCATCCCTTAAAATTTTCACACATATTTTCAATGGCCGGTAGTTGAATACGGGGTGATAAGGTAGTCATCATGGAATTAGAAAGAAAGAGATAAATCTCATATAGATAAAGCTCTTGAAAATGCCATAATGCTTTGAGAATTATATCTTGGTGTCGCTGGTGTTAGTAAAAGAGTCGCTATTGTTAGTTGACATAACAGAAAGGCGTAATATTGAGTATATGTATTATTTTAAAATTATTTTAAAAATTAATGTTCCCTAATTATGGGTTTAATTAATCAGTATATTTTCATAGTTGTAGAATAGAGTACAGAATATAGGGAGATAAACATAAATTGAAAATAAAATAATTTTGAATACGTAAGAAATTTTTTTATTGTTTCAGTTCTAATTTGCACTGCGCTCATAATTTATTTTTACAAAAGTGACAGTTTAAATAAATATTTTAGGCCTTTCGCCATGGAAATACATGCAATGCAAGACTATTTATCTTACCCCAGTGTTACCTGAATGATTGCTTCAAACGATACTGACGTTTTCTTAATATGGAGTCCTGATGCCTTACTTTTACCTCCATGAGTCAGAATCTGTGGGTTTTCTTTAGCTCCAAATCGCTTCGTATGTTCTACGAATGAGAGATATATTATTAAAATTTAATTTTTGGAATATAAAACATAAACACTATATAAAAGCCAATTAATTATTCAAAATGTATCTTTTTGAAATGGAATCATTAAAATTCCAAATATCACAAATCCAATTTTTATGACATGAGAAAATATCTTCCATCCGTTTTCTCGTGAAATATCGTCTGCCGAGAGTAGAATTTTTTTTAATTCAAATTCTTTATACTGAGACTAGGTAAATATGGCTTCCATATTCGCTTAACATTTAAAAATGGAATTGCTTAGCGGCAACTTCATTTGATTTGATATTTTTAACGACGAAGAGAGAGATGCATTAGTGAAATGTATTTGCGATGACTATATATAAATAAAAGAATGTTTGAAGATTAAGGTCTGCAGCTATATCAGAAGATTTTATTTTGTGCAAGAGGTTCTATTCTGGGTGAGATCAAATTTTTAATCTATCAAGCTATTTTAGGATATTATTTAAAATATTATGTGTGAAATAGTTAGGAAAATGTCTCTCCAAAAATGACTGGTATAAATAGTGTAAGAATGGATTATTGAAAATGATTTCAAAAATATATAGTTTATATTTGATCGAAAATCATGGCATATTTTGTAATATGGATGGTATTTTAATAACTTATTTTACGAAGATTGTGATTTTGAAAGAAAAATTTTTTTTTAGAGAAATTCAGAGTTTCTAGTTAAGTTCATTTCAAATAGATCTCCGATGATTAAATCATGCCAAATTTTATTTGATTTGTTCAATTTGTTCGAGAATTATCATGTCTACAGACCCACAGATAGAACGGCACACTGTCACCATTACAAAAATAATTAATTCAAATTTAGGAATGTTTAAAACAACGTGTACATTGATCAAAATCCAAGAGTCGCATTTTTAACCCCATCATACTTTTTTACTAAACATGCTTACCTTAAAAGCAAAAACAAAAATTATTTTTGTGACGTCATCCAAATCTCTTAGCAAAAGCATAATTATATACCCTCTGTGGAAGATTCCCAAAGAAGAATCTACGTAACTCAAAAAATCCTAATTCAGTTTTTTTGATTCACGAAATTTTCAAAACTTACCCAATCTGAACTTTTAATTTATTAACAATTGGTACCTGTATGCTTTTCATCGGGGATGAACTCAACACAGAAAGACATATCAGGTGTTTGTTGTTGTTGAGACCCAGACCGTCCGACCTACCAGAAAGGTGTAGAAGACCCAGACCGTCCGACCTACCAGAAAGGTGTAGAAGACCCAGACCGTCCGACTCATCCTGAGGACTTGAGTATCTAATTGGACGGCCGGCTACCAGAAAGGTGTAAGGTAACCGTTTGGACGGCCGGGAAGTGCCACCCAATTTCGACCGGAACCCAGTGGGGGAGGCATCACACAGGGACCGTACCCTCCTTCCCCTACCACCAACCTCCCGGAAGGACATGCGGACCCACATGTTTAACGTGATCGTACTCCGCATGGACACGGCGGCAGTTGTGGCAGCGTGCAAATCCAGCGCGCAAGCCACCGGACTACCGCACCCGAAATGTGTCAACAGCACGCGGTGTTCCCAGGTGGTCACCCACCCAAGTACTAACCGCGCCCGATGTTGCTTGACTTCGATGATCTAACGAGAACCATAGCAGGTGTTTGTGTTAGACTTCAATACTTCAATTCCAAACAAAGCCGGCACCTACGTCATTTGTAATAATTTATTAAACTGTCGCATCACGAGCTTTAATTATTAATTCCTTTCCGAAAGTGTTTCAAGTGCACAGATATCTTTATGCTAATGAGGCGTGTGGCATTTCTGATTTCTCGTGGGGCATTTGACGCACTACGTTTCATTGTATTCCAGGAGTAATGGGTAAAACTATCAAATAAAATTCCAGGTGACATTTGGAGTAATAAATACTTACGAATTTAAATGAGTAACACACTTAGTGCGAAGAAATTAAATTTCGTATGTCTCGGAAATATGGATTGTTATGGTTTGTTTCGTTATCTCGGAAATATGGATTGGTTTTTTTATATGGATTGTTTTTATGGACTGTTATATTGATTTATTATGGAATATGGATTGTTATGGATTGTTTCGTTATTTCCGAAATATGGATTGTTTTATGCTATTTGTTTTATTGTGATTATGGACTGTTTGATATGAATTTTTATCTCGGGAATATGGATTGTTTCGTTATCTCGGGAATATGGATTGTTTTTTATATGGATTTGTTTTTATGGATTGTTATATTGTTTTATTTATTATGGAATATGGATTGTCATGGTTTGTTTCGTTATCTCTGGAATATGGATTGTTTTATGGATTGTTATATTGTTTTATTTATTATGGAATATAGATTGTTATGGATTGTTTCGCTACCTCGAAAATATGGATTGTTTTATGCTATTTATTTTATTCTGTTATTATTATGGATTGTTTGATTTGGATTTTTATCTCGGGAATATGGATTGTTATGGATTGTTTCCTTATCTCGGGAACATGGATTGTTTTATGTTATTTGTTTTATTGTGTTGTTATTATGGACTGTTTTATATGGATTTTTATCTCTGGAATATGGATTGTTGTTTTTGTTAAGCCGACTTTAGATGCGAATTACGATGTAATGAGACACAGAATAATAATTTCAGGAATTGTACGCATTTTAAAGAGGAAGGTAATTTGTAGAATTGCACAATTCGCATTGTCACAATACATCCTCTGCATTTGCAAGTGTCATGTCGTTTCAGGATGTCAAAAGCTAGAAGAACTTCGAACAAGCGTTGACAGAAACTAGGAACAACTTTTTAACTATCTTGCAGTTAGTTCTAATACATCGTTAGCTGCAATGACAGTCGTCTAACTAGAATTAAGCGCGGTTAAACGACGCTTAAGGACCTAAGAAACATAGACGCTACGAGTGACCTGTGATATTTGCAACCCCTCAGAAAATAACAAATTTTTGTTCAAAAATTTTAATGAAGAATAAAAGTGTTTTATTTTTGTCATAACAATTATACGTATTGGGTTATTCGAGAGGTTGGTGGTAGGGGAAGGAGGGTACGGTCCCTGTGGATGCCTCCCCCACTGGGTTCCGGTCTAAATTGGGTGGCACTTCCCGGCCGTCCAAACAGTTACCTTACACCTTTCTGGTAGGTCGGACGGTCTGGGTCTCAACAACAACAACAACGTATTGGGTTATTTATAACCAATTAAAGTGTTTTTTTTTCATGAAAAACACGAAAACAATTTTACACAAAATATCTATTGTTAAAGATAAATAAAAATATTTCTCAAAGTTTGGAAATCGTGGGGCACTATCAAGCGCGAAACAGGAGCTAGAACGAGGCTAAGCGATGGCTTCTTGTCACAAATTGTCTTCATTTCAAAGCGGGGATCACACGAAGTCCAAATCTTTTAAAGTTCTAGAGATTTTTTTTTAATATAATTTGAGCAGTGAATACTTTCACAAACTATTTTAACAGATTTGAAAATATAATTTTCATTCAATTACCTATGGTTTCAGAAATTAAGTAAAACTAGTGAAACTTCAAAAAGATAAAGAGAAAAAAAAAAAAAAGAAGAGAAAGTAAAGAAAATATAAAAAATTTCAAATTCTTTTTACTTGTGAAAATAGCCATCAATTTTATCCCCTAAAGTTAAATTTTAGGGGGTCCTTTCACATATTTCTCTTAAGGGACTAAAATTCGTAGTTACGTCGCTGATAATGAAGCAACTATGGAGTTAAAAAGACGGAGATAAAACTCTTATGGATGAAACGCTTGAAAATGCCATATTGCTTTGAGAATTATATCTAGGTGTCGCTGGTAAAGTAACTGCTACTAATAGTTGACACAATAGACAGGCGTAGTATTTAGTCGAAGTCGAAGGCCCAGACCACACAGCCAACCCTAGGGCTTACGGCAGTTTAATGTGTGGCCGGGAGAGGAGGTTAGCCGAAACCGTCCTCCAGTCAGTCACCAAGTTTCAGTCTGCAATTATTTAAAATTCAATAAAGTGGTTACATGGTAAATATATATACAGACAGTTTTAGAGTTTTACATAAAATACAGTGGGAAGGGAGGCAAAGAAACGTAGATTTTAACAAATTTTGAGGTAAAAATTAAATTATTTTCTTAAAATGAAATTAAATTTATGTAAAACGTATGGCCAAAAGAATCCGAGCAACCGCGGGAAAAGGGACAATACAGTAAAAACCAACAAAAGAAAGCAAAAAGAACATAGCTGAATAAAGGTTACAATCAGTTGAGGTAACCGGATAAAGTTAAGTGCGTAGTATTTAGTATATGTATTTTTGATTATTTTAAAATTAAGGATCCTCTAATTATGAGTATAATTAACCAGTATAATTTCATAGCTATACGGTAGAGTACAGAATATAGGGAGATAAAAATAAATGGATAGGTAAAATTATTTTGAATACTTAGGAATATTCTTTATTGTTTCAGTTCTACTTTGCATTGAGCTCATAATTTATTTTTACAAAATAGACAGTTTAAATAAATATTTTAGGCCTTTCGCCATGGAAATGGATACGATACAGTGGCTACTTATCTTATCACAGCGCCACCTGAATGATTGTCTCAAACGATAGTGGCGTTTTCTTAATATGAAGTTTTAACTCCTTACTTTTACCTCCGTGGCAACAATAATTGAATACCCAATACCAGAATTTAACATGCGTTGCCATCCCTCGAGACTGACTAATTTTCTTTTTTTTTTAATATCATGTTGCCAGCTTGAATATACTATAAGTTGAAATATTGAAATATTAGGGAAGATTAAAGGTATTTAATTATAAATAATGTTTTCTGTAAATATGTTTGTCATGTAACTATGTCTATAAATATGTATGTTATGTAAATATGTATGTGTTATGTATATGTTATCTTGCACCGACCATAAAGGTAAGTGGAGATTAGATGTCACAAGAACTTGATGCAACTACTAACGCATAATGAAGAATTACTAACATACCATGAAGTATTACTAAGTATCTTTGTAATGTAAAATAGAAAGAAAAAAATATATACAGGGTGTTTCAAAAAGACTATACGACTAAATATCTTTTGAGAGATTGATCGTAGATCCTTTGTTCCAATTTAAAAAATCTGATGTGGGCAGCACATGACTTTTCCAACATACTCAAATACATTTTTTCTCTTTATTTCTTTAATAATTCAAATAATTGAGTTTAATGGAACAATATGATACCCATCATTATTTGAAATGATGGGTATCATTTTGTTCCATTAAACTCAACGACGAAAACTGAATTGGAACTTTTAATTCAGTTTTCGTTTTCATTTGGTAACTGGACTTATTTTCAAAGGTGATGAAGCGAAAAAACGAAAAAACTAAAATATCTCAAGAACGGCTAGTTCTAGTGTAATGGGGTTGGACTTATTCTTTTCATCGTCAAAAATTACGTATAAAACAAGCATTTAATGGATATATTTGAGCATACGTAGTCTTTTAGTTTAGATTTTGACGATTTCTGCGGGCCATTTCGCAATAAAAGCAGGTTATTTTTTTCCGAATCGTACCCAAATTTAATCAGCACCAGAGTAACCCACAAGTGACATATCTACCAAATTTTGTAAAATTTAGTCCATTAGTTTTTCAGCTATATTGGATACAGGCAATTTTTGCAGGCCCCTTTCATTGTGTTCTTTTATCCCAAATTGCACCAAATTCTAATCAGCACCAAGGTCCCCCACAAAGGACTTACCTACCAAATTTTATGAAATTTAGTTGATTATTTTCTCAGTTAGAGTGGATGCATGCTAAAAGAGTTTTTTCATATTCTAGATGTGTCACAACGTGTAGATCCGTCGAAAACTCGAGTTGCGATTTTCGGCATGATTCCAATACTTTCCCTATACATTACCATGTATTGCAGGGAAAGTAAAAATACATTTAACTTTTTATATAATCCACCTACAAAGTAAGTTCCAATTAGCAAACTATTTCTCATTCTTTTAAAGATCTCTTGAAAAAAAATCCCGGAAGTCTAGTTTTCAAAATTCGACGTAAAATATTGTCAAAGTTATAGGACTTGGACCCACTTTCACCCGATTAAATAAAACTGAAAAAATAATTTCAGGGGTTTTACAAAAATTGAATTTTGTTATGCAAGTTTTCAGTTCCCATTTTTATCTAAGGTACCTATCTTTAATAAAAGTTTTGTACAGTCCACTAATACCCATCGAAAACTTCAACTAATGATAGATATCTCGGGTAATTTTGATCGTATAACAATGGAACAACTTGTAAAGCTTCACTAATTGGACGATGGAAAATATTTTTTATAGTTAAAATTTTTTCCTGGAGGGCTAGTTTAGAAAGTTAAATTTTGCACTTTTTATTTTCCCTATATACGCAATATAATGTAAAGTATTGTGAAGGAGTCGAAAATCCGAATTCGAGTTTTCAACGGAAGAGCACGTCTTAAGCAGGCCCGAACTCGAATCGAACACTTTAAAGTAATTGTGTGCGTGTGTGTGCGTGCGTGCATGCGTGCGTGTCCGTGAATCTGTGGAAAAAATATCGCACGAGAGAATGGAGCATTAACGAAATATTATAGAAATATTATAATCGACGAATACTGAAAACCTGTTGATTTTAAGCGCAATCGCATGGTCGTAACTTCCCTACCCAATTTTCGAATGAAATTTTGAGAAAATAAATCATTACAAAATTAGAATCTTTAATGATGTTACTTACATTAGTTTTTTATGCAATGTTCCATTAGATAACTAATAAAAAATATTTCAGAAGGTCAGCATTGACCGTTCTCCAGATTTTGCACGTTTTTCTAATAAATTTATAAAAAATATTACATAAAATTTAAGGAAAGTCTCAACTATCGTGAAATATGTTAATTTTTAATGCGATATTATGGAACAAATTCGTTAACAACATTCTTAGTTTGTTCCATTCACGAGAGAAGATAGTTGTACAATAGTTTTGTATTTTTCCGACCAGCCATTCGCCCATTGTCATTTATATACACTATGTGAAAGTGAAAATGAGACACCAAGAAGGAGTGGTTAGAAAGTGATGAAAATCGGCAAACAGAGAGGCAGCAAGTCTCTCGACAAACAGTAACGAACAATAAGTGATGTTTGTTGCAACGTGATACATCTATACACTGAGTAATAAAACAGTCTGATCAGTAAGTTGTAGGACCACTGTGGGCGGCGATACGGGCAGCAACACGTCTAGGTACAGAATCAATGAGCATGCGGATGCTCTCTTGAGGGATGGCTGCCTATTCCCTGTCAACCATTTGTCAGAGTTGGTCTTCTAAACGCGGCGATGGCAGCGCACGCTAGCGACGTCCAATCACGTCTCAGACGTGTTCGATTGGTGAGAGATCAGGGGAGACTGGTGGCCAGGGAAACACCTGGGTACCTTACAGGTCATGTTGGCTGATGCGTGCCGTGTGTGATCGGGCGTTATCCTGCTGGTAAATGGCATTGAGCACACCCTCAAGGAAGGGTAGTGTCACCGGCCGCAGCACGTCATCCACGTATCGTTGGGCCGTCATAGTTCCCTCGATACGGACCAGAGGTGACCTGCTATTGTAGGCGATGGCGCCCCAAAGCATGTTGTCGCACGGTGTGGCGTTCCACAGATGCGGCAGAATTGGACCTGTCACCACTTCGGCGCCAGAGTCGTACACGGCGACTGTCATTTGCTAAAATAGAAGTGTGACTCGTCTGCTACCACGAGCCTGTGCATTCCGCCACCCACGTGGCTCTATCCCGACACCATTGCAAACGGAGGCGTCTGTGCTGTTGGGTCAATGGCAGTCTTCTTAACGGACGCCATGAGTGCAGGTCGCCTGGTGACCAATCGGCGGATAATGGTTCTGGTCGGCGACGGAAGTGGCCTACTGGGCCGCCAACTTTTGCCGGTTCGTGAAGTCGTCTCTCTGATGGACCTGTCTTAGTTGGCGACGGCTTGCATTCTCTACTACCACACGTTCCCTCTGAGACAAAAAAAAATTGCAAAATGATTTCCCTGGCAGACAGAGCGGCGCGACTATTGCCGATTCTGCAGGTTCCTTCCCTTATATCTCACTCAACGTGTGCGGGACAGCTGCGCATTTGCCATCATTTACATAACTCGGTGAGCTGCGTCTACCCTGCAATTTGCATATTTTTCTGCCCACCATTTCTTGGTGTCTCATTTTCACTGTCATGTAGTGTATAAGAAAAGCTCTTCTCTTCGTGTATGGTTAAAGCTTGGCGATCAATTTGATGCACTTGGCGACTCATTTGTCGCCCCCAGATTGACGAGCATAGAGTCGAAATTACGAAAATACCGGCAAATCGCTGGATTAATTATTAAACTATTTTAATATATGGACTGCATCGCATATTGCGAATGATCATTGACATTGATCATTGTCCATTCAGAGTTACGTGAAATATAAATTAATTGGGTACTTCGAAATAGTTTTGCATGTTGTCATCCGGAAATGTGCCCAATGTACAATTCAACGTTAAAAACATTGTGCCGTGGATATTATACATCATTTGTTCACCGTGAAAGAAGTCAATTAATTGCATGATGCAGGGAAAGTCATGTGCTGTCCAGATCAGATTTTTATTAAACGGTGTAACATGTTTACTATTTGCGTACAATGATAGTTTACTTTATTTAAAGCACTTCTTAAATTGGAGCCATGAGTTTATGACCATTCTTTCAGCAGATATTTAAGCATGTAATCTCTTTTGAAACACTACTGTATATGTATAAGTTGTCTCCATACATTACGGATATTTGAAAAGGACAGTTATTTGCAAATTATAGTGTTTTATTTCAAATAATTTTCTCATGAAAAATATAAAATTTTCTCATCGTGGCAGAATATCTTCGGTATATCAAAATAGCCTAAAAAAAAAAAAAAAGAACTATTTGATTTTTATCCATTTATTGATTTATCGTCTGCTATATTAAGAACCCCATCGCTCGTACAAAAGAAAGGGTATTCCAGATCAAGGTTACGGTAGTCCGCTTTATAGGGAAGGCTATTTAAAATTGCGTTGTAAATCTTTAGAAATTATATCTGAAAGATTCAATAAAAATCTGTGGAAATAAAATTGCAAAATCATTGAATGTCGAGCGTATTTTGGGAAAATGGAATTCTAACATCTATAGGTTTCTGTAGGAAATATTCCAAAAAGTGGTGGATCAGACCTGTGGTTCCCAACCTTTTAGATGTGATATAACTTAAGGCGTTCAAGACCGGGGCACGGTCATGATTTACTCGGTACTTCAGCACGGGATAAATTATGAATGAAATGTGACGGTGATAAAACGGAAGTGACATCACGTAACAGAACACCACTGTTATAATTTGAAGCTCTGGGTCGCTTGATCTTGGTTAAAAATTCGGTGAGCTTGTAAATAACCTTGCTGCCACAATCGAGATTCAAACCACGGATCTTCCTTCGTACAGGCCACTCGACGATCTATCGTTGAAAGACTAGGATAGAATGGCAAGCTCTTATCGTTGGCGTGAGTCCTGCTTTTGCCTCCCGCTAATGCCAGATTGACATACAACTTGACAATCTGACTGACCACCTTCAGCTATTTTTACCTCAGGATAGCCTCTGGTCGGCTGGAACAGCCCAGTGGTTAGCGCGCGGTGATTGCACTCGGACTATCTGAGTTCGATTCCCGGCTGTGCCCAAACTGACTTCGTGTTCATGCAGAGTAGGGGCACGTTAAATACGTGGGTGTAAAGGTACGGTCCTTGTGGATTCCGCCCTCACTGGGTTGCGGTCTAAATTGGGTGGCACTGTTCCTGCCATCCAAACAGATGCCTTACATTTTTGGTTAAGTCTGACACCACTATTTTTATCCAAGATAATATCATACGTGGTCGTTGTCCCCCCGATTTTAAATGGACGCTCAATATGCCAGAATCCACTGAATCCGTACTAATCGCAATACGGTTACTTCCAGACCCCAAATATCAGAAAGAATTACATTTTATTTTCATTCTTCAGGTATCTGTTCAATGGTGGAATGGATTGTTCCCCTGTCTTGGGTGGGATCGGGTTTCATGTTCTCTAGTATTAAACCTATTTGCTGCAATAAGTAATTTTTGCAAACTATACAACAACTTCCCTAATCATCACGATGTTTTTTATGCATCAGAAATGGCTTTTAAAATCTTGTGTCGTAAATATTTTATATTTTAATGTATTTATTCATTTGCAGGTGCTTTCGAAAATAATTTACTGTCAACAGTTTACATTTTAATGTATTTTATTATATTTCAATTTGTATATTACTTTCCTTATAAACATAATATAATGTATAAGGAAAGTATTGTGACGGGATCGAAAATTCGAATTCGAGTTTTCGACGGGAGAGCACGTTTCAAGCATCCCTGATCACGAATCGAACAATTTTGAGGTGATGTTTGTGTGTGTGTCAGTGAGTCTGTGGAGACGATATCTCAGGAATGAATGGAATGATTCGAATGAAATTTGGTACAGAAATTGCAGTCCATGAATACTGGAAGCCTGTTTTTAAACACAATCGAATGTTCAGAATCCCCCCAAATTTTCGAGTGAAATTTTGAAAAAATGATAAAAAAATCGAAACTTTTAATAAAGTTACGCAAATAGACATTTCTTATGTAATTTTTCCTTAGAAAACGATTGACATAAACTTTAGAAAGCCAGCATGAACCGTTCTCGAGATATTGCACATATTTCAAATAAATTTATCAAAAATATTCCATAAATTAAACAAAAATATTAACTGTTGAGAAACATGTTCACGTTTCATATGTAATATCATGCGATACATTGGATGACATGATTTTTACCATTCTCGTGGATCTAGCTTGTTCCATTCATGAGAGAAGATACTTTGAGTAATATTTTTGTATTTGAACGCCAATAGTCATTTATCTGCTATAAGAATAACTTATTTCTCCGTCTATAACGCTTGACGAGATTTTGGGAACTAATTTGGTGGAATGTCGTCAACTTGGCGACTTTTTAAAATGTTGCCAAATTAACGAAAATCTCGCCAAATGGATAAAAAAGACGTTAAATCAATGAAAATGACGACTCATTGACGAAAATTCAATATCTTGGAAAGAATAAGTATATACTATAAGAATAACCTATTTTTTACTGTAAAAGTAGTCAATTCATTGTATTATATAAGGAAGGCATGTGCTGCCCATATTAGATTTTTAACACTTTACAACAAAGTTGAAAAGTGTTTATGACTTTGTTCATTCTGTCTGTCTGTCTGTCTGTCCGTTAGCACGATAACTGCCGTAAAAATGACTTAATCAAAATTAAATTTTAGTATGTTGTCCAGACGGTCTATAGGACCTATGGGAATATAAATGAATAATATCACACAATTAGTTTTGGATTGAACCCGGGTTGAAAAAATGGAATACATTGAGCCCTATGGGACCTAATTTTTCAAGCATTTTTTAAGCGGATTTAAAATTCACAAATTGCTTCGAAAATTTTAGGCAATATTCAAATTGTTCCATAAAATATATAAAAAAAAATTCAGCGAAATATATTCAGTAGTTTTTTAAATAAAAATTAAAATAATAATAACACCTCTTATATGAAGCGATCACGTGTCCATGATATGAAACGATCACATGACCCACTTCAAAATGATATATGGCATCCATCTTGTGTCAAAATCGTGATTTTTAAAGTTCTTTTTAATTCATATTGAGTGTTGTATCCGTCCTAAAACTACTTTATTTTTGCCTAAATTCTGTGCATCTACATACTAAAACAACGCAATGACAATATATTTCAGTTTAAATGCTCATCGAAATATGATTATTTCTACTATTAAGCCTATTATTCACCTATGTAAAATGTAAACAGCAAAATATATAGAATGAGTTGTATTAGAATCGCTGTAATTCTTTAACACAAAATAATTTAGTCCATGGAGTCTGCTTAGCTGATATGAATGAAATATTTATTGATTTTAGAAAGAGAAGGACGATATTTTTCGATGAAGTTTTACGCATAGAGATTACTTACTTGTAGCTCAATGGTCTTAATTTTTAAATAAAATAAATTATTATAGTATTGTGATGAATGGGGGAATTATTTATGAATGAAATGTTGCTTTTATAGAGAGAGCCAAGCGTGTTATTTTTTTATGACGTCATTTGAATGAATTTCAATTGTTTTCGATGAAGTTTTCAAATATAATAAATTATCGTAGTATTATGATAATTCTAAAATTATTACCGAGGAATGTATCACATTTTAGAGGTATTTAAACCAGGCAATTTATACTTTAATGCCGTCATTTGAATGAAGTTAATTTTTTTCGATGAAGGTTTAAGGTTTCAAATATAATAAATTAATGTAGTATTGTGATAAGTTTTAAAATATTATCGAGGACTGTATTGCATTTTAGACATGTTTAAATAAAATTGCATTGAAGTTGGAAAGTGTTTCATAATCAATGCTTTAAGCATGATTGATCTTTCTTGTTAAAGTTCTTTTTAATTCATATCGAGTGTTGTATTCGTCGTAAAACCTCTTTATTTTCGCTTAAATTCTGTGCATCTACATACTGAAACAAAGCAATGACAATATATTTGAGTTTAAATGAGCATCCAACTTTGATTATTTCTGTAACGAAGCCTATTTTTCACTTATGTGAAATGTAAACAGCAAAATATGTAGGATGAGTTGTATAGGAATTGCTGTATTTTTTTAATGCAAAAGAATTTAGCTCATGGAGTCTGCATAGCTGATATGAAAGAAATATTCATTGACTTTACCGAGAGAAGGACGATTTTTTGCGATGAAGTTTTAAGCATAGAGTAAAATTACTTATAGCTCCATGGTCTTAATTTTTAAATAAAATAAATTATTATAGTATTGTGATGAATGACATGAATGGGAAATTATTTATGAATGAAATGCTGCTTTTTTAGAGAGAGCCAGGCGTGTTATTTTTTCTATGACGTCATTTGAATGAATTTCAGTTGTTTTCGATGAAGTTTTTAAATATAATAAATTATCGTGGTATGATAATTCTAAAATTGTTACCGAGTAATATATCACATTTTACAGATGTTTAAACCAGGCAATTTATATTTCAATGCCGTCATTTGAATGAAGTTCATTTTTTTCGATGAATGTTTAAGTTTTCAAATATAATAAATCAATGTAGTATTGTGAGAAGTTTTAAAATATTACCGAGGAATGTGTTGCATTTTAGACATGTTTAAATAAAATTGCATTGAAGTTGGAAAGTGTTTCATAATCAATGTTTTAAGCATGATTGATCTTTCTTGTTTTGTAATGTATTTTATCTTGTACTCTATTACTGGGACTTTGCCCTATATCTTGCATTCTTTTTAAATAAATAAAGTAAAAAAAATCATTGTACCAACCTGCAGGGTTAATTCGACCCTGTAAAAATATTGCTGCCCTAACGGCGAATCTAACGATGTATTTCATTGAGCTACCAGGACAGAATTGCAAGCTTTTATCAAAATGCAACCTTAGGAAGAATTCAATTTATACCCAGCATTAAATTGACATATAGTTAGCCTTAGGAGTTCTAGGTCTTATCTGGTTTGCATTCTTAGATACAACAGCGGTGGCTCATAAGGTGAAGCAGGTGACGCAGGATAAGCGCTGCTTCACTTAAGGGTCAGCGTCAGTAAATCTTCTGCTCTATCAGCGCTTTGTTAACTTTCGCGGCACACATATTTCGCCGAAATTCTGCTCAAACAGTTGCGAAATATTTTCTTAAAGATAAAATGCAATGTTTAGATTATACTAAAACTAAATTTAATACCCAATAAAACATAGAATATGTTTTTTATTTGAATCCAAAATACTTTTGGTGCCGCCATCTGTTGTCGTAATTTAATTCATACCGATTATTTTTATTTCTTAATGAATATTTCTAAATATCTATTTCTTCTAATACAGTATTACATACAACAACAGATCATATATAATAATGCTACAATCACGGAAAGGTCATTTCTCATTCTATACATTTGATAAGGGGATCTGAATGTGCATCACTGAGGACTGCAATTTTGTCTTGAAGTTTTCAAGTTCCTTTCTCTTCATGTCCAAGTTCAATTACGTTTCCGTGATTGTGGCGTTATTATATATGATCTATTGTTGTATGTAATACTGTATTAGAAGAAATAGATATTTAGAAATATTCATTAAGAAATAAAAATAATCGGTATGAATTAAATTACGACAACAGATGGCAGCACCAAAAATATTTTGGATTAAAATAAAAAATATATTCTGTGTTTTATTGGGGATTAAATTTAGTTTTAATATAATCTAAACATTGAATTTTATCTTTCAGAAAATATTTCGCAACTGTTTGAGCAGAATTTCGGCGAAAAATGTGTGCCGCGAAAGTTAACAAAGCGCGGATAGGGCAGAAGATTTACTGACGCTCACCCTTAAAGTGATTGACTGAATGGATTATTATTATTAGTATTATTATTTGTCGAATATTTCAGACTCGTTTGGCTATTTTTAGGTAATATTTGATAACACTTGTGCCAGTAGCGCGATGTTTTTTTTTACGATGTTCGTTGTCGAGGGGGTGGGGGAATCCCGCCACTGAATCTGCTTCACCCATTCCTGATGTCACGAGCCGTCACTGAGATACAAACCTGATTACCAGTCGCATTTTAAAATGCTCATTAACAGTTGTGCTGCAGGAAGATACAATTTTTGCTGTATTCATGCAATAATGACATAAAAATACCTTAGAAAATGCTTCACTTTATAAAATGAATAGCGGTCTCGACTGCGCTATGGGAGTAACCCTATTTCTAGTAACTTTATATCCATCTATACGACTTGCATGAAAATGACCAACGCAACAGTAGTTTTATTCATTTATTGATTTTTCGTCCACTATATTTAGGCACTTCACGTGCGTGAATAGGAAAGGGTTATCTGGATCGAGGTCACGGTGGCATTTGTTCTGTAGGTAAGGCCGTTGTGTAATTGGATTGACAAAAATTAGCATCGGCCTGGAAAAGATATATTCGACGATTGTGACAATAACGTTTGTAACAACATTAAAAAGGTGATCTGTACAAATTTCGGAGATTGGAAAGGAAAATGTTGGGGGGAAAAAATTAGCACACTTGTTTAAGCACCGGATAAATAAATTTAGTTAAAAATGAAGTTTGCAATTTAGTTATTTTAAATTGCGCTGTCAGCAACAGTGTGCAAAACATAAATTGATAATTAAAATTTTTTCTGAATGATTGGGATGAGAGGTATTCTCACAAATTGCCGCCCCATAATGTCCCATATATAATATGAATGTTCTACTAAATTAAATTATTTTTTGATTTAGCAGAACACTTACGTTCGTAGTTTTAGTCACTTAATAAATGCTTTGAAAAAAAATTTTTTTTGACGTTCAATTTCCGCTTTGGTTTTTTACTGTTCATTCATAGTATCCTACCTCTCGCTCCTTTCTCCTTGTGTTTTACCTCCTTTATCTCCTCTCAAAGTTAGAAACCAGTCCCCTTTCCTTTATTGAGTCAAGTTTGCTATTCTAACAGCAATTGCTGATCTTGATGAGTGACGATTGTGCTGACGAAGAAGACTGTTTCTTGCTTTTGAAAGCCATTGATTAATTTTGTATTACTTTTGTATTGCTTTAAACGAAGTTTTATTAGTTTTATTAACTTTTATGAATTTTTTGGCTATCTAACGATAGTCTATTATCGAAAATTTTTGCACATTATGTATCGGATGTGGTTTTAAACTGAGTTTTGTTAGTTTCTATGAACTTTTTTGCCTATCTGACGATAACCCGTTATTGAAAGCTTTGTATATATATGTTTGTACTTATCTTTATGAGAATGAGGCGTGGTTCCTATAACTACAGAATGAATACACTTATCGTCATCAAATTTTAAGTGTAGATACAATGTGTGAAAAACTAGAATTGCGTAATTTTAGCGATTATAACGATTAGGACCTGGATTTTTTGAATCTTGAGATTTTCACAATCTCCTTATGGAAAATAATATAATCGAGACGCGTTAGAGCAAATAACGATTTAACGAAAAATCTGTTCTAGAGAAATTTAGACGGATTTCGGCAGAATTGTTATTAATTATGTTCATTAATTTGAAAAATATTCATTACAAAATATTTTATTATCCCTTTTGTATATACTTGTCTCATAAGTGTACAAAAGGGATAATGAAATAGTAAAAAGTTGAGTTTTAAATTTTCTAAAACACTGGTGTAAATTGGAATTCCATTATTACGAAATTTTGTTATAACGAACGATTTTCAACAGTCTTGTGAAGATTGTTATGCAGGGATTTTACTATATTAAAATATATAGCAAATAACTATCCATCTCCATTACATTATGTAACATAATTTTTTTTTTTTATATATTTGATACAGATGTTCGAAAACTACTCCAGACCATTTACCTCGGAAGTTAATATAAATAGGACGTTTATCGATTGCAGTATTCGAACAGTAAATTTCATTTGATTTCCCTAATTTGTTCGAGACTTCTCGCGCCCACCCATTCACAGACAGACACGCATACACATCACTGAGAAAATGGTTGATTTATATTCAGGAATAGTACTCGAAATGGGTAGATCCATCTAAATTCGAAAGTCCTATTTTTGACTTCACACCTTTATATGCTATTTATTGTAGGACAAGTAAAAATTGTACAAAATCTTCCTAGTGCATCTGTAAATTCCTAAATTGTCCATTAAATGTTTTATAGCACGAAAATTTTACTCATATTCGCCACTTGTGTAGCAAAACTTTTGAAATGGATACCGCTTTAAAACACTTTATACAACATGTATACTTTAATTATAGCCACTACATCAGAAATCCTCTGTAAACTACTTTTCTGCTCGGAGGAACATTATAAAGGTTCTTTTTATCTACTTCAACATCTAAGTAAAACATAATTACAATTTTACCTAACGATCAGAATTCGACACTTAACATATTCACTATTTTATTCACAGCTATCTCTCTGGAACACTCAACATATAAACAAACAAATCTACTGTATACACTGTTTACACAGCTAACCATACAAGTTTTTACCCGAGACATTACAAGGGACAAGATTTTACCCGAGACATTACTGAACTCATTCGAACCTAACTCATTACTGAATTTCACAGACTATAAAACCAATTGATGCGATTACTTATTGTATGGCGACGATAAACATTCTGATATCTACAGCACATGGTCATTTCATAGCATGGCTTTTACTAGCCGAATATGCCAAACCCTCTATTTCCTCTCTTGCCAAAAATCTCTTTTTCCTTCCCGAAACTCAAAGTCCGCCGTATAAATAGGTCTGGCCAATCACGAGAGTGGGCTTCTTCAACACTGAACTTCAAATATTTGCATAAAGAATCCCCACACCTCTCCTTATAAATAAAAGTTCTTTTTAAATGAGAAATGCGTTATGATTCTATTTCGAACTATCAAATCACGGATATGGGTGTAATCAATAAAACTCAGGATTTATCTGTCTCTTTTCCAAGCCCTCTTAATCTTTCTAATGCGGCTTAACAAAGATAATCCTGTGAAGATGTGTCAGATACTGCCACGTGGGCTGCTTCACTTGCGATTATCCTTACAAATGGACTTGCATCCGAACACATCAACAAGCTGGAGCATCCCAAATATCTGGCTATCAACTCTCTGGAAATGCCGTAATCCTTTATGCGAGCGGTTTCGGGAACAGATTCCCCCCCTCCCCCCCACTGAAAACAAACGGAAAGGCAAAATGTATGGCATGTGTCCAGGAAAAAGGCGTTAATACTGGAAAAACTAGTAAAAAAAATTATTGCATCTTTATTCCAGAATAATTTATCTTGATATAGATCTTTATGTTGTTTTTGTGCACAGGTTCTTATGTAGGTTTGGGTTGTTTGGGAATAACTGTAATGTATGAGCTCTAATCTTGGTGTGAACGCTGGTTGTGCTGCAATTAGTACAGATAAATGTGTTTCGTGCTTGCTAGCAGGATCTGCTTAACCAACCCATTTAGGGGTAGCACAACCCCATTTGGGGGCCCTATTTTGATTTTGTGAGCATGGCCCAAGAAATTCTCCATGCGCTCATCAGTGCTCGAAAAATTCAATGCTCGCATTGCCCTGGTCAACTAACAGTTCTCATCAACAAATTGATTTTTTTAAAACTGATTGCCTGTACCAAAATTCATAAACCATAGTCTATTTTATTATTGAATCACGGATGGTACATGTTTACTTTTGCAATTAGTTCTAACTGAAATGGGCCTACGGGATGACCACCTAATGACCACCTACGGGATGAAGGTTCCTTTTTTGGTTCATGGTATGTATCTAAATTTTGCAAACAAGCCTTTTCTCCCCAGAACATAGCAGATAATAAATAGCTACTTCTGTATCACTTGCCATTCCAGAATAAATTAAATGATCAGAACGAAATTAATATATCGCAGACAGTCTAATGAAACATGTTTCTGTCTAGGGTCAACTAGTCAATGACAGTTTCGTCACTTCCGATGTGCGGTAAGCTTTATCGTTTGAGCATCGAATGAGCGATAACTACGGGTAATTCCCCTTATTGGCCAATTTTGTGGATTGGTATAGAATTAATTTCGAATTGATATAAATATTCCATTGGTTGATGTTTTAGATTTCTGGATTTGGCTTTTCTGAATGTGTATTAAAGAAGCACATGACAAGGTTGAAACTTGGTGAGAAACGCCTCTTTCCGGTCTTACTTTACATTTAGGAAAGCAACATGCACAACAGTAACCTATCGCTATGAATCTATAGGTCAAGGATATTTAACGACTATTCGCAAAGGACAGGATACATAATACATATTAAGTTCGAACACGGTATACGTAATGTATAATTCACCATAATCTTCTTTCTGATTGCATGCATAAACTGAGCTTCTCGGAACTAGTAATCTGCTTTACGAATTGGTACCTAGAAAATAATGGAAGGTAGTACAGATACAAATAAATACAGGTAGAGATATATCATCAAATACTTATGTGGTGAATCACGAAATGATTCAATAATATTCTATCCTTCGATTATGCCAGTGATCAAACAAGCACTGGTGATTAAATCATGTATAAAGTGAGCACTGTTTCGTGAAAAGTACTAGTGCTTTTTTAGAGCCCATTTATATCTATAAAGGGACTCTTCTACAATGGAGTTAAAAAGTAGGAGATAAAACTCGTATGGATGAAACGTTTGAAAATGCCATATTGCTTTGAGAATTATATCTACTTGTCGCTAGTGCTAGTAAAGTAGCTGGCATTGTAAGTTGACACAACAAAGATGTAGTATTTAGTATGTGTATTTTTAATTATTTTTAAATGAAGGACTCCCTCATTATGAGTATGATTAACCAGTATTTTTTCATAGTTGTAGGATAGAGTACAGAATATAGGGAGATAAAATTAATTAAAAGCTAAAATCATTTTGAATACACATTTTTTTTTATTGTTTCAGTTCTACTTTGCATTGCGCTCATAATTTATTTTCACAAAATGAGCAGTTTAAATCAATATTTTAGGACATTCGCCATGGAAATGCATGCAATACAGGACTACTTATTTTACCCCAACTAAAAATTCAAGCAACGCACAGCTGCGAAATTTGGTACACACGTACTGTAGGGTTATTATTTTAATGTCGATTTAGTTTTTTATTTATTTAATGCTGAAAAAGACTTTTGAGCAGTTTTTGCATCAATTTCTCTGTAGAGATCAGAAAACTGATCGCTAAATTTCTATCTAAGTATCATCTTAAAGTATAACAAGAAAGATCAATCATGCAGAAGCATTGATAATGAAACATTTTCTAACGAAAATGCAATTTTATTCAAACATCTCTAAAATGCAATGCATTCAGTGGTGATATTTTTAAATTATCACAGAACTACAATAACTTATTATATTTGGAAACTTAAAACTTCATCAAAACAATGCTATAAAATCGCCTGCTTCTCTAAGTAGAATCAATGAATATGTCATTCATACCACTTATATTCCAGACTCCTGAGCTAAATAATTTTGCTTGAAAAAAAAATCAGCAATTCTTATGTAACTCATCTTACAATAGCTTGATTTGTTTACATTCTGCTTACTTTAAAATTAAGCTTCGTTGTAGAAATAATCAAAGTTTTTAGTTTCATTTAAAATAAAAAATGTTGTAATTGCGTAAGCACGAATAATAGGTAGTAAAAAATAAAGCGGTTGTAGGACGAATGCAACACTAAATATAATTTAAAAGATCCTTAAATATCATGATTTTTACACACGGAAAGAAATGGATGCCACATTTTATTTTGCAATGTGTCATGTGATCTCTTCATGTATCATGGGTGTAATTATTGTTTCAATTTTTATTTAAAAAGCTACTTAACATATTTTTCTGAAAAATTTTTTCCACATTTTATGTGATAATTTGAATGCTTCAAAAATTTTAGGAAATAATTTGTGAATTTTAACTTCGTTTAAAAAATGTTTGAAAAATTAGGTCCTATAGGGTTCAATGTATTTTCCGGGTTCAATCCGAAACTAATTAGAGTGATATTATTCATTTTTATTCCTATATGTCCCACAGACCGTCTCAATAACATACTAAAATTTCATTTTGATAAAGTCATTTTTACGGTAGTTATCGTGCGAACGGACAGACAGACAGACGGAATGACCAAAGTCATAAACACTTTTTAACTATGTTGGAAAGTGTTAAAAAACAATTTTTAAAATGAGCTTTAAACGAAATCCGTAATATGATTTGCAGAATTTTGGCGAATTTATAAATGTAGCATGTTTTCGAGGCTTAAAGACAGAAGTGATTTTAAAATTTCGAAACAACACCCAATCCCAACAAACATTTTTCCAGGATCAAAATGAGTGATTTAACCTTCTTTAAAAGTATAATTAGCGCGATTTTTAGATTTTTTAAGAAAGAATAAAGGTATAGACCGTCCAGAGACTTTTGTTTATACGTATGCAATGCGGAAGAAGATTGCTGACACCTTCAAGCTTTCGTATTTCCGTGTTGGTTTCAATTATGGTGAGGAAATTTTAATTTATACCACGCATGCGTAAGCCGTTCTTTCGGGTTTACATTGCAATGCAGAGGGCACAGCAAGCGGAAATTACGCGTACCACAGCTATTATTCGGCCGCGTAGCTGGTTGATACGCGGCTTATTGAAGCCATGGTTTGTCTTTGTTTACATTCATATACTATAGGATATAGTATAGAAAAAGTACCGTTTTCACGAAATTTTTTACTTCGAGATTTTAATGCCAATACGTTTTAAGACCTTTTGAACACGTTTTGACAATTTTTAGAGTGATGTCCGTCTGTGGTCGATTTTTTTGTGTACCCGATAGCTGCCACAAGTATTAACGACAATTTATGAAACTTTATATCCAGTTTTGCTAACGGATAATCTAGAACTAGAATGTTTTGAAATTCGAGCGAAACTTTTATCTTTTCTTAACATCTTAACATGGTAGCATAGGATAAAATGGGGCATAATTATGCATAAAAGAGGGTTTTTATGGCCCAATGATCACGAAGCTTAACAGTTTCAGTCATTGCAGGGAAAAGTAGCCGGGGTACAATTTTTATGTTTGTAACGTCATTAGCCCCCCCCCCTCCCCACCGGAAGGGGAAAGTTACCCACTGAGGGTACATTGTCAAATTTGGTATCAATTGATATTTCAAGCTCTTTAAAATAAAAAGTAAAGTTCGATATTTGTGATCATTTGTTTCAGCGATACACATTTTTAAACTTTGAAAATTTTTTTCCCCTAAAAAAAAAAAAAAATCACAAGCTACTGTAACTTAAATGATGGTTTTTGGTTATTGAAATGTTGGGTTGAGCCACATTTCAGCTGTAATAGGGGAAATAATTGTAATATGAGAACTATTGCTCTAATATGAGAAAATAAAAATTAAAGTCAAGTTTCTGGATGGACGCGATTACTCTGTCTTAACCATACGTATCAGGGGAAAAAATGAAACACTTCGTATTTGAATAAATACTCGCATCTTCTGGTTCAGAAAGCAAAGTATTTTTCTGGACGAGTTCAAATTTTCCAGAGCAGCATCAAATGCGCAGCGAAAAATCCAAAGATTTTTCATTCGAGCTAGTGCCCAGACAATCCATCTATGTGTCTGTCTACCATCCATCTACGAGTATGTCATACTTTTTGCTTAATCTGGGTCTTAGCGGCCGCAAATCTCCTGCTGCTAATAAATAGGAACGGAAGCGGAAATGAACTGTGAGGAGGAGGGGGACACTTATTTTAAGACGGTGAATAGAATAGGATGAATTCCTCATATAATGAACATTATATGGATGAAGGTTTCGAATGTGTTAAAGAAATTGCACAATAGATATGCATAGCCTAGACTGGACCAATTTTACGTAAAGCATAATGTTACGACGCATCCTCCGCAGTCGTGGGTATATTCCCAGGATGCAAGAGTAAGTCCACTTTTCTGGATAACTAACACCTTTATTTAAAAGCACCCATGAGTGTAACCGGGAACAATGTACAGCGAATAGCTCGATAACTTATCTTGCACGATCATTAAACAACTGTCGGATACAATAAAATAGGAATTAAATGCTTAGATAATTCACAAAACAGCAAATACTATAATATACCTGCTATTTTGCAAATATATTCTTAAAACACTGACGTACCTCACAATTCAATTTAGCCCATATCGCGTCAGTTATTTTTCCAACTGAGCGATGACTCCTTTTATATACTCTCCGTAAAAATTTCTAGGAAGGGTTTGCATCTCCAAGATTATTCGATATTTCGAGAAAATTCTAGTGTATCCGAAACTCCGGCAAGTTGGTGACAAGTTGCCATACATGGTAGTCCTGTCCTGATAGTCAAAATGTGACAACCTTGCATTTACGTAATAGGAATGGCTGCCTATAAAGATATTTTTGCTTTCTGGGAACTCAATGAGCTTCCAGTGAAGATATTTTACTTGTTCGTAACAATGTACATATAAAACATCTGGATGGTGGAAGAACCTCTATCGACCCATCAATATATATTCAACTTTGTTGAACATTTAAACAGTGGAAGAACCTCTATGTAAACATCAAAACATTCAACTTCGTTGAACATCTGGATAGTGGAAGAATCTCTTTGTACACATTAAGCTATTCAACTTTGTTGAACATCTGGACAGAGGAAGAATCTCTATGTACACATCAAGATATTCAACTTTGTCGAACATCTTTACTGTGGAACAACCTCTATGTAAATATCAAGATATTCAACTTTGTTGAACATCTGGACAGTGGAAGAACTTTTATGTATACATCAAGATATTCAACTTCGTTTAACATCTGGATAGTCTGGGAACTCAACTCTCCTGTGAAAAGTTCAATGGGCGCCCATACCCGAGGGTCAGTTCAAGGATTTATTGTCAAGTGACGCTACCTAACTATTTTACTACAATTTTACTATCCAAATGCGCTCAAGCGCGATTAAGGTGATATATTAAGGTGATCTTAACATATTTCCAAATAGAAAAAAAACATGTTTGTATTTTAAAATTTAAATTTGGAATAATACTGGAAAAGGAGGGGAAAAGGTATGACATTACTACATTTCTCGTATATCTTATTTCAAATAAAAGTTCATATAGAAAGAGATATATATAGCTGAAGCAACTAAACAACTAGTAGAAATCTCTGACAAAAGAAAAACGGTTATTTTATCTAAAAGGGTTTAAGTGACCATTGCATCGTACAGAAATATAAAAGTATTTGACCCCAGACATTGTCCAGACACAACCTATGAGTGCCGTTGATGCAGATTTTTTTGTTTAATCTTGATCTTAGCTGACGCAAATCTCCCACCGCGAAAAATAAGAATGTAGGCGGATAGGGTCGATAGAAAACAGCTTATGGAAATAAATGGATTACTTATATGAAGAATATTATGGTTAGGCGAGATTTATTAAAGCACTTGCTAAACAAGATGTACGGTGTAGGTAGTATAACTATTTTGGTATTATATATATACGTGATCATAAAAATAGGTCATGAATGCTTAACGTTACTGTATCCACGATCCTATAGCTATGCCTAATAAGTATGTACAATGGAAAATCGGCGGTGGTTTCAGTCCGATGGAGTCGCTAAAATGGTATTAGAAAATATATCCGTACTACATTTTGCAGAGTCCACTTCGGCGATAAGAGCTTGCCATTTCGTCTCAATAGCTCAACAGTAGAGCGTCGGCCGGCTAGTTCGAAGTACCAGGGTTCGATTCCCGAGTTGGGCAGCAAGGCTTTTTACAATGGCACCCGAACCAATCAATCCTGTAGGTTAGTACAAAGATGTCGGAGGACTGAAGACCCTAGACCGTGCTACTCACGTAGTGGGTTTAGAATAGCTAGCTGCACGGCCGGGAAAGGATACCTGCTGCACTCAGGAGGCACCTAAGGTCTATCATCCCGCCAAACGAACATTTATTTAGGTCTAAAAAGATAACAATTGATGAAAAGTATTGTCTTCGGAATTGATGTAGGCGGTCTAAAAGTGACCCTAGTACGACTAGTACGGATTCAGTGAACTCCTGAAGATTGAGCGCCGATTTCAAATTGAGAGGATAGCTACCACGCAGGATACTAACCTGAGGAAAAATAGTAGTAGCAGGAGGCTAACCTGAGGAATAATAGTAGTAGCAGGAGGCTAACCTGAGGTAAAAGTAGCCAGGAGGTGGTCAGTCAGATTGTCAGTGATCCTTCAATCTGATATTAGAGGGTGGAGAATGCAGAGTCCACTTCGACGATATGAGCTGGCAATTTCGTTCTAGTAGCTCAACGGTAGAGCGTCGGCTGGCCAGTTCGGAGATCCATGATTGGATTGCCGGTTGGGGCAGCGAGGATCTTTACACATTCAATCACAGCAAACGTTTTTCCAGGGTCAAGATGCTTATCCTTCTATAAAAGTATAATTTGCACGAATTTTAGATTTTTAGAAAGAATAAAGGTATAAACTCTGTGCCTCCTCGCCCACCCTTTTTCTTTCGAATTTCAGTCTAGAAACTTTTGTTTATGTGTTCGACGTGTCATCAAGGTCGACTAGAATGTGACGACACTTTAAAGCTTTCGTACTTGCGTAGACTACACGTGCGTAGGCCGTTCTTGCGGGATTACACTGCAACGCAGAAAGAAACGCTAGAGAAAGCACATTCAGCGGGCCCTACGCGTGTCACATCTATTATACGGCCGCTTAGCTGGATGGTACGCGGCCTACTGAAACTCGACTTAGCTCTTTTCTATTTCATTATACGATAGAATTTAGTATAGAGAATCGTATAGAATTAGTATATAATTTGTATATAATTCGTATAAATTTAGAATTTGTATAAATATTAGTATAAATATCTAGATATTAGTATAAATATATTAGTATAAATATTATTAGTATAAATATTTGTTATTGTAATAACTGTATTGTATTAGTATAAATATTTGTATAAATATTTGTATAAATAATTGTATAAATTAATTGCATAAATAATTGCATAAATATTTGTTATTATAATAATTGTATATTAGCAGAAATATTTGTATAAATATTTAGAATTAGTACAAATATAGAATTTGTATAGAATTAGTATAAGTTTAGTATAGAGAAAGTATTGTTTCCACGAAAATTTTCAATTTCGAGATTTTGATGCCAATATGTTTTAGGACGTCCTGAACACGTTTTGATTATTTTTAGTGTGATGTCCGTTCGCCTGTTTGCGGTCGATGTCTTGTGCACACAATGGCTACCATAAATATTAATGGATTTTCACGAAACTTTATATCCGACTTTGCTAACAAAAAATCTAGAACTAAATAGAATGTTTTGAAATTCAAGGGAAAACTTCGAAATTTTATATTTTCTTAACTTAGCAGCATAGGACAAAATATGACATAATTATGCATAAAAGAGAGAGGTTACTAATGATTCAGTGATCACGAAAGTAGCACTTTCATATAGCCGCGAAGCAATAGCACGATTTCAATAGCCGCGATGCAACTTTTGTGTTATATATATATATATATATATATATATATATATATATGTATATATATATATATATATATATATATATATATATGTATATATATATATATTTATATATATATATATATGTATATATATATATATATGTATATATATATTATTAGCTCTTTCCTGGGGGGAGGGGGGCAAGTCACCCCTAAAGGGAACATTGTCAAATTTGGTATGAATCGAGAGATTTTTTCAAAACTAGCACAGGGTCGTGTTCTCAGACGAGTCGGTCTTCTGTTTCAGCAATAACAGACGCCGTGTACGAGTCTGGCGCCGAAATGGTGACAGCTCCAATTCGGCCGCGTCTGTGGAACACCACATCGCGCGATAGCGTGGCATCATGGTTTGCGGCACCATCGTCTACGAGAGCAGGCCACCTCTGGTTCGTATTGAGGGCACTATGACGGCCCAACGATTCGTGGATGACGTGCTGCTGCCGGTGACACTACCCTTACTTCAGTGGTGCCCAATGCTATTTACCAGCCCGATAACGCCCGATCACACACGGCACGCATCAGCAAACATGTCTTGCAAGGTATTCAGGTACTTCCCTGACCACCAATCTTCCCTGATCACTCACAAATCAAACACGTCTGGGACGTGATTGGACGTCCCTTGCGTGCGCTGCTATCGCCGCGTTTAGAAGACGAACTCTGGCAAATGGTTGACAGGGAATGGGCAACCATCCCTCAGGACACCATCAGGCTCATTGATTCTGTACCTAGACGTGTTGCTGCCTGTATCGCCGCCTGCGGTGGTCCTATAACCTACTGATCAGATTGTGTTATCGTTCAGTGCATCATGTTGCAATAAAGATCACTTATTGTTCGTTGCTGTCTCTCTCTGTTTGCCAATTTTCATCAATTTTTGCCCACTCCTTCTTGGTGTCTCATTTTCACTGTCACGTAGTGTATTATGATCGCAATGCAAATTAGAACTGAAACAATAAAGAATATTCCTACGTATTCAAAATTATTTTACCTTTCAGTTTACTTTTATCTCCGTTTTTTTGTACTCTATTCTACAACTTTGAAAAAATATTTGTTAATTATAC
Source organism: Amaurobius ferox (assembly GCA_951213105.1). Lineage (NCBI taxonomy): Eukaryota > Metazoa > Arthropoda > Arachnida > Araneae > Amaurobiidae > Amaurobius > Amaurobius ferox. The sequence goes on from OX578135.1 coordinate 12,273,990, forward strand.
TCATAGTGAGGGAACTCTTCATGTAACAATAATCAAAAGTATATACACTAAATACTATTATTGCGCCAACTAACAATAGCAGTTACTTTACTAACACTAGTGACACCTAGATATAACTCTCAAAGCATTATGACATTTTAATCATTTCACCCGTAAGAGTTTTATCTCATTTTTTCTATCTATATGCCAGAGACAATTAGAAAACTTTGTTTCTTCGCACATTCTAAGTGTGGCTACTGATTTAAATCAGAAAATATTTATTGCTTCAAAACGCATCTGGCTATTTATTTGACAGTGTCGCTCATGACTCCCTGCATAAAATAAAATGCGCGCCAAATTACCCACGAGAGATTAGAGATAACTACTCCACCACCACACGCCTCATTAGCATAAAGATATCAGTGCACTTGAAACGCGTTCGGAAAGGAATTAATAATTAACGCCTGTTGTACGGAAGTTTAAAAAATGATTGCAAATGACGCTCTGTTTGTAATTGAAGTGTTGAAACCTATTGCAAATCCTGATATGTTTTTTTTTACTGCCTTGATTTGATCCCTAATGAAAATCAAACTTTTACAGGAACCAATTGTCAATAATCGAAGTCTCGGGTTGCCAACTTGGCGACTTTTGGAAATTTCGAAGAATCAAAGATATTAACACAATAAGTAAGTTCCTTAAAAAAAACAGACATATGCAAATTACGTGACTATAAGGAAATACATATTGTTTTACTCTCACAAACAATAGTATTATATTTTATGCTCAAAGAGATTGATTAAACTACAGTTTTCCAAGATACTTCGGTGTTTCAGGAACCTTCTACAGAAGCGATATATGGATGTCGTTGTTTAGAAAGGAACGATACGAGTAAAAGCGAATTGTGAATACCTCAAAATTTTGAGAACACGTTTTTTGTTTGCTTGTACATTAGTTTTAAATTTAATGGATGATATTTTGTATCTGACAGTTTTCTGTGACTTTGCTAGATAGATAGTGAGTTATTAACTGTTCCTGTGTACGCTTATTGCTGCATCGAATAAAGCGTGAGTTATCCGAAAATTCGGACTCATTCTTATATCTCAAGAATATATCCTCGGATCAAGAATAATCCACGAATTCACGTCGGAGCAATTGATGTCAACAGTCGAATTCGAACTCACACACGAAACCGGATTGTAAGAGATGAAAGTCGACAAAATGCGATGAAAGAAGAGATGAAAGTCTAGATGGAGTCACTGAACTATTCCGCACCATAGTTATTCTATTTCGCGAACCAGACCAGGGTGGGGGCTCACTTTCTGATGTAGAGGAACTGTTTACCTGGTGGGGAAAAATATATGACTCCCCAGCACGAAACAGGAACAACGAGCCACCCAAATCTCCCCCCCCCCGGATAGAGGCAGTCGTTAACTCTGACTGCCTCTATCTCTGCAGCGGACGCACTCCCAGGAGAGCCAAGGAGACACCAGATCAACATCTTGCCGAGTGCGGCACGGCGCCATCATCCCCCCAAGAGGAATACCGACAAAAAGGGCTGAAGCATCCACCCAGCAGGCCAAGGAATCGTCCGTTACGAGATAAATCAGGATAGCTGCGCCACTGCAAAACAGCGTCACCCACAGATTTTATTTTAAATCCGAAACACATTATTTTCAAAAAGCTCCCTGGGAAAAATTCACCCAGGGGCAAAAGCGGCGGCAAATCTGTACCACAGAAAACATAATTGTTAAGTTAGTTAACAAAATATTGACTTAAATTAGTAATTAAAATAATTGGTAACGACGTATTACGACTGTTATTCTATTGTTATTTTTGTTGTTTTATTGTTATTTCTGTGTTTTTCTTGGTTGTCCGTTGCAATTGCTCTACACCCTCTAGGTGAGCTTGGTGACCTAAAAATTAAAAAAAAAATGATGTATACATTTTGCATCGTCTTGCTTGACCGCTTTAAGTCAATATTTACAAACAAACTGATGCACATTTTCCCGAACATCGCAAATATTTAATGTTATTTAGAAATTCTTACTTTATTGAATACGTCAAGCAAGTAGAGCAAGTAGCTATCTTTATGCATTCCTATTTTCCTGTCTTTTCGATGTTCGCCGTACAGAAAAAAAGGGAAAAAGTACTTCTCTCCCAGAGCAACAAAAAGGGAAAAGAGATAATATTGATCTCCATTGTAGTTGACTGTATTTCCTAGTGTAAATTGAAGGTGAATAATTTTATTCCCTAAGTCGAGGGGGCATAGGGGCATATTTTCATCGTGTTTACTTAATGAATGAAATGTTCGCCTTTCGAAGTTCGTTTTTTTTCTTCAGAAAAAGTCGGTATGGTATAATGTTCTCCTGCATTATTATTATTAGTAGTAAACGAAAAGTACATAAAAGTTAACCTTTCCAAATATATTGAATAGACGTGAGTGTTGAGAGGCAATTACCTTTTATTCTACTGCCAAAATGTACTTAACTACAAAATTTTAAATATTTTTGTAGGTTAAGCGATGTGACGATGAAGACTCATTGTCAAGATTTTCTAATTTTAATAGTTTGTAAATATTTTTTCTGGTAAGATATGCAAGAATTCTTGCAATATTTTCACGATTAGCAAGAAATGACTTTCATCATCTATTATACTTTATGCTCCGAGTCAAATGGCGGGATTAATATTTAGTTATACATAATAGGTTTTCAAAGGAAATTCTCTGCCTGATATAAGCTGAATCGCTCATTGTGTACACTCCTGGTTACTGAATCATATATTTTGTATCACCTTGCTTGACCGATTTAAAGCAATCTTTAAAAACAAAGTGATGCAAGTTTTCCTGAATGTTGCAAATATTTAATTCAAAATTCTTTCAACATTCTTACTTCATTGAACATTTCTTGCAGAAGTTGAGCAAGTTTCTATCTTTAAACATTCTACAGCAACATGTATTCCCATTTCCCTGTCCTCTCGATGTTCGCCATAAAAAAAGGAGAAAGCACTTCTCTTTCCGGAGTAACGAAAAGGGACAAAAAATAGAAAAAAAAAAGATAATATTGATCCTCATTGTAGTTGACTGCATTTTCTACTGTAAAGCGAAGGTGAATAATTTTATTCCCTAAATCGAGAGGGCATAGGGGCAATTTTTTTCTCATGTTTACTTAATGCATGAGATGTTGGGCCTTTCGTGTTTTTTCTTCAGAAAAAGTCATTATTGTATAATGTTTTTCTGCATTACGGTTTGTGGTAAGGAAAAGTAAATAAAAGTTGACCTTTTTGAATATATTGAACAGACGTGGGCTGAGAGGCAGTTGCATTTTAATATACTACAAACATTTATTTTACTACGAAAATTCAATTTTTTTGTAGTTTAAGAGAAGTGACACTGAAGTTCTATCATCTGGATTTTCTTATTTTTCTAACTTATAAATGAGTTTTAGGTTAAATTTGCGAGACCTCTTCTAATATTTTCACTATTAGCAAAAAATGACGCTGATTGTTTTCTAAATGTACTAATTCCGTAGAATAATTAGCTGTCCAAAACGGGGGCACAGCTGCGCATGCAAGTTCGCAGCTGGCCCTGTTTTCCTATTCTCCGATAATCTCCTTACTGTACGCAATCTCCTTACTGTACGCCATTTATACTCAACTGTTCCGTACTTAACTGCTCTTCACCCGAGTGAGGCTCCCAAATATATAGGGTGATTCAAAGGGGCCAAACTTTCCGAGGTGGTAGTACACACCAAACCAAGCATTTTTCGTCATAGTTTACCGAGTTGGAAATGAAACGTAAAGGCACCAGTGGGCGCTTAATAGTCAAACCGATGAGGTGAGGTGAAAACACAAGAATGACTTCGAAAGTTATAAAATGGCATTTTATAAACAGTAATTACAGTAATGGCTCAAATGAGCGACTGCCAACCTGAATGCACGTCTCACAGCGGCGATGGAGGGATTGGTGAACTCTCTCAAACAGACCAGGCATGTCGCGCACTTCAGCAGCAGCGGCTTAAATTCTGGGGACGAGTTCCTCTTCAGATTCAAGGGGAGTATTACAGCCGATATTTTTGGGATATCCCTATACAAGAAGTCAAGACACGACAAATCGGGCGATCGTGTGGGCCAAGCTATGGGCCTGTAACGCCTTTACGTTTCATTTCCAACCCGGCAAACTATGACGAAAAATACTTGGTTTGGTGTATAATATTACCTCGTAAAGTTTGGCCCATCTTTTTTGAATCACCCTGTATGTAGAAACCTTGCACCCGAGTGAGAGCGCCTCGCATATCTCATTGAGATTGGAGATCAGATATGACTAGACATCTTATGTGAACAAACAGTACATAGACTTTCCACACATACCGTGATGAACTTATTTCTGCTGAACAATTGATCTTCAACCATTTATATTCACATTAAAAGAAATACCACAATGTTATTGCCATGGAATTAGCATAGAGTATAGATTGAAAACGAGTGACTTTTTTTTCTAAGAAAATAATTTATTTATCTCACAGATTATTATATATCATTGTAAAATTACTGATTTGGAAACCTCGCTTGCAAAAAATCTATATCAAAATTGAATTAAAATTTTGTTAATATTGTGTGAATCTAAACGGAAATTGGGTGAAATTGCTAGAGGTAGAATACTATTATGGGATAAAGCAATGTGATAAGCATTATTGCGGTAATTACTTTTGGTTTAAAAAATTGCTGATTATTATTGATTGAAATCATTTTTAATTTTGAAATTACTTTAAATGTGAAAATACAGAAATTTAGTGTTAATCGCGCCCTGTTTGTTATTACCCACAAATCCGCTCTTGCACGTGAAAGATCAGGCTGAAAGGCAATCAACAATCAGTTAACGAGCAATCTAAAATAATTACGAGCCAATTGCTTTTAAATTTTGAAACTAATGTATTTTTCGTTTGCATATTAGGAACTGGTGTTCATATTCAATTAATAAAAGAACATAATTTGTTACATTATTATATTTTACAACTCTTCGTTTTGTAGTTTCGAAGTCTGTTTAAAAGAAATATTACCTTAAATTTGATTATGGTAAACTTAGAAAGTTATAATTCAGTTAATAAACTTAGTTCCTTGGTCGCTTAAAATCTCTCTCTCTGTGTGTGTGTGTGTGTGTGTGTGTGTATTCCTTGGCTGTTAAGATTTAATTATTCATAATTTCAGAGTCACAATTGAAGTTGCGTCACTTCGGAAGAATTTAACATAAGACAAGTTAAGTTAAAATCTCTACAAGACACGCAGAATAAAAATATGACGTATAAAAGTGTTCAGAATAAAATATTGCATAGTAATGTGGGCAGGATGTGTACAGATAGCGAAACGATGCATTCTCCCCCTCTCCCCCCCCCAATTTACTTTAATAAAATAAATCACTTGCTTAACATTTATTTTGTGGAACGGATTTGTTTCTTCCTAATACATCACCAAACCTTAAATATAGAAACTCTAAAAACGAACATAGCTACTATTAACAACACAATAAAAGGATAATAATAACTTCTGCAATTTGAAAATAATTTGAAAAGGCGTCAAAATATATATATGAAGGACAAACAAGGAAACAGGCAAAGAGATTTACAACAATTTGATACAGCAGATTGCCTCTTTATGCGTAAAACATATTTCTTTTGTATATAATGCTTTCCTATATAATGTCTAAACTTCTAACTATTTACTTTTTCTTTTTTTACCAGGTAAGTCTTTGAAAACTGCTTAAATGATAACCGAAGAGTTGCTCAGCAAAGGTAAAATAAAATTTACCTGTCTATACTAATTTTTTTATGTAAGGAAAACCCTGTGGGGGAAAAGTATGTAAGATATATATATATATATATATATATATATATATATATATATATATATATACCACGATTTAAAATGCTAACTAGCCTAACATCTGTTGAAAATCAACGGTCTCACAATAAGCAACCCCCGAATAATGCAAATGTTTGAATAATTAGCGTTTCACATTTATTCGGCAAATCGAAAATTTTGGTGTACAGAACCCCCTAAAGAAGAAAATATTGGAAAACTGAAATGGCATACTTTCTTCCTTTCGAATTATCTACCCGAACACTAAATTTGAAGTCTCTATTTCATTTCGAGGCATGGCTATTTATCATTTCACCTTTCGAACGTTTTTCTGTGGAGCACCTCCTTAAATGAACATTTTTGCAAAACTCTATTCGTGTTTGGTTTCTATCAAACGAACGATTGGCCCATATACCAAACATCAAGCCTTGTCGAAAATTCAATATCTTGAAAAGAATATTAGTATCTACTATAAGAAAAAGCTATTTTTTTACTGTAAAAGTAGTAAATTCATTACATTATATAAGGAAAGTCATGTGTTGCCCACATCAGATTTTTTTTTCAGGGGATTTTATTGAACGATTGACCCTTGTATCAGATTACAAGTCTCAGGATTTATTCGGGAAGTGCCTAAAAAATCGTGATAGACAAACAGACGGACACTTGGCAATTAGCATATATAGATAGATTCTTGGCATGAAAACATAGAAACATAGCATTTTTTAAAAGTGAGGTAACGGTTTTGGGATGTGCGTGCATGAAACATTCAAATGTTGAAATCTTTCAGAAAAAAAAAGGGAGCTAAAATTTAGCACTTTTTTAATATACTTATTACGTTAATTCTTGACCTTGAAATTGGGTGTTTTGTTTAAATTGCAGTCAATAATCTTTCTTTATTTTTTTACATTTTCTTACTTTCACCTATCGTCTCCGGGTAGGGGCGATAGGAGAAAGTAAACAAAACGTACCGATTTGGGGGCGTTCGGGGGTTGCTCCGTGTCATGGTCTTCGCGTTGAGACGTGGACGTGTGTCCGAGGTACGCTATAGTGACGACAGAATATCAATTTTCCGTATACCTTCGGGAGGGACGGTTTCCTCCATTGAGTTATACTTGTCTTGGGAGAACTTTATCAAAGACTGGTTTGAAAAGTTAGTTGATCTCTATTTTCCGAAAGTAAATTTATTTAAAATCAAGAAATTGTTCCATATATATGAAAAATACAATATTGAGAAGTACAAAGATGCAAAGAAGTTTAAAGAAAGATAAGCGCACAAAGGTGCAAAGAAGTACAAAAAATGATAAAAGTACAAAAATATAATGAAGATTAAAGAAAGATAAGAGTACAACGATATAAAGAAGTACAAAATTAAAAAAAGGGGCAAAATAAACTTCTATTTTGAACATTAGCATCCTTTTAAAATAAACATCTATTTTAAACATTAACATCCATTTTAAACAAACATTTATTTTAAATATTATCATCCTTTTCATATGATTATATGATTTTTGATTGTGAACTGATGCAGAGAGATCTAGATGAACTGAATAACTGGTCTGTTTTAAATAAACTCCACTTAAATGTCTCTAAATGCTATGTTATGAGTATGGCTAGAATCCGTAATACCCACAATTACAGTTACAGTTTAAATAATTTACCTCTATCTTCTCAGTGTACTCATATTATGGATTTGGGTGTCACTTTCAATGATATATCGATTTCAGAGATATATCGATAATACTATTGAAAAAATTATTTGAGCAGGATGCTTTAAATAGTATTAGGACCATGACTGGGAAATTTATAATTCGCTTTTATGAAAAAAGATCAAAAGTGAATTTATTTTATTTTGAATAAATTGTTATTTAATGATTTATTTACCCAATGTTGAATGCGTTTACTTATTTATTCTTATTGCCTTTGCTAAATGGAATAAATGATCTTATCCCTGGGACCACTTTAATTTTTTTTCGTAAAATTTTATTTATATTATGCACTAGTAGAAAATGTACCCATCGTTGCTAGGGAACAGGAATTAATCGCATTCATTTACTGATTATGCGTAAATGACGTATACGTACGACACATTATGCGTACGGCGCAGCTGTACTCACCGTTACGTGGGCGCAATACGCCCTAAATAAACGACTAAACACGTTGGGGGTGCACTCGTACCTACCTGCCACTATGCAATTTCCACTGTGTAGGGCACATTAATCACTAACCCCTAATACAAATTATTAGGGCTTCCAGCTCTGCCCAAATTGCCCCCGTGTTTACGTGGAGTTCGGCACGTTAAAAATGTGGGCTCGTAAGTCCTTCCGAGAGGCTGGTGATAGAGGAAGGAAGGTACTGTCTCTGCGGAAGCAGTTTCCACTGAGATCCGGTTTCAATTGGGTGGCATTGTCCCGGCCGTCGAAACAGATACCACGCTTTCGTTTAAGTCGAATAGTCTGGATCGAACGAAAAAAAATTTGATGTGGGCAGTACGGACTTTCCCTGCATATTCATGTTCACATTATTTCTCCAATAATTCATTAAATTGAGTTTAATGGCACAAACAAACACCCGTAATTATTTAAAATGACACCGAATTTGCACTTTTAATTCAATTTTCTTTCACATTTGGCAACTGCATTTATTTTCAAATGCGGCCTAGCGACAATGCGAAAAAAAAATATTTCGAAAACGGGTAGATCTAGTGTAATGGGGTTGATCTTATGCTTTTTACCGTTAAGCATTACGTATAAAACAAGCATTTAATTGATATATCTGAGCATACGCAGATTTTAATTTTGAAATTTTGACGAATTTTTCGGGCCATTTCCCAAAGAAAGGCAGGTTATTTTTTTCCCGAATCGAACCAAAATCTAATCAGCACCAGGGAAACCTTGACTTATCTACCAAATTTTGTAAAATTTGATCTACTAGTTTTTCAGCTAGAGTGGATATAGCCAGTTTTTGCGGGCCATTTCGCAAAAAAAAAGGCGGGTTCTTTTATCCCCCAATCGTTCCCAAAACTAATCAGCACTAGGGTCGCACACAAGTGACTTATCGGCCCAATTTTATGACATTTCTTCCATTAGTTTTTGAGTTAGAGTGGATACATACATTGCACACACAGACAGACGTCACACTAAAAATAGTTTTTTCGTGTTCTAGAGGTCCCAAAACGAAAAATCGGCCCCAGCGATCCGTCGAAAACTGCAGTTCCGATATTCGGCATGATTCCAATACTGTACCTATACATTACCATGCATTGCAGGGAAAGAAAAAATCTGATGAGGGCAGCACATGATCTTCCCTGAGGACTCATATTCACGTTCTCTTTATTTCTTCAATAATTCGTTAAATTGAGTTTAAGTGCACAAAATAACACCCAACATTATACATTGAATTCGCACTTTTACTTCCATTTTCGTTTTCATTGGGTAACTGAACCTTTTTACTTTCCTTATATACATAATGTATAAAGAAAGTATTGTGACGGGGTCGAAAATTCGAATTCGAGTTTTCGACGGGAGAGCACGTTTCAAGCATCCCTGATCACGAATCAAACATTTTTGAAATGATGTCTGTGTGTGTGTGTGTGTGAAAGTATGTGTGTGTGTGTGTGTCAGTGAGTCTGTGGAGACGATAACTGACGAACGAATGGTCCGATTCGAGCCAAATTTGGTACAAAAATCACAATTCGTAAACACTGGAAGCCTATTGTTTTTATACGCAATTGAATGTTCAGAACCCCCCTAAATTTTCGAATGAAATTTTGAAAAAAATCGTCAAAAAATCAAAACCACTAATAAAGTTACGCAAATAGACATTTCTTATGTAATTTTTCATTAGAAAACGATTGACATAAATTTTAGAACGCTAACATGATCCGTTCTCGAGATATTGTACATTTTTCAAAAAAATTATCAAAAAGTCATATAAAATAAAAAAAAATATTTCCTATTGAGGAACATGTTCACTTTTCATATGTAATACCATGCGATAAATTGAGTGATATCATTCTCGTGGATCTCGCTCGTTCCATTCATTAAAAAAAATACTTTGAATAATACTTTTGTATTTGAACGCCAATAGTCATTTATCTGCCGTAAGAATAACTTATTTCTTAGTGCATAACGCTTGGCGAGATTTTGGCGGAATGTCGCCAACTTGGCGACTTTTTTGAAATGTTGCCAAATTAACGAAAATCTCGCCAAATGGATAAAAATGACGCTAAATCAATGAAAATGACGACTAATTGTCGAAAATTCAATATCTTGGAAAGAATATTAGTATCTACTATAAGAAAAACCTATTTTTTTTTACTGTAAAAGTAGTAAATTCATCACATTATATAAGGAAAGTCATGTGTTGCCCACATCAGATTTTTTCAAAAGTGGATGGCGAACATGCGAAAAAAAAAAAAATTCTCGAGAACGGCCAGTCCTAGAGTCATGGTCTTGTGTCTTATTATTTCATCGTCGAAAATTACTTATAAAACAAGCATTTAATTGATATATTTGAGCATACGTGATCTTTTGTTTTAGATTTTGACGATTTTTGCGGGCCATTTCCCCAAAAAAGGCAGGTTCCTTTTTCTGAGTTGTACTAAAATCTAATCAGCACCTGGTTAACCCACAAGTGACTTATCCACCAAATTCTGTGAAATTTGATGGATTAGATTTTTAGCTAGAGTAGAGTCAGACTTTTTTTGCTGGCCATTTCGGAAAAAAGACAGGTTCTTTTTTTTTCGAATCGTACCAAAATTGAATCAGCACCAGAGTAACTTACACGTGATTTATCCACCAAATTCTGTAAAATTTGATCTGTTAGTTTTTCAGTTATAGTGGATACAATAAATTTTGCGGGCCATTTCGCAAAAAAGGCGGGTTCTTTTATCCCGAATTGTACCAAAAAGTAATCAGTACCAGGGTCACACACAAGTGACTTACCTACTAAATTTTATGAAATGTGGTCCATTAGTTTTCGAGTTAGAGTGGATACATACATTGCACACACAGGCAGACAGACACACACAGACAGACAGACAGACATACAAACATACAGATATCACGCTTTCGTATTCTAAAGATCCCAAGACGTGTAAATTCGTCGAAAACTCTAGTTGCGATTTTAGGCATAATTCCAATACTTTCCCTATACATTACCATGTATAGTAGGGAAAGTAGAGTATATTAGGGCGGTTGATTCAGTTTTATACAATAATCACAAATTCAAAATATTTTTACAATTTCGAATGCCGTGTAATATTGCGTTGCTTTCAGAACACCCCACCTATTTTGTGACGTTAAGATTTCCGATTTTCCCGTCTCTCCGCCATGTCTTTGTGATACCCATAACAACTATCGCCCCCCCCCCTCCTCCTCCCAATTAGGGCATCAAGAATCCGGCTTCCCTTTGGCTCTGCAGTCCGTGGTTAAATTAAAAATCGCAACTTTTATAGACCCTCTTAAAAAATTATTGAAAATTCAGGAATAGAGTAAAAGAAACATTTTTCTATTAGAATGCGAAGTTATCACTTCGTATTCATGTCCGGAATTGGAATCGGGCGATTCTTCAATTTTCCGATGCAACCCTATAAAAATCAAATTTCATAAATTGCGCATATTTGGATGAATTCTAAATTTCTATAATACGTGGAATGGTCCCGAGGATTCGGTTCGAAACTCGTTCAAAAACCGTTTTCGATCTTTCCGACACTGTCAAGATGGAAGCTCTATAATATTTCGATCGCCAATAAGGATCCCGTTTGTGTGAAAATCGCTCAAAAATTCGCGTTAGCATAAAATAACTGAAGAATCAAATAGAATTTTAATATCTCTCCATGGTGTTTTGGGACATGAACCCAAATCGAATTCTGCGCTAATTTTCGTAGCTGTAGGTCGCTTAGGTTTTCCTCCACGCGCCCAACATACAGACAAACATACAAATAGACAGACCTTATTTTATTTTTGTAGATTATTAGGACTTATTTAGGGCTATTTAAACGGATAAAAGGTGTTTTAGGCAGATTTACAATATTATTGCATGTTATGCTGTGTATGGAAGTGAGGTGTGTTGTGTAGTAAGGCTGACTTAATCGGTCATCACAATAGAAAATAAAAGGGCCTTATTAGCACGGTTTTTTGTACACTGTAGTTAACAGCTATTTGACGCTGAAGAACGCTAACAAGCGTGAAACCAGCTCACTAATACTGGTTACAGCAATGGGAATGGATTTAAAAATTTGTCAGTTTGTTGGACACGTAACAAAATTCGTAGTTTGCACTGGACGCAAGATTACGTGATTTTTCATTATCTTACCTATTCATTTTCTTTACTATTTCTAAAATTATGAATAAGACAGCACCTTATAGTCTTATATCCCATTTTAATTTTAAAACCTTATTTTACACGCGGTTTGACCCTACAACGGCTGTAAAAATATTGAATTTCAGGATAATATTCGTAGAAAAATTGAGTAAGGGTAGTGGGAAAATATTCTTTGAAACTTTTAAATTTAATCTTGCCATGCAAGCAACAGCTTAAAAAAATTAAAAAATTCATGAATACGATCTTGACAGCTCGCTTCCTCTTCTGATTTATCGGCTGCTTAAAAAAATCTTTTTTATTAAATTTTCAATGCAAGAGATCTTCTTTTAAATATGGAAATGTGAAACTTGTAACATACCGATAGATGAATATTTAGGGATATCATATGAAAAGTATCATACTGAAATACATGCATGAGTGTCTAAGGCATGTCTTTTCACTTAAGTCTGCAGTTTCTGTATTTTACAGCAATGTAATTATATTTTTTATTCTTATTTTTCATATTAAAAGAGGATATTTGTGTGCCTGTCTGTGAGTTCTGTAACGAGAAATTTAAGCCTCATACGGCCGTAAAATTTCGTACGGAGGGACTTCAGGTCCCGCGAAGGTGCACCTCGGCGAGATTTTTTAAAAAGTTCGAATTAATTTTTTAGTTATTATATGTTTTAGAATTTTCACACAAATCGGTTCCTTAGCAAATCGAAAATATTATCACAGAGTTTCCACCTTGTATTATCTAAAAATGAAGTAAAGATAAAAAAACTTTGAACAGAATCCATACGATTAATAGAAGTTTCGTGAATATTTAAAAAATATATACTTTTCAGCAGCTTCTTTAAATGTTCCACACTGCTCTAAAGAAAAAAAATCCTAAAGCTTGTTTATTAATTATAATTTTTATAAATGCGAGCAAATCTATAAGATTAACAATGCCGTGCATTAAAACCCAGGCGATAATTTCTCTTTTTATTTCGGCGGCTGCGCATGCGCTTAAAGTTCCTTCTCTGCTAGCAAAGGATTTCTTTTTGAATTTCTTATTTTCTTTTTGCTTAGTCGCACGAGATCGGACCCACTTTAAAAGGTATAGGGAAGAGGAACATTTGGGAATGGAGTTGTTGCATTCGTTGTGCACGGATCATATGCAATTTTCACTTTTATTAATTTGAAATTTTTATTATTATTTACATGAATAAATTTTTTTTTGTTATTTTTTGCAGATGAATAAATCCAATTTACCCCTACTTTAACTCCCGGGCAACGCCGGGTACAACGCCGGATTTCTTTGTCTGTAATAATAAATGAAGCTGTACTTCCGGGATGATAAATCTTGTCGAGTTTTCTGTTAAATTCCAAATACTTGTTATGAACATTAAAAGTCGAAAATTCGTCGTCATTTTGATTTCAAAACCATATTTATTTCAGCAGACGTTTTCCGAACGTAAAAGAAGTGTGTTCGAAAAATTTAACTTAAATCGGACGCAAATTTTTGAAAATAGCGTATAACACTTTAGCATATATATTTTAGTGTTTTGGAATGTTGAAGAGCTGAAGGATTTAAAGTGCATAAACCGCCAAATGAAACGAAAATGCAATAAAAATTCAGATTTGATATGATATCAGAAAAATATCCATGTTATTTTCTGCAATTAAATTCAGTTTAATGTATCATGAAATAAAAAAAATAAGAAAATGAATTTGAGTTTGTAGGAAAAGTCACCGAATGTGTCTTCTCTACTGCTTTGTGTAGTTTTTCACTCCAAAATAGGTTGATGCTTTTCAACTATTTGTTGTACTTATGAATTTATTTTTATTTAATTTGCTAATTTGCGAGTATATATTTCATAAAATTTATTTTCAGACTAAAGGCTTCTGTCTTGATATGTTAAGATTTTATGATCCTACACATAGAATTATATTAGCGACCTACGCATATTATGTCATTCGCTTCTAATTAAAAATTTATATTTTACAATAAAAGATGATGTTTGTGTGCGTGGCGGAAAATCTAAGCATCGTACGGCTATGAAATTTGATACACAGGTACTTCAGGGCACGGGACGATGATCGTCGGCGTGATTTTTTAATAATTGTAATTACACTTTTTTAGTTATTTTATGTTTTAGCACGATTTTACGCAATTTTACCACAATCCTGTAGAGACCTAAAATATTATTACAAAGTTTCCATTTTGATATCATTGCTAAGATCGAAGAAAATTCTTTCTATAGATGTTTGCACTGAATCCGTAGGACATTTCCATCATAGTTATTTTTTTTAATACATTGAATTCACGGTTATGGAGCGATGCGCTTTAACTTAGGATTTCGCGGGTATTTGGACTGAAACTGATTTGGCAGTTTGGAAAGTGAGTGGTGTAAATACATACTTTAAGTAGCGGGCGCTTATTTAGGATCCAGGCAAGGCCGTGTTATACGTTCTGGTATGAAAAGTCATTTCTGTAAATTTTATTATTTCTATAAAAAACATTTTTTGAATAAAAAGAATGTAAAACATTGAAAGATCTTTATTCCCCGAGTCCTTAATTTTGAAAATCAGTAAGCCTCTGACGTTCATCTACTGAAATAATAGTACCGTAAATCCTATTCTATTTGCTCAATTTCTTCGAGAGATGCGTCTCCACAGCATCCCAGATAGACACATACAGGCATAATCGAAAACGAAAATGGTCGATTCGTATTGAGGGATGCTCGAAACGTGTAGATTGAAAAACGAAAGTCGTATTTCGACCTCACAACAAAATACTTTCCCTTCACATATATTATCTATTGAGAGTTGAAGGCCCAGACCACACGACCAACCCAGGGGGTTTATGGTATCAAGTTGTGTGGCCGGTATCTATTGAGAGTGAAAAGTCTTAATTCTCGTGATGTGGAGTAGAGATATATTTATCCAAAGCTAAATCTTATTCAGTACGATTCAAACAAAAATATATTTTAACAATAGAATGACGAGCTAATGGAGATGAAAACATAACACGTGTTCCATATTTGAAGGAATTCGAAAGTACATACCTTAAAATCGATAGTTAATGCAAGTACAAAAATAATTATTTCATCTTCAACTTTTAAAAGAGAACTAAAGGCGAAAGTACTTGTGATCCTCAGACATTTATTTAGAAACAGCATTTCGTTTATTTGGATTCAAGGAAGTAGAAATTGACTTATTTTATTATCTTTCTCTTGAAATCGAATGTGTTTTATAAAAAAGGTTAAAAGTCGGAAAATTAAATTGTTCGTTTCGAACACATTTATTTAATTCTAAAATATATTTTTTAATATTTTATTTATCATTCGTTTTCCCTTTTCAATTCATTTATCTCAAATTTCATTCGTTCTTTTTTGAAGTACAAAAGTGGCAATAGCTAGAACCTATTGAACACATGCGCAGTTGTACCGTCTTGGAATTTTTCAGGAGTTAATATGTAACATTTTTCATTTTTAAAGTAAACAAAAAAAATGCGTTTTCGGAACTGAAAGAAGAAAATAAACAAAACGTTTCTAGAAAATACGCAAAGAACGAAAAAAATATCTAAAAATCGCCAAATCATGCCGGATAAATATTTCTTTAGATAGGGCGAAATGCGAAAGATTAATGGAAAGACGTCAAACGTCACGATTTTATTTTGTTTAATTTTGGCGATGCCGGAATTTCAAAATGGATTTTGACTGAAAGTATTCGACTGAAAATATGCCTTTGTTTTTCCGGAAACATGCTTTTGTTAAATATTCGTAAAAAACAAGAATTAAATCGTAGGGGCTCATAAAAGAATTGTATTGATTGGGGATATATATATATATATATATATATATATATATATATATTATTTAGTAAAGGATAATCTATACAAATAAGAAAATATATCAGTTTATTTGTTTTGTGTGTGGTTGCGTATTTTGTTCATCATCACGGGAGAATGGCTTCACAGAATTGGATGACATTTTCGGGGTTTAGAATAGCCCCACTTCAAATTGAGTCCATGTTTCGAGTTTCTAGGACCAGGGGTTGTCGAGATATTAATGAACAAGAAAGATCAATCATGCTTAAAGCATTGATTATGAAACACTTTCCAACTTCAATGCAATTTTATTTACACATGTCTAAAATGCAATACATTCCTCGGTAATATTTTAAAACTTATCACAATACAACATTAATTTATTATATTTGAAAACTTAAACCTTCAGCGATAAAAATGAACTTCATTCAAATGACGGCATTGAAATATAAATTGCCTGGTTTAAACATCTCTAAAATGTGATACATTCCTCGGTAATAATTGTAGAATTATCTACAATAATTATACAATAATATACTACGATAATTTATTATATTTGAAAACTGCATCGAAAACAACTGAAATTCATTCAAATGACGTCATAGAAAAAATAACACGCCTGTCTCTCTCTATAAAAGCAACATTTCATTCATAAATAATTCCCCATTCATGTCATTCATCACAATACTATAATAATTTATTTTATTTAAAAATTAAGATCATGGAGCTACAAGTAACTAAACTCTGGGCGTAAAACTTCATCGAAAAAATTCTTCCTTCTCTTTATAAAATCAATGAATATTTCATTCATGTCAGCTACAGAGACTCCATGAACTAAATGATTTTGTGTTAAAGAAATACAGCAATTCTAATACAACTAATTCTACACATTTTGCTGTTTACATTTTACATAGGTGAAAAATAGGCTTCGTTGTAGAAATAATCAAATTTGGATGAGCATTTAAACTCAAATATATTGTAATTGCGTTGTTTCAGTATGTAGATGCACAGAATTTAAACAAAAATAAAGTGGTTTTAGGATGGATAAAACACTCAATATGAATTAAAAAGAACTTTAAAACTCACGATTTTAAGACAAGATGGATGCCATATATCATTTTGAAGTGGGTCTCGTGATCTTTCCATATCATGGTCACGTGATCGCTTCATATAAGAGGTGTTATTATTATTTTAATTTTTATTTAGAAACTACTGAATATATTTCGCTGAATTTTTTTATATATATTTTATGGAACAATTTGAATATTACCTAAATTTTTCGAAGCAATTTGTGAATTTTAAATCCGCTTAAAAAATGTTTGAAAAATTAGGTTCCATAGGGCTCAATGTATTTCATTTTTTCAACCCGGGTTCAATCCAAAACTAATTGGGTGGTATTATTCATTTATATTCCCATAGGTCCTACAGACCGTCTGAACAACATACTAAAATTTCATTTTGATTCAGTAATTTTTACGGCAGTTATCGTGCTAACGGACAGACGGACAGACGGAATGAACAAAGTCATAAACACTTTTCATCTTTGTTGTAAAGTGTTAAAAATGAACCTTCAGTAGAAATAGCATTGTGCAGACGATATATTTCCCCCAAATTTGTTTGAAGAAACTATCGTGTTTTTAACACTTTACAACAAAGTTGAAAAGTGTTTATGACTTTGTTCATTCTGTCAGTCAGTTTGTCTGTCTGTCCGTTAGCACGATAAGTGCCGTAAAAATGACTTAATCAAAATGAAATTTTAGTATGTTGTTCAGACGGTCTGTAGGACTTATGGGAATATAAATGAATAATACCACCCAATTAGTTTTGGATTGAACCCGGGTTGAAAAAATGAAATACATTGAGCCCTATGGGACCTAATTTTTCAAACATTTTTTAAGAGGGTTTAAAATCTACAAATTGCTTCGAAAATTTTAGGTAATATTCAAATTGTTCTACAAAATATATAAAAAAAAATCAGCGAAATATATTCAGTAGTTTTTTTAAAATAAAAATGAAAATAATAATAACACCTCTTATATGAAGCGATCGCGTGACCATGATATGAAAAGATCACGTGACCCACTTCAAAATGATATATGGCATCCATCTTGTCTCAAAATCGTGATTTTTAAAGTTCTTTTTAATTCATATTGAGTGTTGTATCCGTCCTAAAACCACTTTATTTTTGCCTAAATTCTGTGCATCTACATACTGAAACAACTCAATGACAATATATGTGAGTTTAAATGATCATCCAAATTTGATTATTTCTACAACGAAGCCTATTTTTCACCTATGTAAAATGTAAACAGCAAAATATGTAGAATGAGTTGTATTAGAATTGCTGTATTTCTTTAACACAAAATCATTTAGTTCATGGGGTCTGCATAGCTGAATTCATTGATTTTACAAAGAGCAGGACGATTTTTTTCGATGAAGTTTTACGCATAGAGTTTAATTACTTGTAGCTCCATGGTCTTAATTTTTAAATAAAAGAAATTATTATAGTATTGTGATGAATGACATGAATGGGAAATTATTTATGAATGAAATGCTGCTTTTATAGAGAGAGCCAGGCGTGTTATTTTTTCTATGACGTCATTTGAATGAATTTCAGTTGTTTTCGACGAAGTTTTCAAATATAATAAATTATCGTAGTATTATGACAATTCTAAAATTATTACCGAGGAATGTATCACATTTTAGAGATGTTTAAATCAGGCTGTTTGTATTTCAATGGCGTCATTTGAATGAAGTTCATTTTTTTCGATGAAAGTTTAAGTTTTCAAATATAATAAATTAGTGTAGTATTGTGATAAATTTTGAAATATTACCGAGGAATGCATTGCATTTTAGACATGTTTAATTAAAATTGCATTGGAGTTGGAAAGTGTTTCATAATCAATGCTTTAAGCATGATTGATCTCTCTTGTTTAGCAATGCATTTAAGTTAAATGTGTTTATACAAGAGACGATTTTTATTACTTTCTTCCCAGTTAAAATTACAGAAATGGATATAAAAATACATTTTTTAAATGAATGGTATTACATTTTTGACTGGATTATATCAATTACGGACTTCGGGTTTAAAGATAATTATTGATATTTTCAACTTTTTACGTCATCTGTTTCATTTTAGCAAAGATTTTTCAAACTCATTGTGGCTTAACCAATTGTTGAAACAGAATAAAAATTCCACGGGTACTTTTACTACCATTTTAGCGATTTCATTTCGGCATAAATGGATCCAATTTCATATTTTTTTGTAAATTTATTTACAAAAGGGGCTAAGGTGTTTTATTCTAGAGATCTGCTTGTGAAGCTGCTTGTCATCTACTTGAATATAATTTTGTAGAGCGATGACAGACGAGAAGATAATTAAATATTTTAATAAAATGTTTTGGAAAACAGTGTCATTTAGAATAATACAGGAATTTGCACATATTTTAAATTACAAACCTGACTGATTATCACAGCGCCAGAGAACTCACCTCTTTTCTTTTTGTTAGAATTATTATAAAATTTCAAAAAGAAATTCTCCAAATATTCAAAGATCACTGCAAGTGAATTTTAAGTTTCTTTACACATTATATATTCCGTACGAAGAACAAGTATACAGTTAGTGTTGAATATTTTTTGAAATGAAATTAACTTGAGCAATTGTCATCCTATTTATATATACATACATTTTTTAACTATGTATATATAAATACACTGATGCATTTTAAAATCAAAATTGTCAAAGAGAAATTTAAATGAATTGAATGTAATCATTAATTTATCTGTCATTTCTATATTATCACTTTCCATCCCCTTAAAATTCTGTTCTGTTCAAACATAATTCTTCTGTAGGCGTCACATGATTTTATTTTCAATCACATATGGTCAAGAATGTTGTGATAGCTAAAAATAATTTTTTTTTTACTTTTTTAGTGCATTTACAAAAATTGTGTAATTTAAAAAGATCTTTATACTTTTTAGTCTTTTGCAATTTCGTAATCAGTTTCCCATCAGATATCAAATCAAACCATTTTTACTTTCCATACTATACAGGTTAATATATAGGGAAAATACCGGAGTCGTGTCGAAAATCGCGACTCGAGTTTTCGGCGGATCTGCACGGTTTGGGCCCTCTAGAACACGGAAAAACTCTATTCAGCGTGGCGTCTCTGTACAATGAATGTGTCTACTCTAACTCGAAAATTTATCGACCCAATTTCATAAAATGTTTTAGTCACTTGTGGTCACTTTAATCATTGGTGCTGATTAGATTTTGCTACGATTCGGAATAAAAGAATATGCCTTTTTTCGCGAAATAGTCCGTAAAAATCTTTAAGAATTTAAAATAAAAGACTACGTATGCTCAAATGTTTGAATTCAATGCTTGTTTTATACGTAATTTTTGACGATAAAAATAAGACCAACGCCATTACTCTAAGTCTAGCCGTTTCCGAGATATTTTAGTTTTTTCGCTTTTTTGTTACGCTCCCTTTGAAAATATGACCAATTACAAAATGAGAACGAAAACTGAAAGAAAAGTGCAAATTCAGTGTTATTCCAAATAATTGTAGGTGTTATTTTGTGCCATTAAAGTCAATTTAATGAATTATTAAAGATAAAAAAAAATGAAAATAAATTTGTTTGTAGGGAAAGTACCATGCTGCCCACATCAGATTTTTATGATAAATTTATGAGCTTTAGTTACACTCTAAGAGAAAAAAAAATTGACGCACTCCTCAAAATAACCCGATAGTAATGAAACTTTACTGGCAAACACCTTTCGACCGAATATGCAAATGAATACAAATTCACAGCCAATGAATGAATAGTCGGAACTACAGCGCATTGAACCTGAGCACCATGGTGGTGTATATAAGGAGCGAACCTCGCTTTTAGGAACAAAAAGTGCAATGGATTTCGATTGCGTTTACGTACATTGATTGTAACAATGCCTCGGCGGCGAATTCATCGCCACTAAGAGCATATGAAGGAGTTTGAAAGAGGGCGTGCGGTTGGACTGCATGAGGCTGGATGGGCACATCGACGAATAGCTCGTCATTTGAGTAGGAGCGATGCAGCAATTAGACGATGTTAGCAGGAATGGGTCCGAAATGACCTATTTCAGCAGCAAGCGGGCAGCTGACGGCTTAGAGCGACGACAGAACGGGAGGATAGAGGGATTGTCAGAGCAGCTGTGACAGCACGAAATTCGTCGTTATCAACCATCCAACGTGTGATAAACACGGAAGTGATCACCTGTACCATTAATAGAAGACTACAAGAGCGGAATCTATGGTCGCGGCGCCCATTACGCCGTATACGACTGACCAGTATGCACCGTCAACAGCGATTGCAATGGTGCCGGGCCCGGTCAACGTGGAATTGTTCGGATTGGAAACGAATTGTCTTTAGTGATGAGTAAGTACTGTTTCGATCGGAGTACCGTTTCGATCGGAGTCCCGATGACCAGCGCAGTCGTGTCTGGAGACAGCCCGGACATCGCCAGGATCCTGCTTTTACTGTCACACACCCCACGGCCTGACAACAGAGAGTTATGGTCTGGGGGATGCCATTTCGTTTGATAGCCAGACCCCTTTGACAGTCCTCCCTGGCACTATCACAGCGCACGGGTACGTTGTTTACATTCTTCGACCCGTTGTATCCGTTATATTGCCATTCCTTTCGCGACACCCCGGGCTAATTTTTCAGCAAGATAATGCCAGGCAATACACGGCACGCCTTTCTATTGATTGTCTGCGTGACTACGACACACTTCCTTGGCCACCTTTCTGGTAGGTCGGACGGTCTGGGTTTCAACAACAACAACACTTCCTTGGCCAGCCAGTTAGATCCCAGATCTCTCGCCTATTGAGTACATTTGGGCTGAGATGGGACGCCGTCTGCGACCATCCCAGAATGTAGATGAATTAGCTCGTCAATTGGAGGCCATTTGGAATGACATCTCTCAGAACACTATCTGGCAACTTTATGCATCAAGGCCATGTTGGGTAACAGCTTGTATCAAGGCCAGAGGTGGACCAACTCCATATCGACGTGCTCACTTTGTGTAGATCTTTCAGTGCAATAAATCATCCAATTGTTCTGAAATTCTAATCATTTCTTTTTCTGTACATCCACATTACGCGTACCAAATTTTGTTTCATTTGGATAATTCTTTCTTGGTGCGTCGATTTTTTTGTCTTAGAGTATATAAAGATATTAAAAATATCTCCTTTTCTCTATTCTTTTATTTACTTTCTCTTGTACCTCCTACAAAAGTCAAAATTACAGTCTTATCACAAGGGCTTGCACATGTTCTTTTTTAAATTTATAAGTTAAAAGGTTAGTAGAGCATCAATCTGTTGGGGGTGAGGGGTGGGGAGGTATCGGCTAAAATTTGAAAAAATACTGTACTGTCATTTCAAATACGCATGTGTGAAAATTTCAAAATCGGCTCAGTAGAAGCCGGCTAAAAATTGATTTGATATTTTTACTCAGGCAAACAAACAAAGAGAGAAACCAACCTAAATGAAACCGTGTAAAAAAATAAAGTCAATTCTACACAAAACTTTTTAACTAAAAATATATTTATCAACTTCTCCCCGCTCAGTCATTTATATCTGAAATTAGTCTTTCCTGATAACCTCCAAACACAATTAAATTTTATTATTAATTAAAACACAATATGCTTGTATATTCCCATTTAAATTCTCCTTAAACTTTTCTCCTGAAAAAAAATGTCCTCCCCCTCGTGTATAAAAAATATCGATCCGTCTCGGTCAGTGACGTCACAATCAAAAGTGGAGTGAAAGGCAAATAATTTTGTTCTCTGAGCCGAAAGGTCCATTCACTGGTTTTTTGTGTTGACTCAAGGCATTAAGTGCAGCACATTTTAATGTCTAGCAATAAAAAATGCCTTAATACAGCGGTAAAGTCATTAGGGTAAAGTGTTGGTAAAGGCCATGAATATTTAAGGTAATCTATACGCGGATGATAAAATTAATTAGGGTTCCATCGCTGTGCAAGCATCAGGGTTTCATGCAAGTGATATCTTAATAGTATGCAAGATAGTATAATGCTATTTAATGTTTTAGGTTGGACTAATCTTCGGAAAAACTTCTGCGTTGCCATAAGTTTGACTTTGATATATATATTTCTGGCTTATTCTAGGACCATGAATAAAGAGTTTGAATCACGATAAAGTTTTTGGAAGGCACTCCCATTGCAGATACCAGCATCCGTGGACTAGTTTCGCGTGTATTATGCGTTCCAAAGCATGGAATAGCCGATATCTGATGGAATGGCAGCAAGAAATTTGCTATAAGCCACAATTTTCGCGAGCTTCAATGGGAACTGTCCATTTTAGTCTTTTCATGTGCCTGACATAAAATTCGTTTAAAAAATTTAGCTCAGGCTCAGAGAAGCCGAAAATTCAAAGTTCACAAAACACAAAACCTAGTCCATGGCTGCTGGTATCTGCAACTGGAGTAACTTTCATTTTTCTGGGAATGCCCCTGAAAACGGGTTTTGTGCTTTATGAAAGACTGGCAGCAATTACCCGTCGTTGCTCGGCATTTATCATGCAAAACTGTGATGAAAATTACACCGGAACATATAGGACCATGAATCTTATACATTGTTTTTTCACTGTGAAAGATGTAAATTCATTGCATTATGTAGGAAAACAAAATCATTGCATTATATAAGTCATAGCTGCATAAGAAAAATCTTCCTCATAAAATGCTGATAATTAAATAACCATTTTTAACACTTTACAACATAGTTGAAAAGTGTTTATGACTTCGTTCATTCTGTCTGTTTGTCTGTCCGTTAGTACGATTACTGCCGTAAAAATGACTTTATCAAAATGAAAGTTTAGTATATTGTTCAGACGGTCTGTGGGACCTATGGGAATATAAATGAATAATATCACCCAATTAGTTTTGGATTGAACCTGGGTTGAAAAATGAAATACATTGAACCCTATGGGACCTCATTTTTCAAACATTTTTAATCGAATTTAAAATTCACAAATTGCTTCGAAAGTTTTAGGAAATATTCAAATTATCCCATGAAATATATAAAAAATGTTCAGCCAAATATATTCAATAGTTTTTTTAAATAACAATTAAAATAATAATTAAACTCTTTATATGAAGAGGTCACGTGATCCACTTCAAAATAAAATAAGGCATCCACCTTGTTTCGAAATCGTGATTTTAAAAATTATTTTAAATTTATATTTAGTGTCGTATGCGGCCTAAAACCGCTTTATTTTTTGCTTAATTTCTGTACATCTGTATTCTAAAACATCACAATTACAATATATTTGAGTTTAAATGATCAATACCACCCATATTGTGTAAAAATTGTGATTTTTAAAATTCTTTTTAATTTAAATTTAGTGTTGTATCCGTCCTAAAACCTCTTTATTTTTGTTCAATTTCTGTGCATCTGTATTCTGAAACAACATAATTACAATATATTTCAGTTTAAATGATCATTAAACTTTGATTATTTCTACAATGTGAAGCCTAATTTTTATTTATGGAGAATGTAAACTGTAAGATGAGTTGTGTAAGAATTGCTGAATTTCTTTAACGCAAAATTATTTTGCTCTAGAGTCTGCAATATAGATGATATGAATGAAACATTCATTGATTTCATATAGAGAAGCAGACGGTTTAATGTCAGACTTCTTCGATGAAGTTTTATGCATAGAGTTAAATTACTTTTGCCTGCATGGTTTTAAGTTTTTAAGTAGAATAAATTATTGTAGTACTGTGATGAATGAAATAAAAATGTATGAATGAAATATTTACTGCTTTTATACAGAGAGCCAGGCGATTTATAATTCGATGACGTCATTTGAATCAAGTTCGTTTTTTTTTCAATGAAGTTTTAAATTTTCAAATATAATTAATTATTGCAGTATTGTGATATATTACCTCTGAATACATCGTATTTTAGAGATGTTTAAATAAAATTAACGTTAAATAAAATGAGAGTGTTTCATAATCAATGCTTTATTCATGATTGATCTTTCTTGTGATTTCTTAATACTTCTTGTTGTTGAGTAAGCCTGTGAGAAATAAACCATGGTGATAGTTTTCATTTAAATTCATATTTCAAACCTGCGATTTTCAAAAGTGACTAATACGTTCAATAAACTCCCACAAAAGTCAAAGATTTAATTGACTTTCACGTTAAAACCAACGATTTCCAACCTTTTTCGTTGGAAATCATGGAGTTAGAGAGTAGAACTCCTAGGAAAAAGTTTCGTTTTCCATCAATATCTCGACAACTCTTGATCTTATAAACTCGAAATTTGGACTAAATTTATGGGGGACTATTTTAAAGCTACTCATTAAATTTCATTAAATTCGGTTCAGTCGTTCTTCCATGATGATGAGACAAACTAAAGTGTCGTTTTTCACTAATATCTCGAGAACCACTGGTTGTAGAAACTCGAAACATGGACTAAATTTTAAGTGGGGCTATTTCCAGACTATTCACCAAATTTCATTAAATTCGGTTCAGCCGTTCTTCAGTGATGTTAGATCATACATACATACATACATACATACATACATACATACATACTTTTCTTCTTTATATATATATATAGATAAAGTTTGTTTCTTTCTGCTACCCCATATATGGTTTTTGTATCTTCTGTCGAATGCTTCGGACAGGTAGCATGAAAAATTAAATTTCCCTTTCTGTTATCTAACCTAACTGAAAAAAAAAATCTGTTGTAGGTAGCACACGACTTTCTCTACATAACTCAAGTACTTTACTTTCTCCGATGCGAAATAATGATGGTTGAGAGTCACAGCACCCTGTTTTTAACGTTGAAAAGTACACTGACAATGGACTCTTTTCCGGATGACAACCTGTAAATTTATTTTTAAGTACCCGATTAACCTACATTTTGCGCAAATATAACTTGCCAATTGGAAATACTTTTAACATCTGCTAAGCAATTATAATATACTCCATAATATTAAAATGTATTTAATGTCATCCATTTGACGTCATTTTCTTAATTTTAGCGTCATTTTTGCCAGTTGGGCGGCATTTTCGTCCATTTGGCCCTACATTGAATTTAGTCAATTTGGCGATATTTCGCCAAATGAGTTGCCGATGTCGCCAAATGTTTCGTCATGTGTTACCTATTTTACGATATTGACTACTGTTTATTTTTATGTATTTTTAGATATATTGTTTGAAAAGCGATTTTTTTTTTTAAATTCAAATTAATTTTTTAATTATTTTTAGCTGAAGCGCAGTTATGAGCGATTTTTTTTTACAGAAATAGTAGTTTTTAGTGAATAGTTTAGTTTTTAGTGATTGAAAATGTTATCACAGAGCTTCTATTTTAAAGCTATCAGAACGACCTGAGAATATCCTTTTCAACGAGCTTTGAACTAAATTTGTAAAATAATTTCTTCATATTTAAAAATACATAGCTTATTTTAGGACATTTGATACTTATTTTCGTACGACTCTATTTTTGACGTGAATATGGAGTGATATCTGCTCATTATAATATATCTTTCTTTTAATTACTCTATTTCTTAACTTTATATGAAATTTTAAGCGCGTTTGTAAAACTTTCGATTTTCAATTCGGCCGCTAGTAGGAAAGTAGTTTTTTTGTCTTCGTGACGTCACAGCTGGAGCGTGTTCGTTAATATGGAGAGTTGTAATGTATTTATAAAGGTATTGTTAAGTTCTATTGTCTAGTTTGCATAATGACTCATGTAAAAAAAATCTGATGTGGACAGTACATGACTTTCCTTATATAATGCAATGTATTTACTACTTTTACAGTAAAACAAAATAGGTTTATAGTAGATACTTATATTTTTTCCAAGATATTTAATTTTCGTCAAATAGTAGTTATTATTATTGATTTAGCGTCATTTTTATCCATTTGACGACATTTTCTTTGATTTGGTAGCATTTAAAAAAGTCGCCAAGTTGGCGACATTCCACCAAATTGGTTCTTAAAATCTCGTCAAGCTTTATGGACAGAGAAATAATTTATTCTTATAACAGATAAATGACTATTGGCGTTCAAATGCAAAAGTATTATTCAAAGTATCTTTTTTCGTGAATGGAACGAGCTAGATCCACGAGAATAATGTCACCCAATTTATCGCATGATATTACATATGAAAAGTGAACATGTTTCTCAATACGAAATATTTTTTTTTATTTTATATAATTTTTTGATAATTTTTTTTTTAAATGTGCAATATCTCGAGAACGGTTCATGCTAGCGTTCTAAAATTTATGTTAATAATTTTGTAATGAAAAATTACATAAAAATGTATATTTGCGTAACTTTATTAGAGGTTTTGATTTTTTGATGATTTTTTCAAAATTTCACTCGAATATTAAGGGGGGGGGGGGAGTCTGAACATTCGATTGCGTATAAAAAACAATGGGCTTCGAGTATTCACGGATTGTAATTTTTGTACTAAAATTTCGTTCGAATCGGTCCATTCGTTCGTCAGTTTTCGTCTCCACAGACTCACTAGCACACACACACACACACACACACACACACACACACACAACACGCACACGCATACTTTCACACACACACACGCGTACTTTCAAACACACACACACACACACACACACACGCACACACACACACGTACACACGCACACACAGACATCACCTCGTTTCGTGATCAGGGATTCTTGAAACGTGTTCTCCTCGAATTCGAATTTGCGACCCCGTCACAATACTTTCCTTATACATTATTGTATATAAGGAAAGTAATAAAAACGGGACGCGGGAACCGTGACTGAGCGTGTTTTAAAATGAGATAAATCGCTAAATAAGGAGAAAATTATTTTGAAACTGCAATATTGATGAAATTTCAAATAAGATCGGTATTATTTTGTGCCATAAGACTAAATGTTGTATATAAATAAAGAAAAAAAATGTATTTGAATCTGTAGCGAAAGTCATATGCTGTCCACATTAGATTTTCTCCCTTGGCAACAGAATGATCGCAGTCAAAATGTTATAAATCTTCTTGTAAAGAATAATCGTTTGTTAACTGAAAAAACATAAATAATGGAAAAGGGTAACATTACTAATGATTTGAAGAGTGCTTGAAAAATAACAATTCCTAAATAATTTTAGTTAGAGAGGATCTATAAATTGTAGGGAAATAGTTTACAACTATAAATTTAAGCTTTTAATACGACATATATATATACGACATATATATGTGTACAATTATTCAGTCGAATCTGATGCTATGTTCATAAGATTAAACATAAATTCCTAGCATCAGAACCCGCGATAGAGAGTAACATTGAGGTTTATGCATTCTTTAATTATTTTTCTCATATACATAGTATAATGAAATGGAAAGTATTGTGATAAGGTCAAAAATTCGAAATCAAGTTTTCGAAGGGAGAGCACGTTTTAAGTATCTCTGAACGTGAATCAAACGTTTTTGAAGTGATGTGTGTGTGTGTCAGTGAGTCTGTGGAGACGATATCTTACGAATGAGTGGAAAAGATTCGAACGAAATTTGGTACTAAAATTATAATCCTTGAATACTGGAATCCTATTGTTTTTAAACGCAATCGCATGCTCAGAACACCCCTAAATTTTTGAGTGAAATTTGAAAAAAGTCATCAAAAAATAAAAACCTGTAATAAAGTTACTCAAATTGTCATTTCTTATGCCATTTTTCATTAGAAAACGAGTAACACAAATTTTAGAACGCTAGTAGGAATCGTTCTCGAGATATTATACATTTTTCAAATACATTTATCAAAAAATCGCATAAAATAAAAAAAAAATATTAACTATTGTGAAATATGTTCACTTTTCATATGTAATATCATGCGACAAATTGGGTAACATCATTCTGGTGGATCTATGTCGTTCCATTCATGAGGAAAGATACTTTGGGTAATACTTTTGACGCTAATAGTTATTTATCTGCTATAAGAGTACCGTATTTCTCCGTTCATAACACTTGGCGAGATTTTAGCGACGAATTTAGAGGAATGTAGCTAACTTGGTGACTTCTTTAAATGGTGCCAAACTGACAAAAATGTCGCCAAATTGATAAAAATGGAGCCTTACGGGAATGTTTCGCAAATTCCGATTTCTGTTCGGGCGTACACTTTCTAGTATATGAGAAATGCTCTTCTTTCCTTTCGTCTGTAACACTTTATGATGCATTTGGCGAACTAGGCGAATCATCTAGCAAAGTATCGCCAACTTGGTGATATTTCACACAAGATTGACCGAAATATCGTCAAAATTGCAAAAATGATTCTACATTATTGAAACAAACACCTAATTGATGAATTAATTATTAAAATATTTTAATATATGGACTCTATTGCTTATTGAGGATGCCATACATATTGATAATTGTTTATTTAGAGTTTCGCGAAATATAAGTTAATTGGATACTTAGAAATGGTTTTACATGTTGGGATCCGGAAAATCGCCCAATGTACAATTCAACGTTGAAAACAAAGTACCGTGGGTCTTCTACATTATTTTTTTACTGTAAAAGGAGTCAATTTATTGCATTATATAAGGAAAGTCATGTGTTGCCTACATCAGATTTTTTTCCTTTGACCAGATAGTGTTTTTCATTGTTTTTAGTGAGTGTTCTGTTTCTCTTCTTCTGAAGAAGAGTGCGCGGGTTTGCTTTGAGAGTTGATACAGCTATATTTTTGCTAGTGACTGATTTCTACGAATGCCTGCATTAGAATTTCTGGTGAGTTTTGTGTTACGTATTTTCTCCACGTATTTTTATAGTTTATTTAATTTTCTTTTTCTTTCCACGTTTACGGAACGCATGTGTGAGGATTTGGTATAAAACCAGAAAATGATTTGGCGGGGGGTTTGAAGAGGCCATTCTGTAAATGCATAATTTAAGTAGCGGGTGCTTGTTTAGGATAAAAGATACGTCGGGGTATTCTTTTTAGTATATAATAATTGCCTAACATGAATTTGTATTTTCATCTCCGCTACCCCAGAGGCCTTCTGGTAATTTAAAAGGCTAAATTTTACACACTTATAGTATTAACCACCGGACAAAACCTCACGTAATTATTTCTTTTTTAAATGTTCCAACTCCGGGGATCTGATAAAATGGTGAGGTCGAAAATTCTGTCAGAACACTCCAAAATCTCCCCCCCCCCCAAGGCAAAAACTTTGCAAACTTATAACAAAGACAACGCGATGGAACCTAATTGTTCTATTTTCAAATTAAGACGATTATTTTTTACTCTAAGCGACGCTGTTGAACGAAATAAAAAAAAATTCCAACTTCTTTTACATGAAAATATAACCGTCGTTGTTCAGGATTTAAGAAGCAAACCTCCAATTAAAATGACACTGGAACGTGTAATGAATTTTCGAAACCCCAACAACGCTTTTACGATAATTACGTCACTGCTTCCCTTAACAAGGAATGCAGTTTGTGAAGTCAGATCTAATGTTCAGTGCATAGACAACTGGCGAACAATAGAATGAAGCTCTTCCTCAATGAAATCGAAATCTTAATTTTTCTTCTTTTGTCTGAAAATTCACAGAAAAAAAAATATTGTGATTTGAATGAATGATTCGCACCCATAATTTTGCTGAAGTATAGAATTGTGCTAATCTTCCAAATTTGGATGCAACGCAATAAGAATCGGATAACATAAAACTTGCAGATTTCTATGTATTGAAAAATAAATACATTCATTACCATAAAAATTTGTGCACCAAGAAAGAGTTGTCAAAATCGAATGACATTTTCATATGTGACTGAAGCGTTTATATAAGTAAGTGATACAAAATCAAAGCAAAAGGATCATTTATTACAGGAAAAACTACAAATGAATGGAGGTTCTAGTACCCTTTTGGGCCACCTCTAGTGTGAATACACGATGTCATTCGGGCGGGCATTGAGGCATACAACAGGCCCCGTATAGTGTCCTGAGTCATCTCATTCCACAGTTGTAAGCGCGCCTCTAGTTCGACCAAACTCGTAGGCTTTCCAAATTGCCGTCCCAAGTGATCCCAGATATGCTCGATCGGTGGCAAATCAGGGGATCGGGCAGGCCAGGGAAGGGTGGTAATATGGCGAAGGCATTCCTGTGAACAATGCTGTGTGTGGCCGAGCATTGTCCTGTTGAAAAATACCTCCTGAGAGCCCTGCCATGAGTGTAAACACATATGGTTGAAGGATGTCACGAACGTACAGCTGGGCTGTCATTGTTCCGTGGATCAATATTAGAGGTGACCGGGTGTCGTATGCGACGACACCCCATACCATCACACCAGCTGTGGGAGCGGTGTGCCGCTGTAAAGCGAAAGCAGGATAGAGGCGTTCACCACGGGGCCTCCGCACACGGTTGTCATCACTACCCAAATTGAATCTCGATTCGTCGCTGAAGATGACCATTCGGTTGCGGTTCAATCCCGTCGAGCGCGACGGTGTCATTGGCAGCACACTTATTAGGCGCCGCCATACCAAATATCCTTCAGCCGCAGGCGCCTCGTGATGGTACAGATAGACACAGGCACCCAAAGTGAAGGTGCTGCCTGTGTCCGGATGGCGAACAATGATGCAGTTGGCGCTGTGCGTACGTGTCAGGTGATGTGACGGCTTTCTAGGCTATTGGTCTGCCTAGGGCATCCTGAGCCTGGCCGCCGTGTATGTGACCTCTCTCTCGTCCACTGGTCCCAACACCTCCTCACAGTAAAACCAGAACTGTTTAGGTGGCGAGCTACTGGCCGAGTTGACCACCCGGCTTCCACCACCCGGATGATTCTTCCCCTCTCGAACTCTGACAGCTGATCATATTGTCTTCGATGGCAGTGTAATGGCATCCCTAATGAAAAAGCGTCCCTCTGCAGCAGATTAAGTAGAGGCAAAAAGCTTCTGCGTACCTTTTTCTGCGCAAGGGAGAACGAAGTTCAACGCCCTCTGGTGGCATTAAGCAAAGCGCAATCACGCTGTATTTCTAATTATTTGCATAACTGCCTGACCTTCATGCCAAGTTTCGTTACGATCCCAAAATTACTTTTTGGTGAGCAAATACATTTTTATGGCAATGAGTGTAAATAAAAATGAAGAAATTGCGGATTCGGTTCGAAAATCGTTAGACAGAGCGTTTCTCGATCTTTTCGATGATTTCAAAATGAAAACTTTATGATAATAATTTGGATCGCTAAAAGACAGAATCGTTCAATTTAAATCGTTCAAAATCGTGTTTCAACATAAAACGACAAAAAACAAATTTAAATCTAAAAGAATTTTGAAAATTTTTAAAGAATTGCCGAAAAGTAACTCCTTCAGGAAGTTCAGTCAGACCTGTGCCAAATTTAGCGGCGATCCGAAGTTGTGAATTTCAGCTACAGACTCTCCCCCTCTCCCTCACGCATCTTCTTTTATTGAGAGGTAGTTTCACTGTCTTTGACAATGATAAATACTAGTCTATTTATGATGTGTCTAATTCCACGTTTGTGTGTCCTTTTTCTTCTCGATCATTTACATCTGACGCACCATCCAAAACATAATTCATCATCTTCATTAATTAAAATACAATGCTTATGGTTTCTTATTTAAATTCCTTTTAATTTTTATGCTTGGAGAAATATAATGAATTTCTTCGCGTATAATGCATATTCTCCCTATTTCTTAATTAGTATTATCAACTACCATTCGATACCATCCAAGATAGCATTCCCAATTATGGCGGCTAATAATAATAATAATAATAATAATATATAAATAAAAAAACTAAATATTATAATTTTTAATTGTGATGAATCTAGTCTAATTAACCTCCAAATTAAGCTAAAGCTGTTCATTTCTTTTTTCGGCATGGTAGCCGTGGTTTAACTTCTTTAGTGATTTTCGTAATCACTTGGAATTGGTTATTATTATATTTTTCTAATACACACACATACATATATATATATATATATATACTCGTATAATATATTTATATATATATATATTATATATATATATATATATATATATATAATATATATATATATATATATATATATATATATATATATATATATATATATATATATATATATATAATTGTAGTTTGAAAATCCAATGAACGAAAAGTAAGAAGCTGCAACACGATAAACCTAACTTTCTAAAACACCCACAGAATAAAATATAAAACAACAAATCATCAATCAAATGAAAAAAATACAAAACACGAGTTATCAAGTTATAGAAAATCAACTGAATTCAATGGTATGGAAACGAATAAAGGAAAACTTAAAAAATCAAGCTATATCGCTATACACGTGGAAAAAGGGCTAAACCTAAAAAAATGGAAATGTTCACTTCGTAAAATTCGTTTTCAAGTCCAAGTATTTTGACGAAGCAAACACAAAATATGTATGTTTCTGAAGAAATAGATAGATTATATCTTAAACTATTTCTACTTGGAAGATATACATAAAGAAGGAATAAAAAAGAAAACATGAATACCTGGAAAATGCACAGCATATGTACAAACGAGTCGAAACCGGGAACACTGAATGAAGAGACCAGTGTTGCCATTCGCAAAGAAAAAATAATATATATATATATATATATATATATATATATATATATATATATATATATATATATATATATATATATATATATATATATATATATATATATATATATATATATATATATAATTGAAAGATAAAGAAATTTAAAATGAATCTTAAGAAAGAAAGTATTTTAGTATTTATGCGCAAGGCAGCAATAGACACTAATTACAAAATATAATATATAAAATATTAAGGATACAAAAGAATTAAGAGAAATAAGGCAGTGTAAGGTGCTTACATAATGGCGGTAGTGGTAGTGACCTTACACCCCAGTTAACAACGTGCACGTCCTTGCACTTCTGGATGCCAGCACCAAGGTCGGCAACAGTCGGTGCTGGCGTCGAGCAGTGCAATGCCGCGGCATCAACGACGTGCACGTTGTTAACTGGGGTGTAAGGTCACTACCCCTTACCGCCATTATGTAAGCACCTTACACTGCCTTCTTTCTCTCTCTCTCTCTCTCTCTATATATATATATATATATATATATATATATATACAAAACTGACTTAAAAAATTTGTAACGTTAAAATCTAGTGATTCTAGAGTTTGTGACTTTAAAATCTAGAGTGGAGGGAAAGGCAAATAATTTTATTCTTTAAGCCCAACAACCATTCACTGCTCTTTGTGTCGGCCCAAGGCATTAAGCTCTTATTTTTATCGGTGAAAAAATATCTTGCTACAACGGTAAAGTCGTTAAGGAAAAGCCCATGAATATTTAAGGTATTCTTGCGCAGGGGAGATGAAACTAATTAGACTTTCATCCCAATGGAGGCATTAAAGTTTACAGTTGATGCCTTTGCAACGTTACTTCAAACATAGGGGTTATCAATGATTACACTAAAAATAATTGTCATTTATTGACAATAACAAATAATGGAAGTGGATATAATGCCTTAAGATTCATGTAAAGGAAAATTAGAATTCTCTTATCTTGTAGAATTTAGGCAGGGGATGTGGGCCAATATAAATACGGAAGAAAATATCATCGTCTGAGTATAGCCGAATGTTTGGAGCATTGTCAAGCTAGTCGAAGATGGGTGGTTCGATTCTCCGCTGAGACAACAGTTCTGGATAAAAGCGTTTAATCTATTTTAATGTCAAAATGGAAAATTTTCGGAGGAGTCTTCGATTTTGGACTGCGGTTTAAATTCTTGGAAGTTTGACATTGTAGATATTGGTTATTCCATGCATACGAGCGCATAATAAGCGCGAAACCGTTCCATGGATACTGATATCGGCAATGGGAGTGTCTTCCGAATTCTATCCTGTATACAAGATTCATGCATCAGGAAATACTTTAATTATAGTTCAATAGTTGGAGCCTAGAAAAGAACAAAAATTAAGGAAAACTAAATACTAAATGTGGAAAACGAAAAATATGGATGAAGAATACTTATTGATGTACTCCGCTTTGAATAGTCACAACTTTTAAATTAGTTCGAATTTAAAAAAAAAAAAAGAAAAAATTCGCCATGTCGTGTCGTTCGGAAACCTGAAATACTGTACCGAATTTTGCCACTATCCGAAGCTTCAATTATCCGGTACAGACGACACAGATGGACAGACACACCCAGACATCTTATTTTATAAGATAAACATATTGAAAGAGAACATTTATTTTAATCTACCTTTCTATTGTTCGTTCATTTACGTACGTATGAAAAGACATTTTATAGTTGCCACCTCAAACACAATTAATGTTATCAATAATTGAAGTAAAATGTTTATGTGTTCTTATTTAAATTTCTCTTAAGCTTCGCTTCTGGAAAAAATATAATAATACATTTCTTCGCGCACACCGAGAAAAAAAACTGCCGATCTGTCTGTGACGTCACAATCTAGAGTAAAGTGAAAGGCAAATTATTTTATTAATTAAGCTAAATGGCCGTCCACTGCTTTTTATGCTGGCTCGGAGCATTAAGAGCAGCGCGCTTTTATTGCTAATGATATAAAAAAAAACATGTATTGTTACAGGGGTAAAGTCATTACGTAAATGCTGGTAAAGACCATGAATATTTAAGGTATCTTTACGAAGGGGGAATAAAACTAATTAGGGTTCTATCTCTGCGAAGACAACAGGGTTGCAGTTAATGAGCCTTAATAGTTTAGAAAATGCTAAAGTTGTTTCATCCATGTGGTTTATCAATGTTAGACTAATTACGTGTGCAGAGTCTCCTTGTAAGAGCTTGTAATTTCGTCCCAGTAGCTCAACGGTAGAGCGTCGGCTGGCCAGTTCGGAGATCCAGGGTTCGATTCCCGTTTGTGGCAGCAAGGTTCTTTACACGTTCTTATTTAAGGAACAAAATATGGGCTCTCCTTCAAGTGGTAAAAAAAATATAATAGTTACATCATTCTGATGGACGGAGAGAATATCGTCTGGCCAGGTTCATCCTCTACAATAATCTGGGGGTTTATGACGATAGAAGGCTGGTCTTATGGTCTAAACTCCATTCCAGCAAGGCTCAAACCATGGAACACGGCCAATGGAACCATTCATTGGGTATGGTCAGAAGATTACCTGTCAAGCAATAACTCCAGTCTCCGACGGTTTTGAACAGTGATATCTACTGGCCTGTCAGAGATCGGCTGTACAGTGTACTACAATTCCTTTAATAAAACAAAAGTTCCTTACAGGAAGCATCAAAATTAAATATATTCCAGTGTATACACCCAGAACTCGATTGATTATAGGGACAAGCTTTTAGGATAAGCCACTATCTATTTAATTTTTTGGAATTTCACCAAATTGGCACTATATTAAAATGCGAAAAAAAAAATATTTTCTAATTGCAAATGTGATGTCATTTTAAATGAGTATCCATTTAGTGTGTTATTTTGTGCAATTAAACTCAATTTAATGCATTATAAAATAAAGAGAAAACGAATTTGAGTCTGTAGAGAAAGTCTTATACTGCCCGCAACAATTTCTTTTTTGTTGGTAGGTCCATCGTAGGTAAAATGTTATCAATCATTAGATTAAGAATAATCATTACTGAAAAGTATAAATAATAGACATGGATAAGATTAGCAGTGACTCATATAGTGTTTGAAAAAAAAATCTTAAATTATTGTAGTTAGTGTTTGAAAAAAAATAAGATTTCGGCTGGAAAAAATAAGATTTAGGACAATTGTTTCCAACTATAAATTTTGATTTTTAAATCCTAGCGATTTTTATAGTATGTGCACATAAATGCACACAATCTATATAAATAAAATTAAAAATCTGTCTGTCTGTCCTATCATCACGGGAGAACGGCTGAACGGAATTGGATGAAATTTTGTGGGTAGCCTGCAAATAGCCCCACTTAAAATTTAGTCTAGTTGTTGTTTGGAGTTTTTACGACCAGTGGTTCTCGAGATATTAGTAAAAAACGAAGCTTTCGTTTGTCTCATCATCACGAGAGAAAAGCTGAACCGAATTTAATGAAATTTTGTGGATAGCCTTGAAATAGCCCCCCATAAATTTAGCTCGAGTTTCTAAGACCAGGGGTTGTCGAGATATTAATGAAAAACGAAATTTTTTCCTAGGAGTTCTACTCTCCAACTCCATGGTTTATCCAAAGGAAAAGGTTGAAAATCGTTTGAAAGTGAATTAAAACTTTATCTCTGAGTTTGGTGGGAGATTTTTTGTGCAAATTATTCACTTTCTAAAAACATGAATTGTTTGAAACATGAATTTACACTCTATAACAAAAAAATCGACGCACCAAGAAGGAGTTGTTCGAATGTGATAAAAATTGGTGGATGTGAAGAACATACATAGGAAAAAAAACGATTAAAATTTCAGAACAATTTAATGATTTAGAGTTTGCCCGTATGCAAAGGGAGGAAATCAATAAGGCGTTGGTCCACCTCTGGCCTGGATGCAAGATGTCACCTGGCTTGACATAGACTGATAAAATCACGGATGGTGTCCTGCATATGTCTTACTAAATTGTCTCGAACTGTCGGGCTAAATAGTCAACATTCCTGGATGGTTGCAATCGCCTTCCTATAACGTCCCAAATGTGCTCTATGGGAGAGAGATCAGGAGACCTAGCTGGCCAAGAGTTGGACAAACTTGAAGACAATTCATAGCAACACGTGCCGTGTGCGGTCGGCATTATCTTGTTGAAAAGTAGGTGAAAAGTAGTGATGTTGAAAAGTAGTGATGCATTTCTGCTTTGCTTCATTTGCACTCTTGTTGTAAACATTTACATTTCAATTTGTGATTAATCCCTCACCAACTTTGTTTAAACATATATCTAGGGCTTTTTATGATAAAATGCTGAAATTTTGAAATTCACCTTATTAGTGTATTGGGCACATTTTACTCATTGGAAATGTTTTTGTACGGGGACTGTATAAAAATCTAAATATTATATTTCTTCAAATTTAATCCCCTGAAAATTTTTATCGATTTCATAAAATTCTGTACCTTATCTTACGCAACTTTGTATTTTATTATATATGTCTAAGATCAATATTTAAGGAAGAAAAATCTTGAATAAAAGCCAAGGTCAATGTTTTGGGGACACCCTGTATATATATATATATATATATATATATATATATATATATATATATATATGAGAACAACTAAATATTGGACTTTTTATTATCTTACAACAATGCGATTTTTGGGGACCATTCTAGGCATGAATTCGAGGGGGGGGGGGTCAACTGAAAGTTGATGAAATATTGTATTGTCATCGCAAATACGTATGTGTGCGAAATTTCAGGAAAATCGTCTTAGTAGAAGTGGGTCAAAAAGTAATTTCAAGATTTCACCAAACCATTCAAACTGAGAAAACAAAATAGGGCAAGAATATAATAAATGTCCTCGCATGTATAAAAAATATCGATCAAATCAAACTCTGCGACGTCACAATTGAAGAGTGGAATCAAAAGCAAATAATTTTATCCTCTAAGCCAAATGGCCATCCACTACCTTTTTGTGTTGGCTCAATGCATTAAGTGCATCGCGCGCTTATTCTTAGCGATAAAAAAATGCCTTGTTACGCTTATAAAGTCATTAAGGCAAAGTGTTGGTAAAGGCCATGGATGTCTACGGTATACTTACGAAGAGGGGAGGGGGGGGGGGGTAAACTAATTAGATTTCTCGTTGCACAGAGACATCAGAGTTACAGTTAAGAGCACTTAATAGTGTGGAAGATGCTACCTGAAACAAAAGTTGTCAATAATTGGATTAATAAAAATAAAAAAAGTAGTGAGTGATAGTGTTACTCGTTATATAAAGATGTGAGTTGTCACACTATTTGCGTATTTCGTATTCGAAAAGTTTAATGTGTGTTGTATTTTACAATGGTACAATATACCTAGGGAGTGGTTTCAATATTTTTTGTGAGATCATATAATTATTTGTCAGATCGTATAATTTTTGTCAGATCATATAATCACAAAAAGTATTGCATATTGGGTCCATGCATGGAGATACATATTTCTACTCATGGGCGCGGTAGCCCATTGGTTAGCGCGCTGGAGTTGCACTCAGTAGGCCCGGGTTCGATTCCAGTCACTGCCAAAACTGCCACCGTGTTCACGCGGAGTACGATCCCGTTAAACATGTGGGTCCATAAGTCCTTCCGAGAGGTTGGTGGTAGGGGAAGGAGGGTACGGTCCCTGTGGATGCCTCCCCCACTGGGTTCCGGTCTAAATTGGGTGGCACTTCCCGGCTGTCCAAACTGTTACCTTACACCTTTCTGGTAGGTCGGACGGTCTGGGTCTCAACAACAACAACAACATATTTCTACTCGTATCACGTCAACAACCCAACTGAACGATGACGATATCATTATATCCCCCGTGGAAAGTTGTGGAAAAGCACGCCACTCATCAAGTTCTTAGCCAATCTACGAAATTCCAGAAGTTCATAGAATTTGCCAAAAGCGACCCAGGTGGAGATATTTTGCCAAATTTGTCGCGAGGGTAACCGAATAGGTCGTTAAGGTAGAGCGATCCATATTTTCAAATTATAACAACGATTTTCTGTTGCGTATTCATAAAAATATTTCCGTTACGTGCATCCATGTCATCTCCATCACATTTCTTTCATGATTTACTCCGTAGTCTTAAAATGTTTCACGTATAAAATCTCACATGGACAGCACATGACTTTCCTTACACATCATGACGAATCCATTTGATGTATTTAGATAATATTTATTTTCACTCTTATTTGTACCCACTTTAACGAACTTGTGCCAAAAAATTAAAATGGAGGTCCTTGTTGGCAAAATAAAATTAATTTATACGCAAGTGAAAAGTCAATTCAAAATGACATTGGTAGCCATGAGAAGGAATCAATGAGAAGGATATTAATGATAATGTTGCGTAATACTGAGTATGAAAAAACTCTAACTTTTTAACGTTATTTAATATTTATTTAATTTTATGCAACTATTTTGATAATTTTATTCGCCAAAACATGTAATATCTTGTGAAGGGTTCATGCCAGTGCTTTAAAATAGGTGTCATTTGTGTCCTCGTGATGAATTACGATTCATAAACTAATTTTTTTAACTTTTTTTTTTAAAATGTGCGAATTTGAAAGCAATTAAATATGAAATAAATAATGCGAAAAACAGATAAATAATACAAAAATAGATGAATAATCCAAAGAATAATCCAAAATAATTCAATAAATAATATAAAAATGTGTGTATTTGAAAACAGTTAAATATGAAATAAATACAAAAGACAGATACATAGTACAAAAATAGATAAATAATACAAAGAATATTACAAAATAATATAATAAGTAATAAAAAAATGTATGTATTTGAAGTAATTAAATCTAAAATAAATAATGCGAAAGCAGATAAATAATACAGAAACATGTGAAATAAATAATATAAACTAATATATCAAAACGTCTTCTACTTTTCTTATAAAAGTGTAATTACAGAGCCATTTTTTTTCATTCAAAGATAAAACTTACATTAGATGGCTGGATCTGTCTAAAGGAAGTGAAGATAAAAATGAGGGAATGCGTGAAACACATTTTTCTATCTGATTCTTTTGAAGATAACTTAAAAGAAGTTTTGGTGAAAAAATATATATATTCGTTTTACGCCTTTTTGATATTTTGCATGTTTCATCTTTCCTTGCGTACGAAGTATAACGTAAAGGGAAAGTATCATGGCGATAAGAAAATTAGGATTTAAGTTATCTGTGCCTTATCATTTGTTTTTTATCACAGAAAAGCTTTATGGCCATATCGTAGTTCGAATTATGATTATTCGTATATATTATACTAAAACCATTTTATTTTTGAATTTTTGAATACCGTAATTTTACTTAATGTATACTCAAATAAAATGTTCCCATTGTACTAGCATTCGTTTTTGAGTTATTTATAACACACACACACGCATGGATATTTTAAAAAGTATTAACAATGGTTTGAAATGTCTTGAAACGCTTTTATTCGTCAAGATTTCGAATTCGAACGTTTTGCTGAAAGCAATACATTTTCTTTAAAATAGTATGAAAAAATAAATATATTTTGTACTAACTATTCTTAAGTTATTCTTTAAAAAAGTTCCTTTTTTAAAAATTCAACATTTCTTTTTTAAAGTTGGCAATAAGTGTGTTAGGTCGATGAATTGCAATCATTTGTCTAATCACATGCCTAACAATTATCGGCTATAAGACAGATACATAGTACAAATATAGATAAATAATACAAAGAATATTACAAAATAATATAATAAATAATATAAAAATGCGTATAGCCCTAACAAACGAAAAACTGGTTCGCGAATGCTTATCGCTGTACCGGGTGCACAATGTGTACTTTTTATGTCTCATTTAAATTAGACAGAAAAGAAAAATAATACTAGCTGCGATTCATTACTAACAATACATTCACGGTTAACGATAGACATCATGATTGCTGTCAAAGGTCTAATGAAAGTGACTGGCTACCCGTAGTACCCCACATACACGTGGATACATCGGCCGCTGCGCCACAGGATTTAATTAACCATACATTAAATAATTTTCTTTGTGTAAATGTTCTTATGTGGGCAAAAATCAAGAAATATATTTCCTTTCAAGCAGACTTGAAACCTTTTGAATAGCCGAATTAATTTAAAAATTGCCAAATCAGTCAAATTTATCAGAATCGTAGTTTTGGGGACACACTATACCAATGGTAATGAAATGCTATAAATGTAAAAATATATAACTCGTAATAATATCAATATAAAATATAATGAAAAATGTAAAAA
Organism: Amaurobius ferox; assembly: GCA_951213105.1. Taxonomy (NCBI): domain Eukaryota; kingdom Metazoa; phylum Arthropoda; class Arachnida; order Araneae; family Amaurobiidae; genus Amaurobius; species Amaurobius ferox. Next base: position 12,315,807 of record OX578135.1, read on the forward strand.
TATAACTTAAAAATTGACAAATTTAGAATTTTTTCCCCAGCCTTCACAATTCCAGCTGTATTCTTTCACGAACTTTTTCAAATTGCTGGGAGAAAGTGGACGACCAGCAGATAGAATGCAAAATTTTAAAGCAATGATTGTGTATGGCTGGAAATATTTTACAGATTAATTGCAAGTAATAATTATCCATTCATTTTTCTTTATTTCTACAGTAGAATTTCGTCGATTCCAGTAATTTAGCTTTTAATTAAGGTAAATAGATACTCCTAAATTTTTTATTTGCAATTTCATTAGTTCGACGCTTTATTGAAAATGTGGGCTTTTGAAAAGTTTTCTGCAAACAATTAAAAGGTTATTCATTTTTTGAATGTTTGAATATAATATGTACATTTAAAAATGTGTGCTTACAATTTAAGATAAACCACGATTTTGTACGCCGAAACGTTGCGTTTTAAATTGTGAAAACAATTATTAATTTATTTCTGAGTTTGTAAACATTCTATTCAGTTTAGAGTTTATTTCAACAGTGGACTATTGGTATTATGGGTGTTTATAATTTTGTTTCTTGTTTTTGTTAAAAACAAAAAAAGCTTTTAATATATATAAACTTAAATAATGAATGTTTTTGTTTTTGGAATACATTATTTTTCATCTTTAAATTTCATTATTAGTTTTAACGTCATTAAACTAAAACAAACTTTATTAACTCCACGGGGTTATGGCGCCAGCGAGTTTGCCACGGTCAGAATTTTCAAGGGTAGCGAATAGGCTGGTCACCGAAGGCGGCTAGTACATAATAAAAGAATATATATTTCTGTTAAGTATGTGTGTCTGCGCATCTGTGTCATCTCTGGCGGAAATAGAAGCTTTGGCAGCAGTAAAATACTGTTCAGAGGCACTTCAGATCACTGGACGACATAGCTCTGCGATTTTGTATTTAAATCGAATTTGTTTGAAAAATATGAATACTATTTGAAGCTGAAAATACGGTGAACTTTCGACTTCAGAATCCCACGTATTGGAGCAGGCGATTAAATGTTAAATAATTTGAAACAGGTGCTTTGATTCAGTGGCAAACATTTTGCCTTGACGAAAAAATAGCTGTTTCCAAACGAAGTGGATTTAATGTATGGGTTGCTAAAATTTATTTTTATTTTTTAAAATTTGGTATTATATTATTATTATAAGTATTGTTTAAAAAGTGTCTAAATTCTAAAGAAAACTCGTTGAAATAGCATTGAAATTTTTAAATATTTCTTCTCGGCTAATGGAACTGTTTTATTTTCAATCCGAATGAATCATTCAGTGTTTTGTTTTTAGATGTTTTGAAAGCAACATAACACATATCTTATATAAATAATTTTGAATCTTAGATGCTCATTATGCTAGAGCTGAGTTTCAAAGACTGCGCATTTCAGCTTCAGCTAATGGAGGCCGTGTACTCGGATGCACTCTTTTATAAGGCGTATTATTCCCGGACAGAAAATCATTTATTAATTGTTCTAAGTATCGTAAAAATATTCTTCGGTTTTCGAGAATTCGTTATATGTTCCAATACGATTTTAATCAGAGTTTTGCATCTTAAATCTTGAGCAACCACCGGTTCCTTTTCTAGCCCTTAATACTTACATAGTTGGGCTCGTTTTAGTAGCTATAATAAATAAAATTGTTGCTTAATAACATACAAAAACTTCTCATACCTGTTTGCTTCAAGAAAGCTTCGTATTATTACGAAACGTATCGTCCAGAATAGTGGGGGTATACGCAAGATATAAAAACGAGTTTCTGGATAACTTACGTTTATACACAAGCACAAAGTAAAACAGGAACAGTATACAATCAAACAGCCCTTAAATGCTCCACCCATTTCCCAGAATAAGCGATATTATTCTCAAAATGGTGACGAAAGTCATTTCACAAAACAGCTGATACCATTCTCAAAGCATTGACAAAAGTCACAGTCCAGTATAGCTCGTGTCACGTCCATTAGTCAACTCCTTTGCAGCGGAGAGGTGAGCTCGTTTTATAATCTCTTCATAGAAGCTTCTGGAAATCTCTATATCGCAAAGAATAATAGTTCTATCGAGAAGTTTCTGGAACATTCCGGAAATCGTCAAATGTCGCTAAACTGGCGATACATCGCCCAATCTGGAAACCCTTGTTCGAACTGAGAAATTCTGGCAACTCCGGGCTCATGTTATCCCACGTCATGTTGACGTCAAGCACTGTATTTTTTTCGCCTGGCCTTCCAGACAAACGAAAGAGGAGGCGCCAAACAGAACATTGTGCGTTCGCAACAGTATGTATTGTATTAGTAGCTTAAATTATAATTATTTTCTTAAAGTAAAATTTCATGTTTCAAATTGGATAAAATTGTTTTCAGTTTCTTACGTCGCTTGGATACATTGATAGTGGTTGAGGAAGCGGGTTTAAAGAGAAAGCATTAGAACATTAGAAATCAAACTGATAAAAAAAAGTTAACCAGGAAAGAAGAATGTTTTAGAAATAATGTCTTCTTTATCCGTTTTTAAAGCAGCGTAATTACAAAACATTCTTTTCATATTTGAAGATAGAACTTGCATTAGATGTTATATCCAAGGGGGAACAGGAGATCAAAAGAATGCGGGAAAGTCTGAAACTCTTTTTTCTGGGCCCGGGAAATATATTTTTCTCCTTTGAAGATACCTTAGAGGAAGTTTTGGGGGAAAAAAAAAATCAGTAAGCGTATCTCTTTTTGATATTAGGTTATTTTTTTTATTGCGATTTTATTCTAAATTTTGGCTGATGATCCTTTCTCGCTCCTCGATTAATGTAGCATTATGGATCTTTTTCTACTGAGGATGCATGGAAAAAATCTGATGTGGGCAGCACGTGACGTTTCCAACAGAATTCTATGACTTTAAATTTTCATAGCGAAATCATGTTTTGTACAAAGTAAAATTGCAGAGTCCACTTCAACGGTAAGAACTTGCAATTCTGTTCTAGTAGCTCAACGGAAGAGCGTCGGCTGACCAGTTTGAAGATCCGTGGTTCGATCCCCGTTGGGACAGCAAGGTTCTTTAGAATATCGCTTGAATGAATCAACCCTGTAGGTTAGTGCCAAAATGTCGGGGATCTGAAAGTGACTCTAGGTCGACTATCATGGATTTAGTAGACTCTTAAATATTGAGCGCCGATTTTAAATCAGGAGGTCAACGGTTACGCAGGCAGCTAGCCTGAAGCTGCTATTTTTATGCAGGAGGCTGTTGAACATTCAATTGCTTTTAAATTCAATAGGGTTCCAGCATTTTAATAAACGTACTATATTTCGCTCGAAACGCTTAATTCGTTCGTGAGATATCGCGCGTGCACACACACACACACACACACACACACTCTCTCTTCACTCCCCTGTCTCTCACCCCCTCTCTTCGGCTCAAAAGGTTGGATTTGAGTTCATGCACTTGCTCTACCATCGAAAATTCATATTTTCGAACCCGTCATAATATACTCTCCCCATATATTCAACTATGTATGTACATAGGGAAAGTAATAGTAGTATCAGTATTTCACGGACATGTTAGTTATTGGTTTCATTCTCACTGATAAGTCTTTCAATGGTATCCGAAGAACAATGCTCTACAAGTTATAATGTTGTAGATAACTGATGTATAATACCAAAATTAAAAGAACAAGAAAGATCAATCATGCTTAAAGCATTGATTATGAAACACTTTCCAACTTCAATGCAATTTTATTTAAACATGTCTAAAATGCAATACATTCCTCGGTAATATTTTAAAACTTATCACAATACTACATTAATTTATTATATTTGAAACCTTAAACCTTCATCGAAAAAAATTAACTTCATTCAAATGACGGCATTAAAGTATAAATTGCCTGGTTTAAACATCTCTTAAATGTTATACATTCCTCGGTAATAATTTTAGAATTATCATAATACTACGATAATTTATTATGTTTGAAAACTTCATCGAAAACAACTGAAATCCATTCAAATGACGTCATAAAAAAATAACACGCCTGGCTCTCTCTATAAAAGCAACATTTCATTCATAAATAATTCCCCCATTCATGTCATTCATCACAATACTATAACAATTTATTTTATTTAAAAATTAAGACCATTGAGCTGCAAGTAAGTAAGCTCTATGCGTAAAACTTCATCGAAAAATATCGTCCTTCTCTTTCTAAAATCAATGAATTCATATCAGCTAAGCAAACTCCATGGACTAAATGATTTTGTGTTAAAGAATTACAGCGATTCTAATACAACTCATTCTACATATTTTGCTGTTTACATTTTACATAGGTGAAAAATAGGCTTAATAGTAGAAATATTCAAATTTGGAAGAGCATTTAAACTGAAATATATTGTCATTGCGTTGTTTCAGTATGTAGATGCACAGAATTTAGGCAAAAATAAAGTAATTTTAGGACGGATACAACACTCAATATGAATTAAAAAGAACTTTAAGAATCACGATTTTGACACAAGATGGATGCCATATATCATTTTGAAGTAGGTCATGTGATCGTTTCATATCATGGACACGTGATCGCTTAATATAAGAGGTGTTATTATTATTTTAATTTTTATTTAAAAAACAACTGAATATATTTCGCTGAATTTTTTTTTATATATTTTATGGAACAATTTGAATATTGCCTAAAATTTTCGAAGCAATTTGTGAATTTTAAATCCGCTTAAAAAATATGCTTGAAAAATTAGGTCCCATAGGGCTCAATGTATTCCATTTTTTCAACCCGGGTTCAATCCAAAACTAATTGGGTGATATTATTCATTTATATTCCCATAGGTCCTATAGACCGTCTGAACAACATACTAAAATTTCATTTTGATTAAGTCATTTTTACGGCAGTTATCGTGCTAACGGACAGACAGACAGACAGACAGAATGAATGAACAAAGTCATAAACACTTTTCAACTTTGTTGTAAAGTGTTAAAAATCTGTACCCTCTGCTGTATAACTGTTTGGGATTTTTTAACATCGAAAAGAATGATAGTTAACATAATAAAACAAGATGTCTGTCTGTAGTTTTTTGTTCGTCCGTTCATTAGTTTGTTTAACTGTTGCCGGCGTAGCAAACAAAATCTAAGTGACACCCAGCTAAGAAATTCAGTACTGTGTCCTGAATAGTGATTTTGTTATTTTATGTTGAAAAGCCATTTTGAGCAATGTCGTTACAAATCGATTCGTTAGTGATCGAAAATATTATCAGAGTGTCCTTCTTGATACCATCGGAAAGACTGAAGAACTTTTTTTCAACGAGTTTTAAACCGAATCCACAGAATAATTTCTTTATTCGAAAAAAACAAAAACAATTTCCTTTCGAGAATTTTTCGAAATAAGAGTATTTTAGGCTTTCATTTATTTTCGGAAATAAGAGAATTAAAGATGCACACGATTCTAATTTTTGCCGTGAATAGGAAGTGATATATTTGATTCTATTTCTGAATTTTCTATAAATTTTTAAGTGCATCTATAAAAGGTGAAATTGGGTTGGTGTGTCATCTGGCCAATTAGAAATCGGGGACTATCAGACAAGGGTTCTTTACTTAGGATTTATGATTTACATGGGTAGATTGAATTGTGTCAATCGTTGTTGTCAATCGTTGTTTCGAATTGTGTCGAATAATTTTTGAGCTACAGAGTGGATACCTATATTGCACAGAGAGACACACAGAAAGACGTCAGATTAAAAATAGTATTTTCGTGTTCTAGAGGTCTTGAAACGCATAGATCCGTCGAAAACTCGATTTCCGATGTTCGACACGATTCTAATACTTTCCCTATACATTATCAAGCATTGTATGGAAAGTAAAATGAATACAATTGTTGTATCAAAATTATTTTCAGTCTCGAACATCCATTTGGTTGCATACATTTTAAATAATGAAAGATAGATAAAATATCCATAAAATAAAAAATGAAAAGTAAGAAACTCTTTTTTTTCTAGGCTCATGAAACATATTTTTCAATATCTGAATCTTTTGAAGATACCTTGAAAGACATTTTGCTGAAAAGATATCTATATTCTTATCTATTTTTTAATATTAATTTTTCTTTTCTCAGACTTGAAATTTTGTCTGATGGTACTTTATTTCTTCGAGTGTCATGAAAGTAGGCTTTATGAATTGCGTTATGAAAAGTATAAGGATAAATAAGTAAGGACTCATGTCTCAGCGGGGAATTGAACCACCGATCTCTGGCTGGCCAGACTATTTATCTTTCCTTCTGTATTTGAAATGAACGCTCTATTAATCCTTCTTTTTGTATTGGAAGTAGAAATATGTAGAATATTGTATCTAAAGATATCAGTACAGATGTAATTTGGATTAAATTACAACAAATTACTTGAATAGTGTTCCGTCCGATTATTCGAAGTTGTTGTTTAATATGGAGTGTAGTTATGAGTGGCAAAAATGTTGCCATACTATTGCTTTTGTGAAAACACTTTTTTTTGGATCATTTATTTTGCAAGATGTTTTATAGCTAGAGTTCAGATAACTGATTTAGATTCGGCATCAAATTCCCGGTGGAGAAGGAAGAGGTGGATTATTTTTGAGTAAACATATCATATTTATAAAAATATTACATAATAATGAACAGTAATAAGTATCATCAAATATGCAACACATGGCGACACATTGGATGACTCATCTGGCGAAATATTGCCAACTTGGCAATTTTTTTTTAATGTAGAGTCAAATTGACGAAAAGGTCGCCCAAGTGGCAAAAATGGCGCTAAAGTTACGAAAATGACGCCAAATGGATGAATTAATAATAATTAACGCATTTTAATGTATAAGGTAGGATCAAAAAGTTCGGAGACTGTGCTGATATCTCCAACTCTGATTGGAGGAGAGGGAAACTAGTTTACCGTGGCGTAAAGGCACATGTGACGCGAAATGTGAAAAGCAGTGTAGGGTTTTTTCAGACAATGCGTGTCAGTGAACTGTAGCCGTTCGCTTTCGTCGAAAACGTAAATAGAGTTTGAAGCACAACGTGCGAATATCAAATTCTGCCAGCGTTTGGGGAAATCGCCGACAGAAACATTGCACTTGTTGCAGCAGGTGCAATGTTTCTGTTGGCGATTTCCCCAAACGCTGGCAGAATTTGATATTCGCACGTTGTTCTTCAAACGCCATTTCCGTTTTCGACGAATGCAAACGGCTACAGTTTACTGACATGCATTGTTTGGAAAAACACCTGCTTCTTCCTTTTCACATCTCTCGTCACATGTGCCTTTACGTCACGGTAAATAGTTCCCCTCTTCTCCAATCAGGGTTGGAGATATCAGCACAGTCTCCGAACTTTTTGATTCTACCTTGTATATTATATATATATATATATATATATATATATATATATATATATATATATATATATATATATATATATATATATATATATATATATATATATTATATATATATATATATAATGGAGTCTATTGCTTAGCAGATGCTAGCCATATTTCCAATTGTCAAGTTACATTTGCATTGAAAGAAGAGAAGTACTTGCCTTATGTAGGGAAGTCATGTGCAGCCCACATCCTATTTTTTAATCTATGAGGTTAACTAGTACGGACGCTATTATAAAGAAAGTGGGTCTCTCCAGTAATGTAATAATGCAGCATCCAATAAAGTTAGCGAGCTTCGTTCGCTACGCTCGCCAACTACAAAACAGCCATGCATGGGAATTAGGAACCGACGAACATCCATTCCCTCTGACCCTCGCATCCGCTCATGATATCCAGAAACATGCGGGCCATGCACCCCTCCCATTCAACGTTACTATTTCTTAGACGACTCCCTATCAAAACATGCATCTTATACCAACTTCTAACGTAACTCTAAACCCTCTAAGCAATATATGAAGTTTAATACCAAAACCTTTTTATCTCAAGTTTTCAATTTCTGGGCATACCATGGAAGCAAAGGGACTCACCCTCTCTAACTTTATGGGTCATACAATTCAGCGCCATCTGTCTACAAGCAAATTTTGCATTCATCACATTGTTTGAAAACGTGAGTTTGAAGAAGCAGGAATTGAGTCATTTTAATTTCATGGTTTAAATATTCATTAACGAATTTATATACATGGAGACACTAGTGGCGCTGGCGCCATAAGTTAAAGCGCTTCCCTGACGTGACGTCACGTACAGTCAACTATCAGCATGACCACCTCAACTCTACGATCTTCCTATTTGCTATTGAATGAATCTATTGATATTTTAATTTTATCTCGTGTATCTTGTTTTAATTTCATATAATTTGATTTAAATTTTCATAATAACAAATAAATTGACTGCTGGTGACGTCACAAGCAGCGCGAACGGTGGCTTATGGGGAGATATAAAGTTGCCAGAATGCAAGCAGTGTCACCATGTATATAAGCTGATTATTGAATCATGGAGGTGGTCTCGTCTGTATAACTCCATGAGCTGAATACAATTTTTCTTTTATTTAGTCAGACATTAAAGTTTCATGCCTATGCAATTGCATTGTATTGTGGCAACGCCTTTGGCCTGAGATTATAAACGCAAAAATAGTAAAAAAAAGCCAACCTTTGAGAGGCTTTTCCCCCGATCCAAGGGTTAATTTGGAAAACGGATTTCATATTTGGATTCAGCATGGTCGAATTAGCACACAATTCAGTCCTCGGGATTGCATTGGATGCTCTGACATACTTCTTCTTCTGCTTCGACCCAGACCGTCCAACCTACCAGAAAGGCATAAAGTACCTGTTTGGACGGCCGGGAAGTGCCACCCAATTTAGACCGGAACCCAGTGAGGGAGGCATCCACAGCGACAGTACCCTTCTTCCCCTACCACCAACCTCTTGGAAGGACTTACGGACCCACATGTTTCACGTGATCGTACTCCGAGTGAATACGGCGGCTGTGTGGCTGTGGCGGGAATCGAACCTGGGCCGACCGAGTGCATTTCCCGCGCGCTAACCACTGGGCTGTTGCGCCCCATGCTCTGACATACCGACACTGCGCTGCTGATGCAAGAGGTGATCTCCAGCAATAAAATTATAAATATTTCGCTTAAAGCAACACACAACACAAAATTAACAGTGCCGACCGGTTTCAAAGCAAGGAACATCCTTCTTTGTCGGGACACACAAGAAACACGAACTTCACATGTGAAAGCAAAACCGGCAACTGATTTTCTCCTCCTAGTGGAGAAGATAATGGAGTTGGACCAATGGTAGTTTACTATAAAGACCTCCCTGTTTCTTTTCAACTCGTTTGAGTCGTAACTCTAACCATACGTAAAGCAGTCTATGCAACATTTTCCGATGTACAAGGATTTGGATGCCTGTGAAAATCACGCAAAGTGTTGTTGTTGACACCCAGACCGTCCGACCTACCAGAAAGGTGTAAGGTAACTGTTTGGACGGTCGGGAAGTGCCACCCAATTTAGACCGGAACCCAGTGGGGGAAGCATCCACAGGGACCGTACCCTCCTTCCCCTACCACCAACCTCTCGGAAGGACTTTCGGACCCACATTCACGCAAAGTGTTGTAATTTTTCGTTTATTTAATTTTTCTAGCATCTCAAAACATATCTTTCTTTCACTGTCAAATTTTGAACATTTCATTATGACATGTGTAATATTATTTCTTTCTTTATGTACATAGACCCCCGTCACAATACTATTATGTATAAGGAAAGTATTGTGACGGGGTCGAAAATTTGAATTCGAGTTTTCGACGGGAGAGCACGTTTAAAGCGTCCCTGATCACGAATCAAACATTTTTCAGGTGATATATGTGTGTGTGTGAAAGTTGTTACATAGTTATTTTTAAAATATGTAACATTGCTGAATTATGGGGAGGACTTCGACATACAAAGGACGGTACCTAGTTATTTCAGTAATATCTGTAAGGTTCCCCTTCGGCCACCTGAAATGGAAACGGACAGTGGACTCGGACATCATGCCAGTGGGGGGGGGGGGGGGCATATTGAAAATAGAAGAACGCTCGATGGGTGGTGAGCGACCGTTGGTCCGTAGGTGCGAGGCGTTAGCGTGGAAGTTTGGCCACCTGCAGCAGTAATTTTGGGGCTTGTAGCCAAGCCCCGTGTCAAGATCTGGCCACTGGAAAAGGGGTAACCTTACACCTTCCAATGAAATTAAGGGTGCTTAAACCTCGGAACGAATGAGATAGAAGAGGGAGGAGAGAGCGACTTTGAGTGTTTTCGAGAGATAGATTTTTGGAAATGAAAATCAGGAGTGCTTCTTAAGTTTTCCACCTTGAAAGGTCTAAAAAGACTGCGGAGCGATGTGCTCCCGATGTTTCCGTCAACTGTCGTACGAGAGCCAGCCTGGCCAAGAGACGCCTTAGACTTCATACTTATGCTCTGAATTGAATAGCTCTCTTTCTCTTCCTCTATGTGGGGGGAGTAATTGATTTGCATTGTGGCACTCGTGCGTTTATTTGAGAACTTCAAGTGGTGTTAAAATAATGTAATGTCAGATTTGCAGACAGTGTATTTTTGTATTTGTATAATATTTTAAATGAGTAGAGAAGGGATAATCTTAAGTATGTGATTGTGTTAGTTAACGGAAATATGAAGTATCTTATATTAGAATTTGAGGAAGTAATTTTGAAGCTTGTGATTATATTTGAATATTTTAGTGGAGGAATAATTAGACATTATGCTGATTGCGAGAAGCCGATGTTAGTTCATTGGATGAAAGATCCGAGTAATCAGAATCTTTTATTTTTAATTTTTATTATGTAAATAAATTGTTTTTATTTTATAAATTCATCGATGTCCTCATTTTCCGAGTCCTTTTAAATACTATTGATTTTCAGGTGACTATACGACACGGCGACCTTTAGATCTAATATTCAATGAATAATAATGGTATTTATCGCGCCCAAACCGGGCGTGTGGGAAAAAACCCACGCAACAAAAGTATATGTGTGTGTGGAGACGATATCTCACGAACGAATGGAGCGATTCGAAAGAAATTGGGTACAAAAATTACAATCGGTGAATACTGTATGCTTATTGTTTTTAAACATAATCGAATATTCAGAACCCCCCTAAATTTTCGAGTGAAATTTAAAAAAATTCATCAAAAAATTAAAACCTTTAATAAAGTTAAGCAAATAGAAATTTCTTATGTAATTTATCCTTAGGAAACGATTGGCATAAACTTTAGAACGCTAACATGAACTGTTCTCGAGATATTGCACATTTTTCAAATAAATTTATCAAAAAATCCCATAAATTAAAAAAAATATTAACTGTTGAGAAACATGTTCATTTTTCATATGTAATATCATGCGATACATTGGGTGATATCATTCTCGTGGATCTAGCTCGTTCCATTCATGAAAACAGATACTTTGAGTGAAACTTTTGTATTTGAACCTCAATAGTAATTTATCTGTTTTCAGAATAATTTATTTCTTCGTCCATAACGCTTGGCGAGATTTGGCGACTAATTTGGCGGAATGTAGCCAACTAGGCGACTTCTTAAATGTTGCCAAATGAACGAAAATCTCGCCGAATGGATAGAAATGACGCTAAATCAATGAAAATGACAACTCATTAATGAATATTCAATATCTTGGAGAATATAAATATCTACTATAAAAATAGTCTATTTTGTTTTTACAGTAAAATTAGTAAATTCTTTGCATTGTACAAGGAAAGTCATGTGCTGCCCACATCAGATTTTTTTTCTTTACATTCATAGCATATTTCGTTATACCTTTGTCCCATTTTTTTTAAATATTACTCGTTAAGATAGTTTTTGTTCTAAGTTTGTTTATGAAGACTACTTGTGTTCTGTATAAATAGGTTTGAAACGCTGGTTTTTCTTATAGTTGATATATAGAAATTTGCTTTTGTATTCTAAATCCTCCCAATATTTCTGCCAATTTTCGATTTTCCTTTTTTTCAAGAAACTTTTAACATCTTCCATCGCGTATATAGGAGTGTATTGTTGTAAAACCGCTTTTTTAGCCAGTTTATAAGCTTTAAAGTTTAAAGAGATTCTCACAAGCAATTGATGTTAGACCAGTAAACGTGACTAAAGCAGGGAAAGGCGGTTGTCAATGGCGAGGGAAAAAGGGGGAAAGAAAACCAAGAAGGAAGGAACAAGTGGCAGGACATTATGGTAAAATACAAGAGGAAAGTGAACGCCCAACAAAGGATTCAAAGTACTTGTTTAGTCAGCAAAATTGAAAATATAATGTTATGAAACGTATACTCTAGAATCGTGGGTGTCTACTCAGGATACAAGAACGAGTCCAAATTATTGGATAACCTACGTTTATTCACAAGCACAAAGTAAACAGGAACATTATACAATTAAACAGCAGTTAAATGCTTCACTCATTACACAAAATAAGCGATATTATTCACAGAATGTTGACGAAAGTCATTTCACAAAACAGCCTCTACTATTCTCAGAACATTGACAAAAATCACAGTCCAATGTAGCTCGTGTCACGACTATTCATCAACTCCGCTGCAACGGAGGGGGGAGTCCTTTTTATAGTCTCTCCATAGAAACTTCTGGAAATCTCTATACCTCAAAGAATAATCGTTCTATCCACAGAATACCATATTCAGAAGGTTCACTCCCATAGGACCCTATGGCAACATTATTAACATAGGATTTCGCATAGACACTAACGTTCGAGGAGCCAACCATCGCAGCTATGGCGTAAAAAGAGCTCGACTGCTAGATTTGACGACTATCGTCCAATTGGCCATTTATGCTAATGCAGCCAAAAGAAAAAAAAATTACGTAACTGTACTTTCATAATTTTTTTTAAACTATAAACATGATAAGCATTTAAAAATCCTTTTTCTATAATATGTGTAAATTTAAATAAATAAACATAGATATATATTTAATTCATGTAATCATAAATTGAATAAAAAATTGACGCATTACATCAGTGTAAATCATTATACACCAAAAATTACAAGCTAACATACCCAAAAGACTGAAATATTATATAATATTTTCAGCCTAAAAAGTATACTAGCGTGTTGTTAAATTGCTGAGTTCTTAATTTATTTTGGGATGCTGTTAATATAATTTTTTTTAAATGCACTTATATTCTTATAATAAATAACAAATTTACATAAATCCATTATCAAAGGTATCGAATTTCAATATCAATTTTTATACATTTTATATAAATGCGGAAAAGGTTTTTTAACTAATAATGCCACTGCTTCTTGATAATACTGCACCATTTTCTTATGATGAACACGCGCATAGGATGAAATATATATAGGATGCAAAGTAAATAATCTATTTATTTAAATAAAAATAAATTACATACCTTGTAAATGTAATCCTTCTTCTTTTAGTAATGAATAAAATATAAAATAATTGATTATAAAATACGAAATAGAAGAGAAATGATTTACACCTATAAACATGTGATCGATGATAGAATAAAATTATTCTAAGTGTTTCGTTTAGTGCCAAATAGGGTTATATTAGCAGAAAGTCTTGGCGAAAACCGCCACAGACCATCGCCAAGCGTGCCAATTTTGATATTTTATTTAACTTTGGTTGGCGGTTGAGGGCGCTGGGGTAGCAGTGAAACATCTGTATTGTATTAATCTGTGGTTCTATCGAGAAGTTTTTGGAACATTCTCCAAATCTGGCAACTTTTCTTCTAACTGAGGAATTCTGGCAACCCTGAGCTCACGTCATCCGTACGTCATGCTGACGTCATGGACTGTGTTAAGGCTCCTCTATATACGAGCTGACTTATCAAGCATATTGAAGCCCACCCTAGCTGGATGCGCAACCATTAGCATTAGCTTTATTCGTATTTTCACTTTAGGAAGTATAATTGAAATAATTATAGGTGGTTTGTTCTGCACCGAGCTGCTGTAATCATTCTAGAAAGGGTTTTAGGCTATTTCGCTTTCCTAGAAACAAAAAAAGAAGAAAACAATGGCTAATAAATAATTGGATTCCAGGTACTGGAGCATACTTGTGCGAGCTAAGTTTTACAATACTTTAATTGAAACATATTTTTTTATATAAAGTATTTATTTTAAACACTTATTTTATAATTTCTGTAACTGTAGTATGGAACCCTATGGGCTTCAATATGCTTGATAAGTCAGCCTGTAGTAGAGGAGCTCTAGACTGTGTTTTCTTTGCCTGACTTTCGAGACAGACAAAAGAGCAGGCGCCACAAGGAATAGTGCGCGTTCGCAACAACAAGTTTCGTATAAAATTAACAAAGGCAATTAACTGGTTTCAAAAGTTACACGAGTCGTCTAAACTAGCTGTAAAAGTAACAGTTTTTAAACAAATGTGGAAAAGTAGAACAGAAAATGAATTAGATAACTGCGTCAATAAATACTTCAGAGAAAACAAAATTTTGGGAAATAGGTGAAAAATTACCGAAAAAAAAAAGAATGTAAGCAATATTTAAGAGTTAAATCAGAGATTTTCAAGCAGAAACCTGGCGGCAATATATCATTGAGCTAGTGAGACGATTCACTTTCCTTCTATGGCCGTTCTATAACATACCTAAATTCAATAATGCATTTTAAAGAACACCTGAATTCTCAGACCCTTCACAGTATTACATTTTAGTAAAATGCAGACTTTCATGTTTTACCAAAAACAATTCAAGAGCAATCTAAAAAAAAAATAAATTACATTTTCCATTATATTCTAAGAAATGTCGACAGAAACTATTTTCTGTCGGCGATTTTCCTAAACGCTGGCAGAATTTGATATTCGCACGTTGTTCTTCAAACGTCATTTCCGTTTTTGACGAACGCGAACGACTTCAGTTCACTGACATGCATTGTTTGGAAAAACCCTACACTGCGGACCTGCTTCTTCCTTTTTACATCTCGCGTCGCATGTGTCTCTGAGCCACGGTAAAATAGTTCCTCTCTCCTCCAATCAGGGTTGGAGATATCAGCACAGTCTCCGAACTTTTTGATCCTACCTTTGTATGTATGGTGCTGTATATAATATTATTCAATATTTTTTCCTGAAATTTCTCTGTACGTCATTGTTTAAAATTGCAAATTGCAAATTTTTCATTACATTTGAAATAATCTTTACATTTTAAATCTATGTTGAAGTAAGTGAAAAAAAATAATGCAACAAATTCATAAACCGTAGAAAATATTTATTTATTCCATAGCAACTCGTTAGCCTCTATGGTTATTTTGATGTATTCTAAAACGTGGCTACTTAAGATAAAATATCGTCTGCATGTTTGTATGAATAAATTACCTTTCTAGGAATAAAATGCTTTCCACCGAGGCGCTGTAGATGTAGTTGTTTGACTTCATAGGTATTCTTATGGAAATGGAACAGGATTAAAATTTGGCCGTCGTCCAAGATCAGACGGAAAACTCGAAACTCGGTAGCATTCGAATTGACCTGCTACTTATGGAATATTTCCGTTTAATAATAATAAGACGGAATGTTTTGAAAGCTAAAAGGTTTTATTTGGGATATTTTCATCCATATTTTATTTAAATTATCATACATGCTAAAAATCTGATGATCGGGTGCTTTATTTTTGAATTGAATAAAAATTTCTTTCAGACTATATATTTTAGAAAAAAAAAATCTAGTGAATAACTAAAATATGTATCGGGGTGGGGCGTGCAAATGCGGTTAAAATATTTTTACGTTCAATTTCCAGGCAAAGTTATCGTTTTGAATTCGAATTCAATTAACATGTTTGATACAAGTTGAAGTAGAGATCTATTTTATATGATTCTAAAGTTGAAATAGATTCTACATTAGGGTATTTTGAATATTTAATTGTATAAGATTTCTGTAAAAGTCCTTAAGATTCCCAATAATTTTGTAAGGAAAAGGCTATGAGTGTACACGTCAGGTCCATCTATATTAAAGTGACCATGTCCGATCGAATAAAAGTGATTGTCGCACTCCTAACGGAGAATTAAAAAAGTTATGATAACTAACTCAGCAACAAAGCCATATGGAAAAAGAATGTCAATGATAAAGTTGTCGAACATATCTAATGAGTAGTAATCGACAGTAAAACTGTTGCAGAAGGCAACAATAGGGTTCAATTTCAAACAGGGTTATAGGCAAATGGCTGTCTTATTCAGGAATCTTACCTAATAAAGGAAGATGTCTGTCTGTATGTTTGTAGCGGAAAATCTGAGCGTCGTACGGTCATGAAATTTGGCAAACAGGTATTTCAGGGACCCGGGAAGGTGCACCTCGACATTCTTTTTTTACTTTCCCTGCAATACATGGTACTGTATAGGGAAAGTATTGGAATTATGTCGAAAATCGCAACTCGAGTTTCCAATGGATCTACACGCTTTGGGACCTCTAGAACACGAAAAAAACTATTTTTAGCGTGACGTCTGTGTTTGTGTGTTTGTCTCTGCAATGTATGTATCTACTTTAACTCAAAAACACTAATGGACCGAATTTCATAAAATTTAGTAAGTCACTTGTGTGAGACCCTGGTGCTGATTAGTTTTTTGTACGATTTGGGAAAAAACCCCACCTTTTTTTGCTAAATGACCCGCAAAAATTGCCTTTATCCACTCTAGCTGAAAAACTAATATATCAAATTTTACAAAATTTGGTAGATAAGTCCCTTGTGGGTCATCCTGGTGCTAATTAGATTTTGGTACGATTCGGAAGAAAATAACCTGCCTTTTCTGCAAAATGGCCTGCCTAAATCGTCAAAAAATAAAAAAATTACGCATGCTCAAATATATCAATTAAATGCTTGTTTTATACGGAATTTTTAACGATGAAAAGAATAAGACCAACCCCATTACACTAGATCTAACCGTTCTCGAGATTATTTTAGTGTTTTCGCATTTTCGCTACTTCATTGTTGAAAAAAAGTCCAGCTACCAACTGAGAACGAAAATTGAATTAAAACTGCAAATTCAGTGTGATTTTAAATAATTATGGACATTATTTTATGCAAATAAACTCAATATATAAGGAATTATTGAAGAAAGAAAGAGAACGTGAATATGAGTCTGCAGGGAAAGTCATGTGCTGCCTACATCAGATTTTTAAAGCTCGAATTAGTTTGTAATTATTTTATAGTTTAGCAGCACACAAATGGATCCCTTAGCAATCGAAAATATTATTATAGCGTTTCCATCTTGACATCATCGGAAAGATTAAAAACTTTTCTTTCAAACAAACTTTGAACGGGACCCATACGATTAATATACGAATTTTCGTGAATTTGAATACAATATTTGGCGCTAAATTTTTACAGTAACTTTTGTATGATGTGTGAGTATATAAGCTTGTGAGATAGCGTAAAGATAACTTCAGAACGAATAAACACATCCATATGAAGTTCTAGATTTAGATTTATTGTATGGGAATTCACACTAACCAGTGCCTTATTAAATTAACTCTTCAAGATCTGGGACTTCAATAACAATAAATTGAGTGTGAGAAACGGAAGATATAGATATATCTATAACATTTTTAATCTACAGAAAGCGATATAATATAAAAATGCCTAAATTATTAAAGTTTTGCGATATGCTAATAATTACATTATTTAATATCAAGGAGACACAAATAAAGAAAACAAAACAATTATTTAATGGTTGTATTTCCTTGGACATTTTTTAAAGAAAAATTTGAGTCCATTTGCATTTTAATATTTTTGTTTTCGTTGAAAGAATGCCAACTTCATATCCTAAGTATAAGAGAATAATGAAGAGAATACTGGTATAAATTAAGGCGAATACATAAAAAAACAATAACTTGGATGAAGTTCAAGTGTTTGTATTTCATCATTGTCTCTTTTGATAGCGCATATACAGATGCAACGCAATTCCATCGTTTGGGTGACTTTAGGATGTACTTTCATGCGCCGTTGTTCGATTAGTAATTCAATTAGTAATTCAACTAGTCAAATCTTCAAGATCTGAAACTTTAATAACAATAAATTGAGTATGAGAAACAAAATATATTATCCTGGTGTTAATTAGATTTGGGTGCGATTCGGAAAAAGAAGGAAGAATGCTTTTTTTTACTTTTTTGAGAAATGGCCAGCAAAAATTGCATCCAAAAATTGTATGTATTACTCTATTGACCAAATCTTACAAAACTCTGTAGACAAGTCATTTGTGGATGACCCTGGTACTGATTAAATTTTGGTATGATTCGAATAAAAAAAAACTTGCCTTAATTTATAAAACGGTCAGCGAAAATCGTTAAAATCTAAAATAAAAAACTACGTATACTCAAATGTCTCCACTTAATGATTATTTTATACACAATATTTAACAATGAAAAGAATAAGACCAACCTCATTACTCTGAAACTTACCGTTCTCGAGGTATTGTAGTTTTTTCACATTTTTGCCTTTGAAAATACGCCTTGTTACCCAATGGAAGCATGAATTGAATTAAAATTGCAAATTCAGGGTCATTTCAAACAATGATGCGTGTTACTTTGTATAGTTAAATTAAATTTAATGAATGATGAAAGAAATAAATAAGAAAATGATGTTGGGAAAGTTATGTGCAGCCCACATCCGATTTTTACTTTCCCAATACATGGCAATGTATAGGAAAAGTATTGGAATCATGCCGAAAATCGCAACTCGACTTTTCGACGGATCTACACCTTTTGACACTTCTAGAATGCGAAAAAGCCATTTTTAGCTTGACGTCTGTGTGTGTGTCTGCGTGTCCGCCTGTCTGTCCAATGTATGTATTCACTCTAACTAAAAAACTAATGGACCGAAATTCATAAAATTTTGTAGATATGTCCCTTGTGGGTTACTCTGGTGCCGATTAGATTTTGTTATGATTCGGAGAAAAATAACCTGCCTTTTTTGCGAAATGGCCCGCAAAAATCGTCAAAATCTAAACTATAAGACTACGTATGTTCAAATATATCCATTAAATGCTTATTTTATACGTACTTTTTGACGATGAAAAGAATAAGACCAACTCTATTACACTAGGACTAGCTGTTCTCGAGATATTTTATTTTTTTCGCATTTTCGCTTCGTCACCTTTGAAAATAAGTCCAGTTACCAGATGAAAACGAAAACTGAATAAAAAGTGCCAATTCAGTGTCATTTTAAATAATGGGTGTTATTTTGTGCCATTAAACTCAATTTGATGAATTATTGAAGAAATAAAGATAACGTGAATGTGAGTCATGTGCTGCTTACATCAGATTTTTTTTTCTGTTGCAATCATTTTTGCCGCGTATGCTTTCCGACTAACAGCAGCACAACGAGTCAAAAATTTTTCTCTGAAAGTAATATTTAACACCAAAAATCTCACAAATGACAAAATCTAATTCCATTTTATCATTTAAAAAAGGCGTGTTACATTTACCGTTTTGCATTAATGCAAAACAAATTATAAAAAAAGCCGAAAAACACCGATTACTCCAAAAAGGAATATCGCATAAATGTGTTCTTTTGTTTTTTCTCAATTACAATCAACCCCTCATTAGAAATTCCATTATCTTGTCATTTATTTCAGCGTTTATTACTAGTTTGTTTTCTTTTGTGCGGCGCAATGCGTTTAGCATTGGGTAATTGCAAAAGGAGAATTGTGAATTACGTTTTAGGTTATTGAAGTAAAACATGCAGAAGCGTGTCATATCAGATAATTCAAATTTTCAAGGATAATAATTTGGCTGCACAAATATTAGGTAAATTGCGTTATTAAAATACTTCGTTGAAGGTAATTTGAAGGTTAAAAAAATCTGATATGGGCAACGCATGACTTCCCTACAGACACAGATTAATTTTTTCTTTATTTATAGTTAATAATTCACTAAATTGAATTTAATGGCACGAAATGACACATAATTATTTGAAATGACACTGAAGTAGTACTTTTGATTTAATTTTCGTTTTCATTGGGTAACAGGGCGTGTTTTCAAAGGAGTCTTAACAAAAATGCAAAAAATTTCAAGAACGGATTGTTCTAGAGTAATGGTGTTGGTCTTATTCTTTTCATCGTTAAAAATTACGTATGAAAAAGCATTTAATGGATACATTTGAGCATACGTATTCTTTTATTTTAGATTTTGATGAATTTAATGGGCCATTTCGCGAAAAAGGCAAGCTATCTTTTCCCAAATCGGATAAAAATTTCATCTGCATCAGTATATCTCATTTACTAAATTTTGTGGAATTAGGTCAGTAAGTTTTCAGCTAAAGTGGATACATAGATTTTTGTGGGTTATTTCGCAAAAAAAGGCAGGTGCTTTTATCCTGAATCGTACCAAAATCTAATCAGCACCAGGGTAACCTACAAGTGCCTTACTTGTAAAACTTTATGAAATTTGGTCAATTAGTTTTTGAGTTAGAGTAGGCACACACACACATAAACACATACATAGACGACATGCTAAAAATATTTAGTATTTTAATGTTCTGGAGGTCTCAAAACGTATAGATCCGTTGAAAACTCGAGTTTCGCTTTTCAACACGATTCTAATACTTTCCTTATACATTAGTATGTATTACAAGGAAAGTAAAAACTCGAGTTCAGATTTTCGACAAGATTCGATTACTTTCCTTATACATTACCAAATGAAATCAAAAATTGAATTAAAAGTGCAAATTCAGTGTTAGTTATTTCAAATAATTATGCGTGTTATTTTGCGCGATTAAATTCAATTAATTAAAATGAATTTGAGTCTGTAGAGGAAGACGTGCTGAGCACATCAGAAATTTTCTATTATTATGTTTAATCGACTATAGGAACAGGATAAAAGTTGTAATGTCATACTTCATACCATTTCAATGCTTTCGTTTTGGCGTATATTGAACCAAACTTCATATTTTTTGTAAACGTGTTTACGAAATTGACCAGGGAGTTTTATTCTCAAATAATTCTGTAGAGCGAGAACTGAAATTATTATACTTTTGTTAGGGGAATTGAATTCAATATTTTAATAGAATTTTTTGAAGAACAATATCATTCAGAATACTACTGAAATTTTCACATATAGTATATATGAAATTTCGAGCAAAATCGGGTATATCTATCTGCTGGTATACTCATACTTATTCAACGAGGATTTGAATAATCAAGTTTTGAACCATAAAAATTAATTAAATAATATATACTCAGTTACAAATAACACCCCAAAAATATTTGTGGCGTAAAAATTTGGCTTATTATATAATAAATAATATTTCAGTTTAAAAGTTATACTTAAAGTAGATTCAATTTCAAGCTATTCTGTTTTAACTGCTAGGCAATAACATTCTTACCATTTCTCCGTACCACAGACATATAAATATTATTCTTTTCCCGCTACTTTATTTCTCGGCGAAATGAAGAACATGGAATTGAAATGTGATAAAAAAAAAAAAAAAAAGGTTGCCATAAATAAAAATAATTCCCTGCTTAAACGGACGATAATGTTTTTCTCTGCAGTCATCTCGGGGGAGAAAAGACGGCGATTTTCAGGTTCTTGCAAGAAGTAAAGGTGCATTCAGGAAAGAGGGGCAAAAAAATGTTTTCTTTCCAAAACTGTGTTCAGCGATGGTTAAACGAGGAACATAAACGTGAAATGCTTCGAGACATTAATTCGAGATATTTGATTGGGGTAAAAGCATGTTCTGTTTTGTTCATTCAGCTTCGTTAGAAGAAATGTCTCCCCCTTTTTGAAATGCATATATTCCTCATGCTACCACATCGAAAGCATATGAACATGTAAACATTATATAAAACATAATCTATATAAATAAAATTGAAAATATATCTGTCTGTATGTTTGCCTCGTCATCACGGGAGAACTTTAAAATTAAGTCCATGTTTCAAGTTTCTATGACCAGGAGTTGTCGAGATAATACTTAAAAATGAACAATTAAACCTTCCATAGAGATAGCATTAGGCAGGCGATATTTTTTCCGTCAATTTATTTGATTATCATATCGCTTAGCAACGGATTATGCAGCAGACAATTTTTCTTAAATCTTTTCCGATTTAAATAATACAGATATGTATATAAAATAAATTATGTATATAAAATAAATTTTGGTTTAAACATTATTATTATTGATGTTTTCGGGGATTATTGATATTTTCAATTTATTACGTCATTGTTTTATTTTTGAAAAATTGTTGAAACTCATATATTGTACGTAGTACGGGTAATCTTCTGCAAATGCATGGGTATATCTTCTAATCTATATGAGTTTAAGTAGTTCAGGTATATTGGCACATATTTTAACATATATTGGCATTTATTGGAATCCATTATGGCCTTTAGGTTTAAAGATTACGGGATTATTGATATTTTCAACTTATTATGTCATCTGTTTTATTTTGGCAAATATTTTAGAAACTCATATGTTGTAGTGCGTGTAATCTTCTAATACACGGGTATATCTTCTAATATTCTCGAATATAAGTAGTACACGGCCCATACAATTTAAGCACTTTTATGTAGTATATATTGGTTCAACTGCATATATTTTATACATTTGTTTATAGATGGGGCCAGGATCATCAGATCTGCCTGTGAAGATAATTTTGTATAGCGAGATCAGATATTCTTAAGCATCTTTTTAAGAGCATTCAATTAAATTCTTTGACAGATTATTTTGATTAACAGTGTCATTTAGTATACTATAGGAATTTGCACATGTCCGTGGATTTTAAGTTTTTTTATATTATATACTCCGTACGAAGAACGAGTATACTGCTAGTTTTAAATAAAAATGAAAATCACGTATGATAACTAGACGTAGATTTGAGTTGTTGTTGAGACCCAGACCGTCCGTCCTACCAGAAAGGTGTAAGGTAACCGTTTGGACGGCCGGGAAGTGCTACCAAATTTAGACCGGAACCCAGTGGGGGAGACATCCACAGGGACCGTACCCTTCTTCTCCAACCACCAACCTCTCGGAAGGACTTACGGACCCACATGTTTAAAGTGATAGTACTTCGTATGAACACGGCGGCAGTTGTGGCAGCGTGCAAATCCAGCGCTCAAACCACCGGGCTACCGCTCCCGAAATATGCCAACAGCACGCGGTGTTCCACGTAGATCTGAGTAAAATAGCGAGTAAAAAATTAAATTTTAAACTACCACAGTGTTCGTAGGAAAGTCGCTTATCACATTAATTTTGTATGGAGATATCAATGAGTGTACCCGTTAGTTTTGTGCATAGTAAAGTGACCATGCCCGATTGAGTGAAAGTGATTGTAACGTTTCCAGCGGAGAATTTAGAAAGCTAGGAGCTTGGCAACAAAGCAAGATAGACCAACAAATCCTATTACAAAATTAAGATCCCAGAATGTATGACTCACCCGAAGGTTTAGAGTAGTCAATTGAATGGCCAGTAAAAGAATACCTCCAGCACTCTGGAGGGAATTAGGTCAACCAACTCCGCCAGATCCAGCATTCATTTAATACTAAAATTGACGCTTTTAGAAAATATTTCATAAACAAACAGTTTTGAAATTAATGTTTTTTAACTTGACAGGTATGTCCAAAATGCCATATTGGGGAAATTTAAATATATATATAATGCAAACCATTAGATAGCTTTTGCTGCAAATAAATCAAAATAAAATACAGCCAAATAAATCAAAATCCGTTCAATTTTTAGAGAAAAGTTGTACGTATTTAAATTTATTTGACTTCCTTCTTGCAGCAAAAGCAAGAATGGAGATTTTTTAATGACTTTATTTGTTTATTCATTCTTTTCCATTCTTTTTCATAAATTATCCATTTCTCCCAATATTGCATATTGGGAAACGTATTGGGACGTATTTTCCCAGTTACAAAGTTCTTTTTATTTTATTACCAAGGTCGCTCAGCTCACCCAAAGGGTGCAGAACAGCTACAATGGACGACTGGGAAAAACACAGAAAAACAAAATAATATAGACATAAACAAGACAATACACATAAACAAGACAATATACATAAACAAGATAATACACATAAATAAGACATATATATAGATAAACATAGAAAATATACATAGAAATATAATATGTATAAGATAATGAAACAGGATTATACAAGATGAAAACGAATTTTAAAAAGAGAAGACCTAAACCAAGAGGAAGAAGGAAAAGGGTGAGCAAAGCACAAAGGGAAACACATGTTAATAAAAAGTAGAAACACAGAGACAAAATGGAACAGCGTAGATGGTGAAAAAATTATTCATTGATCAGAACCACATTGAGAGCATAAGAGCTACTCATAAACAACCTAACAGACACTATCTGAAACAACTTTTGTAATAAGAATACAGTTTTTAATCCTGGCAATAGAATTTTTATTTTTAGTAGATGTTAGAAATCATATAGTGGTTGATTTACTGTAGTAGTTTCGTTAAATTAAATATTTTATTAGGAACTCGCAGGGGTATCTGAGTCTTAGGATTAGGAACTGTGATCACTGCTCGTTTGATCGCTTTTTAGCTCTGAACTCCTGGCAATCAGACAGGCCTTAAAATAGGTGGAATCTACAAATTATGATACTTTCTGCTTTCTAATAGACAGTAAAAGTTCTATATAACATTTATGAACTGGCCAGAAATCACTGACAAGACTAGCTGGGATATCATCACCTTGCTATATGAGATGAAAATTTTTAGATACATTATAGAAGGTCGTTTGCACTTTATGGAAACGATTTTGATAATTAATTTTTATGCATAAAGGGGTATTTCTCGCGACGATTTGCTTCTATCTGATAGCCCGGATTCTTGACTATAGCTCTAGTTTGGTTTTTCCATGAAAGTAAACTTTTCTTAGCACCGTCATGTCAACTTTATTCCACTCCTCTTGGGTCGTTTTCCAAAGTCCGTTCAGTGTTCTTGGATGCCGTTTTCCCAAGTCTCGTTTTAACAAACCGAAAGCGCTAAAGTCCATAGAAGAAGCGTCAGGTGATTTTACAGGTATTTCATTAAACGAGATACATTTTATTCCTGTTTCTGATTCTTTCTTTGCTAAATATGCGGCAGTTGACTTAGACGTGTGGCTTGAGGCTTTGTCCATATGAAGCTCAACTTTATTGATGTCCTTTCCATATAAGACTAGAATTTCTTCTTCAAAAATTGGTTCTAAGATATTCTGCTGATAGTAGAGTGAATTAATTTTAGCTTTACTTGAGACTTTTTTTAGTTTTAATTTGCCGTTGTAACAAAATCCTGCAACTATCATGAATCCCTTTGGGAACTTTTCTGTACATTGACAAAGCCATTTCGTACGGTCATGTTCGTCAGATGAGCAATAGAAAATTGCGGGTTTTTTTATTACAGTCACTTAAATACAGCCATGCCTTATCGAGTGTTACCACACATTTCCATTTATCAGCAGCTAGGTGTTTTTCATATAATTTTCTACAATTTGTTTTTCTTTTTACAATATGATTTGACAAAAGCGGATGAATTTTAGATGTAAACATATTTGTTAACTTCAAATCTTTATGAATGATTTTACTTACAGTGCCAGAAGACATTCCCATTTTCGATGCAATGGATCTTTGAGTCGGTGGATTTTCTTTTAGGATCACAGACTTCACCTTCTTGATATTTACCCGCGTTCGAACAGTCTTAGGATGCGATTTTGCGACCATTTTTCAATTTTTACTTTCAGCTAGACGTTTTTTCCCTTTCAAATTTAGTATATTAAAAATACCTTTCTTTGAAATGCAAAACCCTCGATTTTTACACCGCTTTACAATTTGTCGATATGAATATTTTTTCTCGGAAAGCGCATTTACGTAACCTTCAATCCATCTGTCAATTTCAGGGGCCATTTTCAAAATAAATCTTTTATTCTACATTCCAATCAAAACAAAATAGAATAGTAGCAGACGATTATATTGAAAATTCCAAATCTTTATCTCAAAATGCTAACGAGAAACGTAAATACAAAATCGTTTTCATAAAGTGCGAACGACCATTTGTACTATCGAATGGATTCTTTCTCATATTGGTGTTTGTGGTAACGAGATTGCCGACTCCTTAGCCAACGAGACTTGTCATCTGAACTTCTCGTCAGCTTAAAATAGCCTCTGAAATATTTTGAGCATAATAAGAGTGAAACCGGTCTGTCTATTTCCCAAACTGGGAATCTCTTCCACATTTTGGGAGGGTTTCCCAAACTGTGGAAGTGACTGTCATTTTTGGGCTATCTCTGTTTGTTGTCGAGTTCGTTATCTTAATTTTTAAAATTCTTCGTTTGGGGGCGCTGCAATCAACTTCAGCCGATTGGACATAGTCACTTAACTATAAATATATCCAACATGTACACTAATAGACCTTTCATCCCAAAAGTTATTAGGAACCCAGTACATATTATGTATTGTAGAGAAAGTACAAACATTACCTATAAAAATTTTATTTGAATAATCACTTATTCCAGTCTTACCATTTATATCAAATAATGTATATTCATTTTCAATCCCATCACAAAAGTATTCAACTGCGTGGTAAAAATCCAAAGCTCATAATGTAAATAATAATATTTGTGTTCAAAATCCTTTTTAAGTAGATTCAATTTCAGGACATTCTGTTTAACTGCTTGGCAATAAAATTCTGAATATTCGTACCACAGATGCAATGCGTTTTCTTTTCCCGCTACTTATCTCTCTCTCAGAGGAATGAAGCACATGGAATGGAAACGCGGTCTGTATAAAAGAGGTGGCTATAAATAAAAATAATTCCACTGCTTAAACAGACGATCATGTTTTTCTTTTGCAGTCATCTGCAAAAGTAAAAGTGCAGTCCGAAAAGAAAAGCAGAATATTTATTTCTTTTAGGTACAAAATGACGTTCAAAGATTGTTAAACGACGAACATAAATGCGGAATGTTTTTAGATATTTGATTTAGGTAAACATATTCTGTATTAATGTTCATTCAGCTGCGAACAGAAGAGAATGTTACTCTATTTCTTAACACTTTACAACATAGTTAAAAAGTGCTTATGACTTTGCTCATTCTGTCTGTCTGCCTGTCCTTTCGCACGATAACTGCCGTGAAAATGACTTCATCAATATGAAATTTTGGTGTGTTGTTGAGACGGTTTGTGGGCCATACGGGAATGCAAATGAATAACATCACCCAATTAGTTTTGGATTGAACCCAGGTTGAAAAAATGAAATACATTGAATCCTATGAACCTAATTTTTCAAGTATTTTTTAAGCAAATTTAAAATTTACAAATTGCTTTGAAAATTTTAGGAAATATTCAAATTATTCCATAAAATATATAAAAAGAAATCAGAAAAATATGTTCGGTAGTTTTTAAAATAAAAATTAAAATAATAATTACACCCATATTATATCAAGAGACCACGTCACCCACTTCAAAATAGAATATGACATCCACCTTGTGTCAAAATCGTGATTTTTAAAGCTCATTTTAATTTATATTTAGTGTTGCATCCACCTTAAAACCGCTTTACTTTTGAATTTTTTCTGTGCATCTATATACTGCGCCAACGCAATTACAATATTTTGTCGTTTAAATGATAATCAAACTTTGATTATTTCTACAACGAAACCTAATTTTCATATATGGAGAATGTAAACACATCAAACTGTAAGATGAGCAGTATAAGAATTTCTGAATTTCTTTAACGCAAAATTATTTAGTTCTTGAGTCTGCAATATAGCTAATATGAATGAAATATTCATTGACTTTACGTAGAGATGCAGACGATTCTATAGTATTGCGTTTTTCGATGAAGATTTAAGCAAGGAGTTAGAAAATACTTTTACATCCATGGTTTTAAGTTTTTAAGTAAAATAAATTATTGTAGTATTGTGATAATTTTGAAAATATCGCCGCTGAGTGAAAGGAATGGAAAAAAGTTTATGAATGAAATATTCTCTGCTTTTATATAGAGAGCCAGGCGATTTATATTTCGATCACGTTATTTGAATAAAGTTCATTTGTTTTCAATGAAGTTTTCAAATATAATAAATTATTGTAGTATTGTGATAATTTAAAAATATCACTGCTGAATGTATCGCATTTCAGAGATGTTTAAATAAAATTGCATTGCAGTTGGAAAGTGTTTCATAATCAATACTTTATGCATGATTGATCTTTCTTGCTTTAAATGCACGTATTCCCTATGCTATCACTCTGAAAGTGTATGAATGTACATTTATAAGAATCATATAAAGCACATTTTTAAACAAAAATAATAATTACATGTGACATTAAAAATAGATGTAAGTGAAATAACTATTGAGTAATCAAATATTAAGCAATATCGAAATAGTGAAATGTAGAAATATATATTTAAAATTTTAAATCGTTAATCAAAATATGGAAATCTTGAGGAACGTACTTAAGCCTAAATACAATAACAATAATACGGCTGTTTCGAGGATGCAGTGGACACATAGAGGTAGGGGGGAGTGTATTGAAACTTCATGTAGGAAAATAGCAAAATCTTTTGAGACTATAATTTAGGTGACGCAGGATTAAGATATGTCTCACCGCGCTATATGCGTTTCTATGGCAGAAAGCTCCCATTTAATTCAATAATATCTGTTGGCACTGTCCATTTTGTAAAAATAAATTAGTGCAATGGAAGGTATAATTCGAACAATAAATAATATGCCTACGTATTCAAATTTATTTTAAATTTAATTTATATTCCCCTCCAGATATTCTGTATCCTGTTCTAGAATCAAAATTAAAATACTTACTACTGCACATAATTATGACGTTTTAGTTAGAAAATTATCAAAAATACATATACTAAAAACGTGTCCAGTGGTATCAAATAAGAACAGATGGCTTACAAACACTAGTGACACAACATTACTAACTTTAGTTTACTAATATTAGTGACACTAACATTAATAACACTAGTGACACCTAGATATAATTCTCAAAGCATTATAATGTTTCCAAATTTTCCAGGAGCTTTATCCCCTTCTCTCTTACTTCATGAAGAAACATAATGTATTAGTTATCACACGCATAGTTATGTATGAAAAACAAAGGAAACAAAAATATATGAGTAAAAGAAAATATATTATCACAACACACAGATAAATGATTTCGATGTTGCAGTAAAGAAGGAATCCACGATAAGAAAGGAATCAGCGATTTGAAGAAGCACATTTCATAATACAGAAATGATAAACGTATCAATCGGCAAACAACTACAAAAATTCCCTCAGCATCTTTTTATATCCGCCTGGGTACCATTTTTCAGAATACTCGAATTGTAAGTAATGTGATTAGTGTGTGTGTGTGTGTGTGTGGGGGGGGGGATAGGATTTCAATCCTTTTGCATCTTTTGGGCAACGCTGAAATGCAGCTCGGGTAAGTATATATAAATACGTTTCGATAAGTAATACACACTTTGTGCAAAAGATAAGGAAATCTTGAGCAACGTATATAAACACAAATAACACAATAATGCAGCATTTAGCTGTTTCGAGGATACGGTGGATCCCCTTCGTCAGTGTAACAGAACCAGCAAACCCAAAGTCCGAAATAGAAATGGTTGCGGATAGAAGAAATAAAGGGTATTATATTCCCAAGACCTGGATTAAGAGTTCACTTGAGAGAGTCAATCATGTCTAGTAATTTAGTTAATGACTTGCCCAGTACTTCATTATTGTCCGCGGTCTGGAGGAGTGCTTTGTAAATATTTCCACTTTCCTCGTTTAATTTCTTAACTTTAGAGTTCTTATGTGTAGCTTTAACCAATTTTTCGTCTTGTTGGGTGTAATTTATTCTTGTTTAGAATTGATCCGTCTTATCTGGTAATTCCTGTTGTATTTTGGTGTACGCCAATCTCGTTTGTTACTTCTCGTTTCGGATTAGCTGGACTGTTCTTAATTCTGTTTCTCATTGGCTCTCTCGAGTGAGCTCTTAATTCAGATAACTCCTTCTGTTTTTTAACACTTTCTAGCACAGTTGAAAAGTGTTTATGACTTTGTTTATTCTATCAGTCTGTCTGTCCGTTCGCACGATAGCTACCGTGAAAATGACTTTATCAAAATGAAATTTTAGTATGTTGTTGAGACTGTTTGTGGAACATATGGGAATGTAAATGAATAATATTACCCAATTGGTTTTGGATTGAACCCGGGTTGAAAAAGTGAAGTACATTGAAGCCTATGGAACCCAATTTTTCAAGCATTTTTTAAGCAAAGTTAAAATTCACAAATGGCTTCGAAAATTTTAGGAAATATTTGAATTATCCCATAAAATATAGAAAAAAAATTTCAGTAAAATATGTTCAGTAGTTTTTAAAATAAAAATGAAAATAATAATGATACCCTTATTATATGAAGAGATCAAGTGACCCACTTCAAAATAAAATATGGCATCCGTCTTTTTTTCCTAGTGTAAATATCATGATTTTTAAAATTCTTTTAATTTTATATTTAGTGTTGTATCCGTCCTAAGACCGCTTTATTTTTGCATATTTTCTGTACATCTATATTCTGTGTTAACGCAATTGCAATATTTTTTAGTTTACATGATCATCAATTTTTGATTATTTCTACAAGGAAGTCTAATTTTACTGGATTCAGAATGTAAACAAGTGATCGAAAGATGAGTTGTATAAGAATTGCCGAATTTTTTTTCACGAAAGATTATTTAATTCTGGAGTCTGGAATAAAAGTGATACGAATGAAATATTCACTGCTTCTACATGGTGAGCCAAACGATTTATATTTCGATGACGTCATTTGAATAAAGTTCATTATTTTTAATGAAGTTTGAAGTTTTCAAATATAATAAATTATTGTAGTAGTATGGTAATTGAAAATATATCAGCGCTGAATGTATCGCATTTTAGAGATGTTTAAATAAAATTGCGTTGCAGTTGGAAAGTGTCATGAGGCATGACACTGTATTACATATTTTGGTAATTAATGTAGGAATATTTCATGTCCCGGGTTTGCGCAGGAATGAAGGGGGGGGGGGCAGAAGTAGTCATTACTCAAAATGTATAGATTGTGTATGTGTTATATAGCGATGCCCCTTCACAGACGAGATGGGACTTTGTGGCGTCTTGGTTGAGTGCACATTTGACATGAGTTGAAAACCCAGACCGTCCGACTCATCCAGCGAACTTGAGCAACTATTTGGACGATTTGACATGGGTTGTAACTGTTCATAAAAGAGTTTGTAACAAAATATCAAAGTTCAAGCTACAAATCTCTAGAAACTTATAGTCCCTGTCAGGTGAAGCTCTCTCTTCGTGGTCCGACCTGGGACCACGCGGTCTGTAGGAACCCTCCGGTCCTTGAATTTCAGTGGAGCGCATAGAAAATGAGCATCACTTCGCAGACCAATAGTGTGAGTCGAATGTGAACCGCCTTTTTTATTGCTCTTCGGAAACATCGAATGTGAAAACGGGGGACTTCCACCTAAAATTTTGTTCCCCTCATTTCAAAAATTCTGAAGGGACTTTGAAAAAATGTGAAATTCAGACGCAATCCTGTTTTCATGGAGAAAGGTCTCCTGGTGTGGCTATGCACTTGTTTTGAGCCAATGCATCAATGCATTTTAGGCGTTATTAGTCACACTTGTCGAACGGCAGCACAGGCCAATTTTCACGGAACCGGCGCCTCATGCCTGACAAGGAGTACTATACTCTAGGGTAGCGCATAACCTCTATAAGCAACCATCCATCTATTTTGGAGTCTATGGCCGTTCGTAGCAAATCAACTAGGGCGGGCTGTTTGTGAGGTAACGAGAAAGTCGCCACTTTTGTTTCGCAGTGCAACACAGCTCTGACTCCAAACGGCGTAGTGTGGGACCCCTTTGCTCCCTTAACTACATCCAAGCCGTTGCAATTGTGTGTACTGCAAGGACGGCAGTGGCAGCTCAGAGTACATCTCCTTCACAACGAGTGTACGCGGACTGAGTATTTGCGGGGCGTCAATCCTGGACCCCTATGCAGTGTACGACACGCGTCTACGGGCATCGTCAACGGTCATCAGTGCGGTCCGTGTTAGACAACATTTTGTTAGGCGGGAAATGACCTACTGGCAGCGGCCAGCACGCAAGTTCCGACATAAAGGAATCGCTGGGCCAAATCCGACATTAAGATTAGGAGAATTCACCGGACTGTGTTCCCATCTCCGTGATAATCCCTGTTTGAAACATTGTTCACTGTCTTCGCCTAGACCCGTGTGATCCTACTAACGGTGATTGTGTTTACGGAAATTCTATTTATATGAACTGGAATCTGGTAAAGTAAATGCCACACATTTCATCTCGTGGAGGTATTGTCACAAGCAGCCATCTGATGTGTCAAATTTCTTTATATGGAGGTATTGTTGTTTATCTTTTGATTTTCAATTTTATATATTGTGTCAGTCTGAACTAGTGTAATACCAAGTGTTTAATATTAACTTTTAAGCCTTGGGGATATTTGCCCACTGAAAAATTTCGAAATTAATTGAATGCAATGTTGGGAAATTTTGACAATCTATATATTAATTAAAACGTACAGCCCGAGGTCAAGCTGGGTAGAATTGAATTGTTTGTAATTGTGTATTTTGTTATTGTTGTCAAACTGAGCATTCATATTTTTTTAATAGATGTGTTAGTGGCCACAAAATTGACTCGTTAATTAGTCTAAGGCCTAAGCAATGTACGTTAATCCGCTTGGATCCCACTATAGATACATCGGCTGAGCTGGAAGGCACTAGTGGTAAGTAGTATTAGTGTATAGTAATTCTGCATTTATGTGTAAAATTCACCTCACTACAGAAAGTGTTTAATAATTCCTTGTTTCTATTTGCGTCCATTCCTCTTTTGGACCTCGGGTTTGTTTGTTTATATGGAAAATCCGAGTTGCGATTTTTGACACGATTTTAATACTTTCTCTATACAGTACCATATATTGTACGGAAATCCAGTTAAGGTATTCGCCCCACCCGAAGGTATATTTAAATGGCGATCCATCGCCGCTACAGCAAAAATGAAACGCTCGGTAGGAACCTGACACGGCAACACGACAGAAACTGTCCGTCTCGGGACTGCAACCACCCAAATCCAAGCCCAATACCTCCGGTCAGAGCAGCGACACTATTCAACTCTGCTAAACGGCAGGCAAAGGGCAAAAACCAATACGAAACAAAAGCGGGCCACCGCCATACCCCGCAAATCGAAACCCATCTTCTAACTCTTTATTAGAAGAATTACCAGGTTAACATGGTTACAGACCTGAGTAACTAGCATTACTTGTGCTAATCACAATAATAACAAGGCAAAAAAGTCAAGTACAAAATCAGCACAACTCGTGAGATAAACAGTAAAAATCAAGAGCAAACAAGGCTTTTACAATCGTTTTGACACCTTCTGTTAATTTAGAATTACTACAAAGCAGAATTGACGTCATATTATTAAAGTTGACTGGAAAAGACTTGAGTCTTATATCACTCCAAAGACTAAAAGAGTAGATACAATGGTACCCCTAACCAATGTCTCTCCTACAACTACAAGTTGGATATTTATTATGGATATTTATTTTGGTAAGTTCCAAAATCTCCATGCTCGGTCAACACTTTATGAAGAAATATCTCTGCATTGTCTTGGTCGAGACTTTAGAAATGTGCGAATACAGGTTCCTTTTGCTGGTACTTTCCCATATCGACTGCCATTGAGAGGGTCCTTATTCTATAAGATCCCTAAGTTGAATCTTAGACAATCTGAAGTTATATCCGTGAGTTGTAGGGCTTCTTTGGTTAAGGCACCAGCTTGCTCATTGCCTTTGAAACCGATGTGGGTTTTGACCTAGTATAAATTGAATATTCCGTTATATTCTAAGATAGTCGTTTTAAGTTCATGCACCATAGTATTGGTTACTTTGTAGGAAGTGAGTGCCATAAGAACAGATCGAGAGTCCGTGTGTAATCCTGTTTTCTTAATCTTGTTTGATATAATGTAGTATGTGGCCTTGTATAGGGTCGTATTGCCATTTAGTTTAAACTGTAAAGAACGTTGCTGCCTCAACCGGGATTCGAACCCTGGATCTCCGAACTGGTCAGCCGATGCTCTACGGTTGAGCTACTGGGACGATATTGCAAGCTCTTATCGTCAAAATGGACTCTGCAAAACTTGTTTTCAAAAATTTTATTTCCATTGTTGTACACCACAAAGACACTGCCCTTCTATCCATTTTTGACTCGTCTGTGTGAATCATAATTTCTTCAGCTTCTTCTGCGTAATTCCATTTCATTTATAGTTCTTGTCAAGGAGTCATTCGATCTATAATTCATAGTTCAATCGAAATGTAATTCATAATTCGATTCTGCGCAACAGCTGCAGAATTCCAAAGGATTACCCCATAAGGTATAACATCACCTCTGATTTTAATGTCAAGTAGAATACAGCCTACAAGTACAGCTAGGGCATCAGTCGATACAGTTTTGTAGTACTTGGTAAGGGAAATTGAAGCGATCCTTTGGATCTGGAGAAGTTTGTTATGAGTCCTCCTAAGGTCGCTATACCAAATTTCTGAGTCATAACATATCAGCTTCTCGGTGGCTCTAATGTAAATATCTTTCAGGATTTTGGGTTTGATACCCAAAACTCTGGTGAACCCAAAACTCTGGTGAACCTGATTAACTTGTTGTGGAAACTTGTTACTTTGCGCCTAATTTCATTTAGGTGAGCAGTAGAGTCGAGTTTTTAATCCATGACTATTCCTAGTGTTTTAATTCTTTGGTGTAGACATTATCTTACCATACAATTTAACAAGAGGGGTCATTTTCTTACGAGTCGTTATCACAGCGAACTTCGTTTTTTCGTGGCCAAACTTAAGTTTACACTTATGAGCCCAAGTTGTTAACTTATTTATCACTTCAGTTCCCACACTATTTAGTGTCTGTCGTTCCAATACTTATTAGAATATCGTCTGCAAAAGCCTGGACTTTCACTTGGTTGTATCCGTAGTTGATATTTAGAGCTTCGTCCATAATAATGAGCCAGAGGGCAGGAGCTATGCTGGATCCCTGCGGGACTCCTCAATTGTACCTTAGACAACAGTTACTTTCTTCAATACAAAACGCTATGTCACTAAGAAAAAGCTTTTGGTGATATTAAACAGTTTTGTAGGTACTTGGCAGTGATTTAATTGTCTCGTTGTATCACTCCGATATAAGGAGTTAAATGCGTTACTCATGTCGAGCGAGATGAGACCACCCAATAAACCTTTAGATCCATTTCTGCTTTCGACACTGTCGATAATGCTTTTTACCGCTTCTAAAGTACTTTGATTCTTTCTAAAACCAAATGGGTTGGGATTCAATCAATTGTTAAGATGGTAAGTCAGGCTACTGGTTATAAGTTTATCCAAAATCTTCTCCCAGGTGGGTAGAAGACATATTGTATCGTAGGGAAAGCGCTAACAAAAATATTTTTGCGTGGATAACTTGTGGTAAAAGAAAGTTATAATTGGAGTTTACTTCCTTTATACAAATTAAATATAAATCTTTGGGTTGGATTATCATTCTTAATTACTAGTGATCGTATATCGTATATTAGTACATTGCATATCTTGGCCGCAATAATCCACCATTATTCCTTTGTAAGAGTTCCTAAAATATAATCATTAATTAACATATTCACATTGAATTCCATAATTTTAACCTTTAAAATAAACATTATTTATTATACATATTATGATTACGATTAAACTTACATTAATTTTATATACACTCTTAAAGAGGAGAACATGCACGTGTGAGATCAGGATTTTATATTATGCCCAAAATCACATACATATCTGACCAAATATAGCAGATTTGCACATACTTCTGTTTGTCGTCTTGGTCATTTTGGACCCCAATTTACATAAAGCACAGAGTGAGGTCCTTCTCCCGCGGCAACCTGTGGGTTAACTTACATAAAGCACACTCTTGGACATTATGGACTACAACTCCACTGAATACAACTCTTGGATACGTCTGGTCTCTAATTAATCTTGAAGGCACACACTTGGACGGTCATCGCCTCCCAATTATACTTAACACAACACTCTTAGACGGCCATTCTGAATTGACTGAATATACCTTGAATTCTCTCCTTGTTGCCACATCATTCAGCCTGAGGTTCAGATACGGTCTCCGTATCTCTATTGGTTGCTCCTCAGGGCGATGTAGCAACTCTTCTTAATTGGCCACCTTATCATCCAATGCTGCTTGGTTTAAGCCTTGCCCCCAAGGTGATTCCTTTGTTCCAACCACACCTGCGATTTATGTGAACTGAATTTATTGGAGTCAAGACCTACAGGGGCCAAGACTGTCATAAAATGGCGCCTACGATTCTGCGCTTTGTTTCATTGCACATATCGTATAAATATCAAAACTGCATAAATGCCTCACATAACTATTATTTAATTTCGCGTAACATGCGTGTTATTCATACTGACGACTTCTTCCTTTCTACACAGCTTCTTTACACATATTTACTTCCTTATACAGCTTCTCTTGAACCAGTATATTAATGGGACCCGATCTTTCCTATGCGAGCTAGTATTACAGTTGAAATATGCAGGGTACAGAATGTTTTTTCTGACACGGGCCCAAAATAGGAAGGACTGATGCCAAGCCTTCGAAAGCGAGCTTAGGAAATTGAATATCTGCCGTAAATAGAGCGAAATTCCCAGTTGAAATAAAATTTTTTATTCGGTAGCATTTTTATTTATGCATAAAATTTTCTGCTTTTTGAATAATGTGATATAAAATGTCATGCATCTATGAAAACAGGAAATGACTATAACAGAGAGCTGAAATTTATTACTTAAGTAAGAAAGTGTAATAGCGTGTCCAACACATGGCTTTCACTACACGTAATCGAATTTAGATATTAAGGAAAACACAAGTAACTTACTACATGTTATGAAATTTGGTTAATTAGGTTTTTCGCTAAAGAGGATACACACATTGCACACACACGCACACACACACAGACTTCACGTTCTAAATAGTTTTTCGTGCTCCAGAATGCTCGAAACATGTAGATCTATCGAAAACGTTCGATTCGAGTTCAAGGATGCTTGAAACATGTTCTTTAGTCGGAAATATGAATTAGAATTTTTGATCCGTTTATAATACTTTCCCTATCCGTTATACTATATATGTAGGGAAAATGATAACTATTTCCGATACATTTTCTCAACATAATTATCTATTGAGAATGTTTCCGATTTTCAAAAATTGAAGGTATTTTACTGATCCCAATACATCTAAAATAAACGCCTCTGGTTGTTTCTTGATTATAATAATCCCACCAAATATCATACGGATTTGCTCAATTAGTTCAAGAAATATCATTAGCTACATACTCAGAGAGACACGAGCTACAGAAGTCTGGACTTGCTCACACACAAATAAATAGACACACAAACATTATTGAAAAACTGTTTGATTTGTATTCAGGGAGGCTCAAAACGTGTAGGTCCATCTAAATTCGAGAGTCACAAGTTTAACCCATCGCAATATTGTCCTTTTAAATTCGCTATGTGTGATAGGGAAATTAATAAAAAAAGATATATGCAACAGTGAAATATGAAGTTGTGTCGATTTCATTACGATGTTTAATTAACTATTCCATTATCAAAGTCAAATATAAGATAACATTTAAGGAATGTATATGAATATTTGTGAATATATATTATGTAAATACAGAGTTGTGAAATAGGAATGTGTGTGGCATTGCTTGCGATGTTTATTTAAGTATTTCAATATTAAAGTCAAATTTAAGAGGATATTTAAGTAATGTATTAACATTTGCGAATATTATATAAATACCGGGTGGTCAGAATTGAAACACCCCTACTCTGAGCTCTCTATAGATCGAACTACTCAGTGTAAAGGCTCCAAAATTGTTAAACATACTATTCAAGACATGGGGAAAGGGATTACGCGAAAAAAAATTAGTTCCAGAAACACCGATAGGTGGCGCTGTACAACAGAGAATATGCTGAAAAGACACAAAATACACATTTGTAACGCATTTTATTCGAACGTACCAAACATTCATATCACAAGGACCTTATCGATGCAGGGAATGCTGCGTATAACGTTATCCATTGATTGTTCAACAATTGCGGTGGCAACATCGTCAACGACATCTGAACGAGTCGATTTGCGTCCTCGACCCGGCTGAACTCCAAGATGTCCAGTTTTCTCGAATCGAGCGATCATTTTCCTGAGAGCTTGTAGAAGTAATGGTCCTTTGCGCAAATTCCTAAGTCGACGAAACTCTCGAAGCGCAGCTGCAGCATGTCCTTTGTTTTCATAAAACAGCTTCACAAGCAAAGCGCGTTCTGGCAGTGTGACAGCCATCGCTGATAAGAAAGAAAATTTCCCAGTTTTATCCCCTTTTATGCCCAGAACATAGTAGCTGAAAACCAAGGGTTTATGCAAATTTTTGTGCTTACAGTGCGAAATTGCAATTACAATGACAGTTTAAGTTTCTTCACTTTTTTATCTTCTTTTTTTTTCATATCAGCAAAAGAAATTAAAAAGGGAAAATTCCATATCGCAGGTGTTTGTTTCTTTGTGATTATTTTGTGTCTTTTCAGCATATTTTCTGTTGTACAGCGCCACCTATCGGTGTTTCTGGAACTAATTTTTTTTCGCGTAGTCCCTTTCCCCATGTCTTGAATAGTAGGTTCAACAATTTTGGAGCCTTTACACTGAGTAGTTCGATGTATAGAGAGCTCAGAGTAGGGGTGTTTTAATTCTGACCACCCGGTACATTTAAATATTTATATTCTTTAAATATTATTACTTTCCCTACATACGTAGTATAAAGTAGTGTGACTGGGTCGAAAATTCGAATTCGTGTTTTCGATGGAAGAGAATATTTTATGCATCCCTGAACTCGAATTCAACGTTTTCAGATGATCTCTCTCTCTCTCTCTTTCTCTCCCTCTCTCTCTCTCTCTCTCACACACACACACACACACATACACACAGAGTGAGAGAGAGAGGGGGACAATATCTTACGCACAAATGGGGTGTTTCGAATAAAATTTGGTATAAAAATTAGAATCCACGAATACTAAAAGCTTATTTTAAAAATAATCAAATGCTTGTAAGGTCCCCCCCCCAAAATCTTCGAATAAAATTTTGAAAAATCGTTAAGAAATCAGAACTTTTAATAATGTAACGTAAATAATTACGTAACATTATTAATTTATTAAATTATAATTAATAATATATATTAATAATATATATATTATTGATATATATATATATTATTAATAAATATATATTAATAAAATATAATTAATAATAATTATAATTAATAATATAATTTAATAATTTATTAAATTATTAAATTATAAATTTACGTAACATTAGTTACGTAAATTGACGTCATATAAAACTACTCCTGTACATGCAACATGGGAACAGTATGTAAGCAAGCAAACTTAAATACTCAATGCTGTTTCGTTTTAAAAAAATAAAAACGCACCTATATAATGTTCAGTTGATTTATGAAAGAAAATTATAAAATTCATAAGTAGTTATTTGTGTACAAATTACATTTTAGAAATTTTCACAACACTGGAAGAATATTCTTTTCTTGTACATTTTCGGATGTAGAACAAATAGTGAAACAAAACAGATTTATTAACATAAGCAAACATAATAATGCTAAGTAGACGATATTTTTCTCCCACAGAATTATTTCTGAAAAATAAACGGTTGCAGTTATCAGGTGCTTAAAGAAGCATTCTTGCGTTTTTGGGGAGAAAAATAATTGCCATGCTTTTCCCTGGGATACGCAGAGTTGAGTGGTTGCCATAAACGTTAAAAGCTGCGGGATATTTGTTGGCCAGTAAAATAAATTAAAATATTACAAGAATAAAATAGCAGCACATCTATAAAATACCAGTACATTAAACTGGATATGATTACGTTGAAAATTTTAAAGGAAAATTTATTTACTGCTAACATTTTTATTTCATATTTATAAAAATAGAATTACTTTATTTAATGATTACAAACATATGTTTATACTTATTTATGTGCATAGAAGGATAGTATTGTGACACGTTCAAATATCAGTTATGATCAACACAAGACTTTTGCTACAAATTAACGAATTTTTAGGATTAACTATTCTTTTCTTAAATTTGTTCAAGAGATATAGCGTTCCATGCTAATGAGTTAAATTTCGAATATTTCTAGATCATTACCTCTATTTTTATAAAGCTTCTTTTATAGTTTTTGAGCAATCATTTTGTCAAGTTGAAGAAGATTGAAAGCCTTTCGTTTTTAAAGTTTTTAGTGCATATGTTATTTAGAAAACTAAAATCTATGCTATCTATATAAACAGTAGTTAAGGAATTTGTAGACCTTTAAAATATCTACAACTGAATTTCTGATAGATATAATTGAACTTATAACTGAATTTCGAATAGAATTCTTCGTTTTTTTTTTAAATAGAGTGGTTGTAATTTCAATATTTTTACATTTGGAACTATTTTGATTTGGTCAGACGATTCCCACTCACTGGAGAAAAATGGGAGAGGAAGACAAAATTCGTTTTTTCTTTGTTTTTGAAAGTAGTGGATGAAGAAGAAATCGGAAAATTTATTTGGAGACAAATTTAAACTTTAACCCAGTAAAAATATCACAGACACCGCAGTTTAATTATAAAGAGAGAGAGAGAGAGAGTAAAAAAAATGGGGTGGGAAGAAATAAAGAACAGAAATATTCGAGTGGGGTATAAAAAATCGGACACATTGAGACTGAGAGAAAATTATCACGTTTTTAATTTTTTGAAAAGAAGAAAATGACCAAATTTTCGTTGTTTTTCTTTGTAAGAAATGTAATAAACAAACACATCTAAAAACATTCAACGAGGTGTAAAAAATATAAGGAGATGGGAATATAAGAATTAAGATATATTTTAAAAATAGGGATCATTTTAGACAAAGCAAATACACTATTTGTTTCATTTGTTCAGTCATTGAAATTGAACGAACGCATCTAAAACAATACTAAAACTGTTTTTAAACATGTTTACAAATAAAACATGGTGAAAATAATTTGCCTAATCATACTAATAATTTGCCTAATCCTAATACTAATAATTTGCCTAATACTAATAATTTGCCTAATACTAATAATTTGCCTTACTAAATTATAATAATTTGTATATAATAAACTAATAATTATATACTAATAATAATGCCTAATCATCATAATAATTTGCCTAATAACAATACTAAAACTGTTTTTAAACATGTTCACAAATAAAACATGGTGAAAATAATTTGCCTAATCATTCTAGATGTGCTGACATAAATTTTATGAGCTAAACGATTACGATCATGGCGAACAAAGCTAACGACTTTACTTTCAGATATATACCAGTTGGGAGGATTATATATATGATAGCCACATAGAAGAAAATATTATTCATTAATTAACTTGAGAATGAATCTGACGTACAATCTAAACCTAATTTTAATTCTGAAAATAATCATTTTTCTGAAAATATCATGTTTCAACAAAAATGATATTTTCTATCTGGAACTAAAATATTAAAACTTCTATTTAAGAGATGTAAATGATTGATTTGTTGCAAAGAGAAATAGTTTGTAGTATGACCAATAGATGGCGCAGTTTGTCCGCAAACTTGGCTATAGGTAGCCCCATCTATTGCGCATCCTGAGAACTATTTCTCTTAGAAGCAAATGATTCATTTACGTCTTTAAGTAGGATAAGTTTTAGTATTTTATTTGCAGATCAGAATTGACACTTGTACAATTTACGATGTTTAGCTGTACACTGAGCGCTAATTCTAAATTTGGAAATAAGAACGCTATGCGTGGTAAACATGTATACACGTTTTGTATACACGTGTATACACGTACATTTTTTATTTTGTTTTTACACAGATGGAAAGAAATCGATTTTTTAAACTGTATCTAGTCCGCAAAGCATTTTCTATCTACTCTACCTATTTGGTAGAAACCATTTAGTGTTGCTCTTTGCGTCCAAATTCACTCAGATTTAAAAAATGCTCAGATTTCAGCTGGAGATAGATATCCTTATCATAGATGCTTGTCTGTCCGTTCGCACAATAGCTGCCGTAAAAATGACTTTATCAAAATGAAATTTTAGTATGTTGTTGAGACGGTCTGCGGTACCTATGGGAATGTAAACGAATATCACCCAATTACTTTTGGATTGAATCCGGGTTGAAAAACGGAAATACATTGCACTCTATGGGACCTCATTTTTCAAACATTTCTTAAGCAAAGTTAAAATTCACAAATGGCTTTGAAACTCTTAGGAAATATTCAAATTATTCCATAAAAAATATAAAAAAAAATTGAGCAAAATATATTTGGTAGTTTTTTAAATAAAAATTAAAATAATAATGACACCCCATATTATATGAAGTGATCACGTGACCCACTTCAAAATAAAATATGGCATCCATCTTGTGCCAATATCGTGATTTTTAAAGTTCTTTTTAATTTATATTTAGTGTTGTATCCGTCCTAAATTCGCTTTATTTTTGCTTAATTTCTGTGTATCTATATTCTGAAACAGCGCAATTACAATATATTTGAGTTTAAATGGTTAATGCCACCCATCTTGTGTCAAAATCGTGATTTTTTAATTTCTTTTTAATTTATATTTAGTGTTGCATCCATCTTAAAACCACTTTATTTTTTTTTCTTCTGTGCATCTATATACTGCTACAACGCAATTACAATATTTTTCAATTTAAATGATCATCAAACTTTGATTATTTCTACAACGAAGCCTGATTTTCATGTATGGAGAATGTAAACAAATCAAATTGTAAGATGAGTTGTATAAGAATTGCTGAATTTCTTTAAAGCAAAATTATTTAACTCTGGAGTCTGAATATGGGTGATATAAATGAAATATTCATTGATTTTACATAGAGAATCAGACGATTTTATAGCATTGCCTTTTTCGATGAAGTTTTAAGCATGGAGTTAAAAAAGTATTTTTACCTCCATGGTTTTAAGTTTCCAAGTTGAATAAATTATTGTATTATTGAAATATTCACTGCTTTTAACAGATTAAGATGTAAGATGAGTTGTACAAGAACTGCTGAATTTCTTTAACGCAAAATTATTTAGCTCTGAAGTCTGAAATATAGCTAATATGAATGAAACATTCATTGATTTTACATAAAGAAGCAGACGATTCTATTTCTTTTTTCGATGAAGATTTAAGCATGGGGTTATACAGTACTTTTACCTCCATGGTTTTATGTTTTTAAGTAAAATAAATTATTGTAGTATTGTGATAATTTTAAAATTTCGGCGCTGAATGAAAAGAATGGAAAAAAGTTAATGAATGAAATTTTCACTGCTTTTATATAGAGAGCCAGGCGATTTATATTTCGCTGACGTTATTTGGATAAAGCTAATTTATTTTTGATGAAGTTTTCAAATATAATAAATTGTAGTATTGTGATAATTTTAAAAATATCACTGCTGAATGTATCGCATTTTAGAGCTGTTTATAGAAAATTGCATTGCAGTTGGAAAGTGTTTCATAATCAATGCATTACACATGATTGATCTTTCTTGTTTAAAACTGCTTCCGCACATTACCGTTTCCACAAATAAAACTTGGCGAAAATAATTTTCCTAATCATTCCAGATGTGTTGATATATGTGTTATGAACAAAACGATTACGAACAGGGTGAACGGAACTAAAGACTTTTGTTTCAGATATATACTTGTGACGGATTACCAGATATATATTTCATCCCAACAATGGCCAGCTGATATATCCTCTGTAGAAAGTTCTGGAAAGGAGCGTGTAACTCGTTGCGTTTTTAACTGATCTAGATTTTTCGAGATTTCTGGAATACGCCAGAAGTCGCCAGGTTGGCGAGATTTCGTCAAATTTATCGTCAACGTCACTGAATTTGTAGCCGAATTTAAGCGACTACAAAACCCGGATATTTAATTTATGACAATGGTTGCATGTGATGTATTCGTACAGTATTCTCTGAGTAGTATTTCTAGAAAAACAGTAAAAATATATTTCTGATTCCTCCAAAAAAATCTCATGTGGACAGCATCTGACTTTCCCTAGGACACTCAAAGTCATTTTCTCTTTCATTCATTCACAATTCATTAAGTTCGGTTTAATTGCACAAAAAAACACGAATAATTATTTTGGATTACACCAAATGTGCAATTTTAATTTTCGTTTTCACTGGGTGGCTGGAAGTATTTTCAAAAGCGACGTTACAAAAACAAAAAGCAAAAGATTTCGTATAAAACTGTTCTTTAATTGATATGTTCGAGCATTCGAAAATTTTTATTTTAGATTTGGGCGATTTTTGAGGGCCATTTCGCAAGAAAGGAAGGTTCTTTTTCTCCGAATCGTACCAAAATCTAATCAGCAATAGAATAACCCAGAAGTGACTTATCTATCAAATTTTGAGAAATTTGGCCTATTAGATTTTCAGCTTGAGCAGATACATACATTGCACACACACACACACACGCACGCACGCACGCACGCATGCGCGCGCGCGCGCACACACACACTCACTCACTTACACACTCACTCACTCACACACTCACTCACTCACACTCACACGCACTCACTCACACGCACTCACTCACACACACACACACACACGCACTCACTCACACACACACTAAACACACTAAAATAGTTTTTTGGTATTCTAGAGTGATCAAAGCGTGCGAATCTGTCGAAAATTCGAGTTGCGAGTTTCGACACGATTCCAATGATTTCTCTATACGTTGTCATGTATTGTAGGGAAAGTGAAAATTAAAAAAAAATATGTATAATAAAGAAATAAATAAGAATAATTATAAAATGAGGCAA
This sequence comes from Amaurobius ferox, assembly GCA_951213105.1. NCBI lineage: Eukaryota > Metazoa > Arthropoda > Arachnida > Araneae > Amaurobiidae > Amaurobius > Amaurobius ferox. The sequence goes on from OX578135.1 coordinate 12,360,683, forward strand.
GTCTACAAAACAGGCATTATAAATTCTTTATAACTTCTGTTGTAATTATACGAAAAAGGGATAAAATGAATTAAAAGAATTTACTGACGCAACATGTTTTTGAAAATGATTAATTCCAACTTTACGATAAAGAAGATAACGCCATTATTTGTCTTACATCTTTCATTTAATTAAACCCATGCGACGGAATTTACGAATTAATCCGCACAAATTTCTTTACTTTTAGATTTCCCGGCATATTACGTCATTTCTGGAGGGGTGCATAACGCGATCTTGGCTTCGATTCATCAGGGACATGTTTAAGTATGACATGGAGATAAAATATTGAATATTTAATTATATTAGCATTTACAGTCTGCAAAGTTAAAACGTTGACAATAATACATTGCATAGCAATAACACATTAACAATAACACAACAATAACATATATATATATATATATAACAATAACACAACAATAACATATTATATATCAATAACGATAACACAATACATTAACACATAACACACATAATAAATAATAATAATGCATTAACTAGAATACAAAATAATACACATTATATAGCAATAACAATAACACAATACATTAACACATAATACATACACAATAAATAATAATAACACATTAAATAGAATACAAAACAATACACATTATATAGCAATAACAATAACACAACACACTAATACATAACACATACACAATAAATAATAATAATACATTAAATAGAATACAAAACAATACACATTATATAGCAATAACATATAGCATACAAAGCACATATAGCATGCAAAACACATATAGCATATAGCACATATAGCACAAACATGCTATATGTGCAAAATACATATAGCACATATAGCATACAAAACACATAATATAGCATACAAGTCATTTTCACCATGGCCAGTGATAACAAAGTGTGACATCTACACGTTTAATTAAAGCTTTGAATATCAAAAACCGTTTCATATTTAAGTATGCAAATCTGATGCAAGCAGCACATGACTTTCGCTACAGAATTAAATTCATTTTTATTTCTGTCTTTCAAAATTTATTAGATTGAGTATAATTGCACAAAATAACACGGATACTCATTTAAAATGACACTGCATTTTCAGTTTTAATTTAATTTCTTGTTTCATTGGGCAACTACATGCATTTTAGACACTAGACACACAATGGGAAATTAGACGCAAACTAAAATAATTCGAGAATGATTAGTCGTTGAGTCATTTGGTTTGTCTTATTCTTTTCATCTTCAATAATTGCGTATCAAAATGCATTTAATTCGTAGTCTCTTATTTTATATTTTGCAGATTTTTATAGATTCTTCACATAAAAAGATAGGTCTTACCTCCCCTCCCCCCCCCCCCCCCCCGAATTGCGCCAAAATCTCATCGGCACCAGGATAAATTACGAGCGACTTATCTACTTGAATTTTATGAAATTTCGTCGTTATTTTTTCAACTAGACTAGACACAGACAGATAGACATACTCACAGACATACGCAATTTATAGTGTTCTAGAGTGCTCAAAAAGTGTAAAACCGTCGAAAATTCGAGTTGTGATTTTCGACATGATTCCAATACTTTTTCTATACATTAAAATGTATTGAAAAGTAAAACGGGCGCACATTCTATAGTTCTGTTAAGAAAGAAGTGTGGGAAACATTCTTTCATCTCTCTTAGCTGAAATTTGCCATGTTTTCCCAACATTTTTACAAATATCAATTACTTATAACATCATTTTTCAATTCCTTGATTTGAAGAATAGCCAACACACGATTTCGATATTTGAAACTTAACTCGGTTAACATAGTTACCAAAATGGAATAAAAAAATATAAATAAATTCATTTATAAAATATAAAAAAATTAATGGATGTGTGGATCCACACTCAACTTTCTCACACAAGAATCCATATTTAAATAGCTAGTCATTTTTTTCTTAAATTTTACAAGAAAAAAAAATTTGAAAAATAAGTATTGTTGTTCCAGATGAACACAATTACAGCATGCTACCATTCATTTTAAAGGGCTTGAAGAAATATTTCGATTGATACCAAGTTTGATATTGTACCTTCGGGATACAATAATCCAAATAACATTACGAACACAGAAATTGTGTCGCTGTTATTTTTCACCCTACTGATTGAAACTGATGAGTTTCGCGATCATTGATCCATAAACGATCCTTTTTAAGCATAATTACGTCAAATGTTGCCCTATACTGCCATGTCAAGGAAATAAAAAATTTGAAATACATTTCCAAGTTTCTGATCGAATTTCAAAAAATTCTATCCAGGTATACATCTTTTTTGTTATCAAAGCCGAATATAAAATTTTGAGAAAATCCATTAATATTTGTGGCAGCTATCGTGCACACAAGAAATCGACCTCAGATATCAGACAGACGGACATCCCTCCAGAAATAATCGAAACGTGTTGAGGAGGTCTATGGGGGTCACCACCTTCTGGGAGTGGTGCGAGACGACTAGCCCCCCCCCATAATATTGTGTGTATCCACATAGTGTCACTAACTCGTAGTATGACAAGAAAAGACAGCAGGTAACCATTTAATAAGGAATAACTTTAACTCAACTAAAAATAGATGTACATTACAATATTGCATGCATGGCTTTACAAAGCTTCAAAAAGTTCAGTTGACCAGCAGCTAGATGCACTCATAACTAGCAAATATCTTGAAACGCGCACTTGGAGTTCAGGTCTTGAAACTCTGACGCTTGAAGCATTGAAACTGTAGTCGTGGTGATGGTAGAACATGAAATCGATGCAGTTGAAGAATAAAATGCATGAAATCTACAGCGTTGGCTGGTTAAGCCGGAAGCTGCGTAGTCCCGCAGTAAAGGCGGCACCTCAGGTCCAAAAACCATACATTGGCATTAAAATCTTGAAATCGAATATTTTCGCAAAAACAATACAGTACTAAATATAGGAAAGTAAAAATGTGTCTTCTGTAATTATAAACTAAAAGAAATGATTGATCGTACACCAATAAAGTTCATCAAGAAAATTTAGGATACGTTTTTCTGCGCAGGTTTCTCTGCGCATCTCAATCTGTGAAACTGTACAAATAGATGTTTTTGAATTGAAGAATATGCTGTATTAGATATTCGATTTGAAGAGTTTGGTGTAACATGGCTGCACCTAAAATGGGAAATAAAAATCTGATGTGGGCGGCCCATGACTTTCTCTGCAGACTTATATTCACGTTCTCTTTATTTCTTCAATAATTCATTATATGGAGTTTAATGGCACAAAATGACACCCATAATTATCTAAAATGACATTGAATTTGCACTTTTAACTCAATTTCCGTTATCATTTGGTAACTGAACTTATTTTCAAAGGTAGCGTAGCGAAAATGCGAAAAATCTAAAATATCTCGGGAAAGGCTATATTGTTATGGGGTTGAACTTATTCTTATCATCGTTAAAAATTACGTATAAAACAAGTATTTAATTGATATATTTGAGCATACGTAGTCTTTTATTTTAGATGTTAAAGATTTTTTCGGTCCATTTCGCAAAAAAAAAGCGGGTTCTTTTTATCCCGAATCGGATCAAAAACTAATCAGCACCAGGGTCACACACAAGTGACTTACTAAATTTTATGAAATTATGTAGAAATTATGTAGATCCTTAGACAATTCAAGTTTCGTTTTTAGATTCACTTTCAATACTTTCTCTGTGCCTTACCATATATTGTAGGGAAAGTGAAAACAATCGAAGATATTTTTCTAAGCTTCTACAGAAAAGTTCTACTTCCCGAAACAATTTCCAAAGAGAAGTAACCTGATCCTGGTAAGGAATCAGAAAACTAAATCTTAATCACAAAGTATTAAACCGAGCTATCAGACATTCATATGCCCACACCATAAACTCCTCTAATAATAGAATATTCCTTTCAAACTGATAGGAGGAGAAAGCAAAATAAAATCATGGAAATTTACGATTCGCGGTGGACTTTCCAAGGTTCCACTGATGCGCCGCTGTCTTAAATCGTTTTAGCTTACTTAGAACTCAGAAGGCTGCTATGGATTGCAGATAATAAACACACACACGCACGCACGCATGCACGCACACACGCACAGAGGAGGGAGGGAGAGGGAGAGGGAGGAGGAATAAAGAGGGAGGAGGAAGAGAGAGGGGAGAGGAGGAGGAAGAGAGAGAAGGGAGAGGAGGAGAGAGAGGAGAGAGGGGAGAGAAGGAGGAAGAGAGAGGGGAGAGGAGGAGAGCGGGAGTGAGAGCGGGAGTGAGCGCGCGAGAGTGAGAGCGAGAGGGAGAACGAGAGAGAAAGAGTGAGAGAGAGGGAGAGGTGGAGAGAGAGAGGGAGGGCGAGAGGGAGAGAGAGAAGGGAGGGGAGAGGGAAAGGAGGGGAGAGTGAGAGGGAGGGGAGTGGGAAAGGGAGGGCGAGGGAGGGGAGGGCGATGGAGAGAGAAGGGAGGAGAGGAAAAGGGAGGGCGAGAGGGAGGGGAGAGGGAGAAGAGAGGGAGGGCGAGAGAAAAAGAGCGAGAGAGAAAGAGAGAGAGAAAGAGAGAGAGAAAGAGAGAACGAGAGAGTGAGAGAGAGAGGGTGAGAGAGAGACGTGTAGCTTCGCAGAAATTCCGATTTTCGACACGATATTAATACTTTCCTCAATATATTACCATGTATTGTAGGAAAAGTAAAAGTGATAGCGAAATTCTATGGAAAACATGGGATAGTATAAAATAATAACACAAACATAAAGACATACTGTCAGTTGCATATAACGACATACATAAACACGAAAATGAAAGCAGCTCTCTGTTTTTTTTTTCTTTTAATTTCATTCGAACCTTCCTTTTCTGAGACGTACAAAATAATGAAAAATTGGATAGAAATATTAAGTTTTGAATAAATTCTCGGCCCCGAATTCTAAAATATGAAGTGATTTAGTGAGGCGTTCGAAACGGGAGCATATGAAAATGAATGTGGGCCATAAATAAAAAGAATTCATGGATGAACAAAAATAGAAGTTTTATCAGAATATTTTCTCCTTAACCAGTCTGAGTGGCAACATAATAGATATATATACCTGTTCGGTAGAACTGAAATAAAATGTAAAAGCTGAAAATGTATTGACTAATAATATAGAATGCATTTTGCAAAGATTTTTGTCATATGTTTAGGAAAAATGTTAGTCTTGAATATCTATTTCTCAGTGTCTACTGTAGATAGAACTTTTAGAGGATGACTAATATGGATTCAACATCGAATTTCAGGGGACGAAGTGAAAAGTAATTCAGTATGAAATTATGGAGGGGTAGAGTGGTTGCTAAAGACTTTCGGTTAAAAAAAGTTTCATTTTATTAAAACATATATTTCTCATAGAGCTTAGATGATAGAGCTTAGATAATACTAAGATATCTATAGGTAGAGATTAGATGATAACATATATATGCTCAGCATTAAATTCTGGAGGATGTAGGATGTTTTAACAGAAAATTTCACTTTCGGTTTCTTTTCCATTTCCGATTCAAAAATTTTCATTTTATTGAAACATCTATTTCTCAATATATAGAATTTAGATGATACCAATATATCTATATTGATAGAGATTAGATGATAACATATATATGCTCAGCATTAAATTCTGGAGGATGTAGGATGGTTTACCAGAAATATTCACTTCCGGTTTCTGTTTCATTTCGGTTCAAAAATTTTACATGAAACACCTATTTCTAAGGATTGGTTATAGTTGAACTCAGATAATGACTAACATGGATTCAACAGCGAATTCTGGACGAGGATAAAGGGACTCACAAAATATTTCCTTTTTCCATTTTGCTGATGTCATTTCCAATTCAAACATTTATATTTTTCTTGATACATCTATTTCACGAAATCTGCTATAGATATAGTTCAGATATTACTGACATTACTGATATGTATTACTGATATTACTGATATTACATATCAATGATATGTATTAAGCCTTAAATTTTGGAGAAGATCTGGTGTTCACTGAAAAATTTTACTTGAGTTTTTGATATTTTAGGTTACAAAAAAAATCCTTGAAACATCTATTTCTCTGGATTGGCTTTGAATACAGCTTAGGTGATGACTGATATAGATTCACTATCGATTTTCAAAGCGAAGGGGGGGGGGCTGTATTACAGGTTTTTATTTCCGGTTCTAGAAATGACACCTCTAGTTTTTCCCAAAATTCGTTTGTCTGTACGGAAATAAGTATGCAAAATAAAGTAAAAATGCTTAATAGTGGTCTATACGTCCTCTAGTACGTCCTGTTTTAACAGGGATTGCCCCAGTTTAAAGTACGTCCTGAAGTCCCAACCAGTTTGAAATTTATCTTTTGGAATACAGTTTTGGAGCGAAAGAACAATTCTTGCGACTAAGGGATCGTGGTGTTACATTCATTGCAATTGAAACAGCTGCTGAAAAAAAATGAATGAAGTACTTTCATCTAAGTTTTTTAATTTAGGTGCACACTTAAAAGTTATATTATACAAAGAGTATTATACTGTACACTCATAGTTGTCAACATTTCAATTTTTTTTAAATTAGTAACAATTTACAAATTAAGGGTGTTACTTTTTATACATACTAAATATACACAATAAAAACAATATATAATTCTTCAGCAGTAAACTATGACCTTACAAATCAACATCTTTAAAATTGTTACACTTTTTCTAATGTGTACATGTTATGCATTTAACCAGAATTTTGTGGATTTCTTCCGCTAACGGGTGTTTCTTGTAGATTTTGACGAATTTTGCAAAAATGATCGGGATGGAAAATTTGCGTAGAGTGACGCATGGCCGAAAGTCAAACTTTTGTAGCAGTCTGTACCAGCTGATAAGTGAAAATGGCGTAAATTTGCGTCTTGCTAAGAATTTTTCGCCACTGTAAACCTGAATTTCCGACGGATTTTAAAGAATTTTAGCAAATTGAATTGTGTACACCTTGAGAAAAGAAATAGGGTGATTTCATTCTCACGTGAACAGTACGTCTAGGTGTTTTAAACCATGTTTTGAGTAATAAGGTTAGTTTTGTTTATTTTATCTCAATATATAGAGCTTAGATGCCACCAAGATAGATATCTATAAATAGAGCTTAGACGATAACATACATGGGGAAGTATTATCAAATATTATACATAAAATAAGTATTTATTATTATAACACGTTTAATTATTTATTTTAGACTCAATTAAATCCATCAAAAATGTGAGTTCCAAATTTTTCATCCAGTTTTAATACTTTACTTAAACACTACACGCATTTTAAGGATTTAAAAGATATATATACATCGAAATGTAATTTTTATTCTGGTTTTCAATCTTGCATCTTTATCGATATATCGAATAGTGTCGTTATGTGATATTTATCGAAATCCATCGATTCAATATCTAGTAGCGGGGTGAATGCGTATTGATCGTTTCGAGGTGACAGAACATCAGCTAATTTAATCAATAATAAATTATATGAGTTGGCTCGACCCCGATGATTACGAGAAAAGAATTCAGGAGGATTTAATTAAGAAAAGCGTTGAAATGACCTAAGAAGGACCCTGGGAAAGGATATTTTCTGGATGAAACAGACGAAAAGGACTCGTGAAAATAACAGTTTAGAACGTTATCTAATATTTTTTCTACAATGAATATTATAATATGTTATGAAACATTCAAAATTATTTACTTAAAGAAAGCAGGCATATGATGATTACGTGACTTCAATTGTTTCGAGGGCATTTTATAGCCCTCTTCATCAGTCCAAATAACAGTGTATTTTGTTTTCAACCTTTAAGGAAGGCGTCTGCAGTTGTCTATCATTTTATGAAATTTGATCATGTTCTCTCTAAAAAAAATAATACATTTATCTGAGAAATATTAAAAGGATACATTTTTAAAATTTATTATTTTAATGCCAATCAATTGTAATTCATTACTATAATTTTAAAAATAATGATGTGGGCAGCAGATAACTTTCACTATAGACATTTTCTCTTTCCTTCCTTTGATAATTCATTGCAAAGAGAAAACGCTGTTTTTTGGCTTGATGAAGAGGGCTATAATATGCTCTCGAAACAATTCTAGTCACCTAATTATCATATGCCTGTTTTCATTACGTGAATGGTTTATTCTGACACGCAGCAGTTTCATTCATTGTGGTAATAAATCATGTTGAAAAAAACTCGAGGGGCTGCACTGAAGGTTCGTCCACAACGTACAATGCATTTTGCCACACGAGTGCCTCAAATAAAACAACGGTTTACATAAAAGTTTCATTTGTTTCTGCAAACTGCCAACAGTGGTCTATGATAGGAGAAATAAATTACATTAATTAGTAAAAAATGTTATTAATTACCAGAATTTAAAAAATACAAACTAAATTAAAAAATGCCATTTGATTATTGTTTGGTAATTTTTAGCACTTTACAGCATAGTTGAAAAGTGTTTATGACTTTATTCATTCTGTCTGTCTGTCTGTTTGTGCGATAAATGCGTAAGAATGATTTTCATCAAAATGAAATTTTAGTATATTGTTGAGACGGGTTGTGGGCCTTATGGGAATGTATATGAATAATATCATCCAATTAGTTTTGAATTGAACCCGGGTCGAAGAAATGATATACATTGAACCTGTGGGACCTCATTCTTTTCACAAATTGCTTTTAAAATTTTTGATAATATTCAAATCATGCCATAAAATATATATAAAAGAAATAAAAAAAATAAGTTCAGTAGTTTTTTAAATAAAAATTAATATAATAATGACACCCATGATATATGAAGGGATCACGTGATTCACTTCAGAATAAAATATGGCATCCATATTTTTTTCCCAGTATCAAAGTTGCGATTTTAAAAGTTCTTTTAAATATTTATTTAGTGTTGCATCCGTCCTAAAACCGCTTTATTTTTGCGTATTTTCTGTGCATCTACATTCTGAAACAACGCAATTATAAAAGTTTTGAGTTTAAATGATCATCAAACTTTAATTATTTCTACAAGGAAGCCTAATTTTAATGGATACAGAGTGTAAACAAGTGATTGTAAGATGAGTTGTATAAGAATTGCTGAATTTTTTCTCACGCAAAATTCTTGAACTCTGGAATCCGGAATAGAGTGTATTCACTGCTTTTACATAGAGAGCCAGGCGATTTATATTTCGATGATGTCATTTGAGTAAAGTTCATTTTTTCGATGAAGTTTTAAGTTTTCAAGTAAAATAGATTATCATAGTTCTGCGATAATTATAAAAATACCAGCGTTGAATGTATCGCATTTTGCATTTGAGTTGGAAAGTGTTTCATAATCAGTGCTTTATGCATGATTGATGTTTTTTGTAATTTTTTCTCGCGTTCTGCCGCATTCCTCTCCCAAGCTCTTCACCTCGATGAGTTACCCTCATAACACGTGTATACATACTTGGCTTAACACTTGATACCACTGACAACCTCGTCCGACTATTACGTTTTTTTATTTCCTACATAGACAGTTTGGTTTATCTGAAAAGGTAAGGTAACTGTTTGAACGGCCGGAATAGTACCAACCAATCTAGATCGGAACCTAATGGGAGGGGCTGACATTTGGTAGGTTTCAATACGGTAAGTTTGGTACGGTTCATTTCAATACTGTACGCATGGTACGGTTTATTTTATTTAATATGGTGTATTTTGTGCTGTGCATTTCAATACGTTATGTTTGGTACGATTTATTTCAAAACTGTCATTTTGTAAGGTTCATTTCAATACGGTATATTTGATACAACTCCATTGGAATACGGTTTTGATACGGTTTATTTCTGTAAATAAACGTATCAATTTTTCGGTAGATCGGACCAGGGCATGTTTCAAACAGCTTTTCTAAATGAAAATAGTTGCTAAAATGATATACGAATGACGCTTTATAAATAAATATACATTTTGAAAATCGAATGCATCCTTTATAAATTAATGTTAAGCGTTCTAGAGATTTGTATGGTTCTCATTTAAAATGTAAAAAACACAAAACTTTAAATGCCCTCACTATTAGAACATGAGTGAATCTGCCGTGTGCACTTGTGACTGGAAATAAATTGAAACATTGTTAAGAATTCTGTTTTGAATATCAAATAAATAAACACACTAAATCGATTTTTGTAAATCGTCCTTCTCTGAACTTGTCGGTCTCGTCCCTGTACGAAATTTCGTAGTTTCTTTTGTACTTTCGTTGTACCGCCCAATGATGCAGAAAACTTAATCAAGCAAAACGTTCTTCTCTTTAGTTTGATTTTGTCGATAAATGTTGAAGGTGAAAAACATATTTACTTTTGCTAAGTGATTTTAAGAAAAAAGAGACAAATGTGATTAAAAGGGAAAACATGTCACGCTACTCTTATTAACTTGAGAAGTGCTTCAGTTTAATCAATTATGTCGTCTTTGTGTAAGCAAATTCTTTCTTCTCATTATTTTTGAAATACCCTCACAAACGAAATGAATTATATTGAGGCTTTAGTACATTTTTAGATCCCCATCCAAAAATCGCAGTGCAGTGTTTTGTAGATTGGTATTTTGACTAACTAAATTTTTGACTGATCACCTCTGATCTCGAAATTTTAACTAAATGTGCCACCCAGGTCTTATGACCTGAACCTTCCCCTAATAACAGTTGGTAACTGTATTTGTAACATTATACTTCAATAATTTATATTCTACCTACTAGCAGTATACCAGTTCTTCGTACGGAATATATAATATAAAGAAAATTAAAATTTGCAGTTATGTATAAATTCTAAGCGTATTCTAAATGACATTGTTATTCCAAACATTCTTCTTGCTTGTAAACAAATTTACAAAAAACATGAAATTGGATGAAAATGAAAGAGCTAAAATGATATTGGTAAACTCAATATATGAATTTGAAAAATATGTGCCAAACTAAAACAGATGCCTTAAGGAATTGGAAAATATCAATGATTACCGTAACCTTTCAACTGGAAAACTGTGATTGATATAACCCAGTTAAAAATATAATTCTGATACAATTCTTATAAAGGAAGATTCCTGTGTATTTTTGCAGTTTGTAGTGGAAAATTTAAGCATCGTACGTTCATACTGGTATACAGGTACTTGAGGACCGGACTAGGTGAACCCCGGAGTTAGGATTAGTTTTCTAGTTATTTTATAGGTTCGAATTTCTTTTGTGATCTCTAAAAACACCATAAACGCATAGAAAAAAATGCTGCTCGATTCCTTCGAGGCACGGCGGCAAGATCATAGACAAGCGTCTCGCTCGCGAACCCGGAGATCCCAGAAGGCTGGAGCTTTGTTAGTAGGATTTAAAATTATGAAATATAAAAGTTTACCGATAGAGGTGTGAATTTTTAAAAATGATATTGTAACAGCATTATAAGAATTCCCCGAAGAAAAAAGATCACGTTTTTACGATAATAACTTTTAAATTCAGTAATTAAGATTTTAAACGGTCGTAAAGTGAATTGTTTTCTCTTTCTTCTTTGCGGATAGCGTGCTTGGTCTATTGATTAGTAATGGGCAATGGGCGTTTATTTACATACGACCCGAGCAACGTCGGGTAATTTGTTCTAGTATTTTTTTTTATTAAATACAGTTATATAACTTCGTGCATGCCAACAAACAGAACATACGCTTATATTCTGTTCCAATCAGATTTAATCGCTTACAAAGCGAGAAAGAACACTGCTTCTAATTGCACTGCACTTCCACTTTCACTCCATGATATAAATCGTTATCGAACTTCCTTCCGAAAGCCTTGTAATCACTGTCAAAGGAAACAAAGACCCGACAGATAGCAGGCGGTCACACATAAGGTAACGACGTCCTTAAGAAGAAATACCGTAACAATTAAAGATATACGATACCCTCTTCTAAATTCATTTGATTTCTGTCATTTATCCGTAGGAATAATCACACCCAATTCTATTAGGTTTTCCTATTTTGGGTGAGATATAGAGTGACACGTTGTAATGAGCCTAGGGCGCGGTAGCCCAGCGCAAGGGAGTTGCACTCGGTAGGCCCGGGTTCGATTCCCTCCGCTGCCAAATCTGCCGCCGTGTTCACGCGGAGTAGGATCACGTTAAACATGTGGGTCTGTAAGTTCTTCCGAGAGGTTGGTGGTAGGGGAAAGAGGGTACGGTCCCTGTGGATGCCTCCCCCACTGGGTTCCGGTCTAAATTGGGTGGCTCTTCTCGGCCGTCCAAACAGTTACCTTACACCTTTCTGGTGGGTCGGGCGGTCTGGGTCTCAACAACAACGTTGTAAAGAGCCTTGCTGCCCCAACCGGGAATCGAACCCTGGATCTCCGAACTGGCCAGCCAACTCTCTACCGTTGAGCTACTGGGACAAAACCGCCCCAATCAGCATTGGCTGCGTTCCTACGGCAAGGTAGGAATAAGTTTCGGATCGAGAGAATTCAGGAGGTCGTGCGTGTCTTGAATGAGAGCTGGGAAGGAGGGAGGGCTTCTTGGCTAGTGGCTGTTGGAGTAGAGCGTTCTTGGAATGATGAAGGATGCGAGTAAGGGAGTAGAAGGAAAAACCCAGTGAATGCAAAAATGACTAGGAAAGGTCTAGTATTCGGGGTTTGGCCGCAATACGAGGCGAGATAAAGGAAAGCCAGTGGTAAGCATAAAAGCTTTAGAATCGTCTCCATTGAAAAGTATCACTAGGCCAGTGATTGGTAGTAGCTTGTATATTTCTAATGTATTCTGGGCGGGTGCAATAATAATGATTGTCTATACCAGTCGTGCACAACCCGCGGCCCGCGGGCCGCATGCGGCCCTCGGTCTAATCGTGTGCGGCCCGCCGCCACCCTCAGCTTGGCGAACACATAAAAAAAATTCCAAGACTTTCGCAAAAAAAAAAAAAGAACATCTGCATCATAACATTTTACAAAAAAACATTTTATGTCAAATTTTCTTTAAGACTAGCAGAAATCTGCAAAATGAGTTCAGTCGTCGATTTCAAGATATCAGAAAACTTGAGAAATCTTTGGAAGTGTTTGCAATACCATTCACGACAAATATTGAAACAGCGCCCGTTAATTTTCAAATGGAACTTATCGAAATTCAGAGTACTCCGAAATGAAAGCTAAATTTTCCGAAGTTTCTTTGCTAGCATTTTACAGAAATTACTTGTCTTGTGAAATGAAAAATTGAAAATTCACGTTCAAAAATTGATAACATTATTCGGGAGCACCTACTTCGGGAGCACCTGTGAACAATCATTTTCATTAATGAAACAAGTGAAATCAAGAGGTCGTTCTCGTTCATCTAACTGATGAGCACTTGGCTGGAAACTTACGGATCGCTGTATCCAACATTGAACCAGACATTGAAAGAATAATGAAAACCGAACAATGTCAAATTTCCCACTAGCTCTACAAAAAATAAAAGGATTTTAGCGATGTCTGTACGTTTTTGAAGTGAGTTGTTTTGTTCATTTCTGTATTTGTTTTTAATTTTCACTTTTAATTTTTTGTTTCGGTATTTACTAAAATATATTGCTGGATGGTACCCCCCCCCCCCCCCTCCTTGCGGCCCGCCGTTGCTTAGTCCATATGAAATTGGCCCGCAGGTGCTGAAAGGTTGTGCACCCCTGGTCTATACCATCATTTGCTTTAAACATCCGGCGGCTGTTATTGCTGTGAAGTGCACGATAAATTTAGTTTGATCGACTCAGTGCAGTCCTGTGTTATTACCTTTCGACCGAAAGGTTTGAATATCAAAGAATTGAAGTTTGAGTTAAGTCACTTTGGTGACAGGCGGATCTGTAATCCCGCAACATAATATATATTCGTCCGTAGAATAAAGTAATCAGAAAGAGCCGAGGAAGGCAAATACTTTACAACTGTTCCTATATTCAGCTCCAGACGAAATTCGAAAGCAGGATTTCCGAGCACCCTTTCGGCGAGAGGCGTGTTATCCATGTCTGATAAAAGAAAGACCGGGAGCCGAGGGATAAAAGACGTCCCATACTCGATAACGACGCTCTTAAGAAGCAAATAACTGTAACCGAAGAGAGGAAACGTATGTCTGGAAAGAATGTAATTGCCGGATCTTTTTAGTTCAGCATGTTATACCAAAATTAACCACAGTAAATGTCACCCATAAAAAAATGGTTGCTGAGGTAATTTAAGGAATTTACAAACAGGGTCGAGGAGTAGAGTAGGGGTTCTATTTTCGGTTCCTGCTGATTGAACTTTATTATCAAAATTGAGTTCTTCTGTTGTAATAACTATGGCGAAGGTGCCATGTAGAATTGTATTTATCAGAAGGGCATACATAAAAGATAACTTTATTTACAAAAACATAACTAAAGCAGTGCTGCATTCTACCGCGCGTACATGTAGCCATCAGAAATAAGAATGAACTGGAAATGTTCTGGGCTTGATTTTATGTGCCTGCGCAGAGACGTTGCGCATGCGTCGTATGTAAAATTTAGAGTCTCTGTCAAGTCCAAGAAAGTTTTATGTTCGTCCATTTATCGGAAGGAGTGCCACCCTATAACTTTACCGCGTATGAATTATAATATTTCGACGGATAAACTTTTTAAAATTTTTTATTTATTCTTCAATATCAGAAATAGCCGTTGTTTCTCCGGAAAATGTTAAAACAAAATTTTTGCGGTATGAGATGTGAAATATTTTAATCAATGAGCTTAAGAAACAAGTGAAAAAATATGTCAATCTGTCAAAACTTCCGAATTCTGAGTGGTCATTACAGATAAATAAAACAAATAGCCGCCAAAGTCTGGCCAATCTTTAAACGATATAATAAATTCCATGGAAACTCGTTTAAAACTTTCTGTAGGACTTATTTTAAACTGTTATTTCGGACTGAATTTAGGTGTTATACTGCATATATTGTATAGCTGTGAATTCAGAAAAGAACATTTTTTAGAATTGTGTATAGTTTGGTACAGAGGTCGTGTACCCCCTTGCTATGCGTGAAAAGTCTTAGGGTATGCCCGATTCTGCAGTTTCAAAATGTTTTCTTCATGATTCACTTATCGACACGTAAATTAAAAGTCCAGTTACATTTATTTTTCAATAAATTAGTTGCATTTATATTTTAGTTTTTGTTCAATAAAATTTTGTCACAATGCTTACCTTGTGCATATTAAAACTCACGTTCGAAGCAGTATGTTGCAAATGTACTATAATTTAAAATCATGTATAGAAATATGATATACATAATTATACATAAATACTAATACTATATACTAAATAAGTATACATAAATACTATATATCGGCCACGGTCCCTGAGTAATGTTCTTACTTGGCTATATATTTAACATGTCTATTCAGTATCTGGAAGGGAACAATGATAACAAAACTTGTATCGGATGATGGGATAACAAATCTCTCACCTAAGATAACAAGGTCTTCGAACGTCAAGAATCGAGTCCTTAATAAGGAGAGTTCTTGAGTTGTAGATATTTCTCTTCAGAAATTGAAGATAATGGATTTCCATACATTTCTTGGATAGAAGTAAAAATGTGTATTGTTTGTTTCAAGCTGAACCGAAAGCAATATATATATATATATATATATATATATAGTTTAAAAATTACATATTAAAAATAGCATATAAAAGCTTATAATCAATACTTAACGAAGAATTTGCGCATTTGCTGCAACTTCTCCCCACATTAGTAAATATAAATTCAAAAGACTTAAAAGAAAGAAACAAGATGAAATGGGTAAACATACGGGCATGGTGCAAAAAGAGGGCCAATGAGGGATTGTGATCTCATTTAAATCCCGGTTATCAGCTAGCTGCATGGTCGAGACAACCACTCCTGGAAGCCTGCACGCATCCGTAGTAAACCCCGAGGCAACCACAAGTACCGAACATGAAAGACCCGAAAAATTATCACTAAACACTCAAGACATAAACAAAAAACCAAAACTTCACTCATAAATAATTCTCTTTCACACATAAAAATCCCAATTTTAAGAAGAAACTTTAAATAATTAAAAACAATACCATATAAAATCCCCTAAAAAACCATAAAATACATATAAATAAAAACACTTAACATTTAAAATCACTACATCAATAAACACCCCGTCTAAATCGCTCAAGCAATGTCATTCCGTGCCTCTCTTCATGCAAAGGGAAAAGAACCTATATTTAGATAGATACTTCGTTATACAGTTCTTTATAATAACATGTTGCCATTTTACAAAATAGTTAATTCTAAAACAATTAGATAATATCTAATATCGCGTATAGAGGAGATTTATCGCGATATCTACATGTATTGTATATATTCTTCTTGGGAAATTCCTTGGGTATCCGTTCTTTATGGCATGTTCAATAAATGCCATGTCTCGTATTTTCCGTATATTTTCATTTCCAATTATGCTGTGATGTCTCCTAATACTATTAACTACAATATTTCGAAAAACATTCTTGTGTAGATTTGATTCCCAAGGTATTAAGCTGTTAATTTCAAACTTGAATGTAGTACGTTTGTCGTAGATATCAAATTCTAGTTTTTATTCTTTATTGTATGCAATATTTAAGTCTAAGTAGTTAATACTACCGTTATATTCATTTGGCGTTTGTATCAATTCCAAATTTTCAGGATATCCTCTAAAATCGAAGACATAATTTGGATCTGTTGTAGCTGCCAACAAATCGTCAACATAACGGAAATAAATAATCTCATTATTCAAATGTGATACACTTTCAAATTTATGCAGATAAAGGTCCGCCAATGCCGAAGAGCTTCCACCCCCCATGGGTATTCCTTGCATTTGTTGGTAAAAATCGGTTTCATTGTATAAAATAGTTTCGTGTAATAGAAAGTTCAGCATGGCCTTAAACTTGCAATAATCCAAGATCGGCTGTATTTTAAATTCCTCGTATATTTTCACTAAAAAAATCGTACAAAACTTTCAAATCGACACAATTAAAAAGATCCCTAAGTCGTATGATTTAAAATATAACATATCTGGATGTTCATTTAAAATATTTACTACTTCGTGACTGTTATTTATTATGCAATGACCCATCTTCCTAATCTTCTTAATAATAGGTTGCAGAATACGCAATAGTATAATATTTGCCCTTGTAAAGTAAGTTTTAAAACCCACAGCTACTGGTCGGAATTTAATCGGGTCCTTATGCAACTTAGGAATCATAACGATATATGGGTATCTTAACATTTCCATCTTCATACCCAATCGCTTATATATATATATATATATATATATATATATATATATATATATATATAGAAAAATTGAAATATAAAAAGTGAAAAAAACATGTAAAAAACATGTAAAAAAGGAAGGATGGCTCGGCAAAAAGCTTACATTATGGCGGTAAGGGGTTGTGACCTTACTCCCCAGTTCAACGAGCTCGTCAAAATCGCCGCGGCATTTTCACTCTTGGTCGCCAGCCCTGGCCCAAGCCAACCTCCGGAGTGACTTTGAAATCATCACGAGACCTGGATAGAGATGTGTACGAGAGCCATAACACCACAAATAAAGCCAACTGAATTGCCGACTCAAATGAAATGTAGTTCCAGCCGCGGTCCTGTGATCACAGTGCGGTCCTGTCATATGGAGGGTTCGATGATTTTGTCTCTAATTGAACTCAAAAAATACTTAAGTCTTATACCATATGCAAAATTGTTTCTGTATAAATTATCAATATTTTTAATCATAAAGGAAATTGGATACTTATTAAAAAATGCTTGTTTTAAAAATTCTTGATCAAAATTGATACGTAAATGTTCCTCTTTGATAGTTCTTTTTATTCTGATTAAACCTCCCAAGAAAACATTGCGAAACACATTCAAATGTATGTTGGAGTTCCAATGTATAATTCCGATAATAGGTAGTTTAAATTGTTTTCTTTTATCATAGATGGTGAATATGAGAGGGATTTGACTATAGTTGATATTCAAATCCAAAAATTCGACCTCTTTGTTATTTTTAAGAGGGTTTTCCTTCAAGATGAGGTTTGGTGGATAAAAATCAAAGTTCATTGTGTAGTTTTTATTCTCATATCCAATAATTACGTCATCCACATAGCGTAGGTATATGATTTCGTTGTTTATATGAGATCTTCTTTCATAAAAACTAAGATATATATCAGCCAATATGGAAGAACATCCCCCCCCATGGGGATGCCCTTAATTTGTTGATAAATAGACAATCCGTTGTAAAGGTAATTTTCTTTAATAACTATTTGATTATAGACTTGAATTTATTGAATTCCAGACTCCTTTTTAAATCATATTCTTCAAACAAGCTGTAAAGTATATTTGTCATGTCATCTAGATCTATAGTATTAAATAGTTCTTGGAAATCATAAGTTCTTAAGTGCAAAGGATGTTTTTGATCTTTCAATATATTGATCACTTGTAGACTGTTTTTTATAATATAGCTTCCTTGGTTATTAAGTTTCAGCAAAATAGGTTGTAAAATCTTCATTAACATATTATTGGCTTTCGTGAGATAGGTATTGCATCCAACAGTAACTGGTCTGAAAGTAATAGGACTTTTATGAAGTTTCGGAATGTTAATCAGATACGGATACTTTATAATTCCTGTATATTTGATACCAGTTAATAAATACAAAGCCTTGATTTTATTTGAGATTTCCTTAAGGGAGAGGTTGATTTTACTGTAAAGAACATCATTCTCATATTTTTCTTTCAATATGTCAATGTAAAAGAGCTTACATGTAAATGCGTAGTTACTTGATGCCTTGTCAATATAAGTAATTATAAATTGATTTTGAATTTTCTTCAGAAGTTGGAAGTTTAACCTTACCCAAACTAACCTTACCCAAATATGCAATTACAAAATTCTTCTGTATCTCTTTGATATTCTGGTAATCCAGATTAAATTTTTTTACGTTTTCATTGTTTCTATAACCAAGGTCATAATAATCATTAAACCTGTACAAAATTACTGAACGTCATTCATCAAATACCCGTAAGGGTCTACTATTTTTTACAGCCATCCTATAGATAAAACGGTCTATTTCCTTAGCAAAAGGATTACTTATATTATAAAAATTCTGTTTTCTGTATTTTGTTCCCAATTTGAAGTATTCCTGCAATTTCTATTTCTTTAAAAAATCGACATTTCCACTAATAATATGCCTATGTACACGGTAGAGTCTTTATATTCACTTGTATGACAATTACATTCCCCTATGTTGTTGCCGTATATATTCTTGCCAAATTCATTGTAGTTAAAAACGTTTCTGCCATTCGTTTTTAGATACCTATAAGTCGTGGCGACTTTAAAGTTTTTGAAAGGCAAGAATTTGTTACAACTATTAAATATACAATTCATTGGAATGTAGTCGAAAGTCTTTTTTTGAAATGTAATCATACAAATTTCCTCATTGACCTTCTTTTTGCACCTTGACCGTATGTTTACCCATTTCATCTTGTTTCTTTCTTTTAAGTCTTTTGAATATATATATATATATATATATATATATATATATATATATATATAATTATTTAATGTAACCAAGACAGAATGTTCTTTACACTTTATTTATTTCTATCTTGTTTCATTATTAAAACATGGCGTAATTATGTATCTTTGTATGCATATATGTATTTCCCTTTTATGGGGGGGATGTCTACTTGGCCACTGTTTGTATTCATTTGACTTGGAAATATAATAGTATAAGCATATTGATAGAATTTTAATAATTTGTAAAGTGTTCTCAAAATATAGGCTATCAAGGTCTTACCGAAGGAACTTCCCATTTCTCGAATATTTGTCGTCGAAAATTAGTCTTCATATCTGACGAAAGCTATAAATCGACAAAATTCAGAAGCGTTTACAAACACGGAGTGTTTTTTTTTCAGGCATACATTCTGGAATGGGATGGGGGTATTTTTTTTCTGCGAAGGATAGTATGAAAACGAAACAAATTTGATGCATCTGTAAGTTTTAAACTTACAGCTGAAAAATGTTAAAATGAAAATATCATAATTTATAATTTTTCGAAGAATTTATACCTTTCTTATTATCTATAGGTTATGTATCACGCGTATGCAAAGTTTCAAATTTCTAAATTTAGCAATTTGGGCTGGGTAAGTCATCCCTAAATAATTCAGTACTGAATTGTTTTATATAGATTATTTTCATTTAGCCTTTCTATTAATCAATAACCATGCGCAACCTTTAACTCATTTTCAAATAATAAACACATTTTTAAACATTTGATAAACCTTTTCAGATCTTTTCCTTTTTGCAAAATTCTGTATTTTTCTGTACCAAAGGACAAATTGTTTATATATATTATATATATTATATATATATATATATATATATAATGACACTTCAATAACAGTATATGACAACAAACGGTCTCTTTTAATAGAAGAATATGACTCAAGAACGCTCGGATGAACACGTGAAGAATGCGATCAATGTTCTGGGAGAGGGAAGCACAATCCGTAATTATCCGGAAAACTCTTGTCTTTAGTGATTAGGGATTCCAGATTGCGCCATGCATTGCTATTTGTCTGAATACTTGTTAAATGTAGAAGGGGTTGTCAATGCATTCTTGAATTACAAATTATCTTATAGAGAATGTATCTAATATTCATTCAACTGACTGAGTGTATGTGATAAGGGGGTCAAAATTATTGTGCACTTCTCCTTATAGCTAAAATCGCAGTTTTTATGTCATTCGATCCATCTCAAACCCGAGATGAAGGAGAAATTTTTCAAAAATTCAAATTAAGGGTGACGGTGCAAATAAAAAATAAAAAATAAAAGTCATTTTCCAAAATGAGTGATGAGTACTCCCCCGCGAATCAGAATCGATTTTGGCCTCATTCGATCTGCCCCAGCTACCAAATAACCAAAAATAATAAAAATATTGAAATGGGGGGGGGGGGGCTTGCAAAAGGATGTTCAAAGCACCGCTTAGCTTCTCAACAATAAATGTATTATTTGATATCTTATCTTTGCCAATAATTTAAACTGGTTACCAACAACTTTGATTGATTGGGTGTTTATAGGTGTCATATTGAGTGACCAATCGCCATTCAGAGCGCTCGTAGTATGGGTAAAATGACTGGTAAAAGATATATCTCCAAAAAATCCTTGTTCTCAGAATGTAAATTTTGAAATGTAAATCTTTTAATTGGAAGTGACACCTCTCTAGAACCAGAAATGGAAATTCTTACCCATTTCTCCCTTCTGGAATTGGATGCCGAATCCATATCAGTTATCACTTAAGCTATATCTCAATCAGTAGTCACTCTTAAAAAATCTCATATCAAGTACAATAATTACTTTTGAACAGGAAAATGGAAAAAAAAAATCGGAAACGAAAATCCTTAGTGAAAATTCTTATTCTCTTCTGAAATTTAATGTTGAATCCAAATCAGTCAACATTAACTCAGCTCTAAACCTATAGCAGATCCTGAAAAACATATGTTCCAAAGAAAACTTTTTGCAAAAGCTGTAAAATTTTTGTCACCAATACATAATCCATTTAGAAGTAAAGCATGCCAAATAATCATAAAAAGAAAATTCATAAAATCTCAAATTGGGTAATGTTGTTGAGACCCAGACCAGAAAAGTAAATTGGGTCATGTGTAAAAATGGATGGTATTTTCAAATTCATAAACATTAACTGTTCTTCCCTTTGCCATAAAATCATTGCAGGTTATGTGATATTCAAAATCGCTTCTCTATCGTTCTGTTGAATTGTACCTACCCTACTTACAGGTATCGCTATCCTATCAACAACAATTTACTGAAGAAATTTGTAGACAAGCAATTATAAATGACAGCCACCTTGTCTCAATTCTCGCTAAAAGCCATTCTTAGTTGAAACAGAGATTTCATTAATTATAACCTTCAACTATTTACGCCATTAGTCACATCGAATGAGTGTGTGTCGATATTTTATCTGATTATTTGATTCAAACTCCTAAAGGTCAAATTACAAAAATAAAATAAAATAAAAATTAAAAATCATGAACGTTAAATTCTCAGGTTTAAAAGCCGGGGAGAGATTGAAACGTTTATTATTAAGAGAGATTAATTTATTTGAAGTGAAAATGCTTTTAGTTTGGGGTGTACAAAAATAATAGTAATAGTAACAGTAATAGTAACATGCAGTCACAGTGAAATAGAGTATGTGTGAAAAGTGTATGAACTTGTGTCCAATGCACGCTTTTTCCTGCAAATTTTTATTACCTGGGAAAAGAAAACAAAGAAGAAAACATATTTTTTCCCCTTAAAAGCAATGTTTTTTAAAATTGAAAACATTTTTTTTATCAATTTGCTTTTAAATGTTGTTAAAAGCGTTTTAATTTTTTTATGTCATTAAAATTGAAAACATATTTTATTTTTTTTATAAGCTCTTAAAAAATGTTTCTAAAATTGAAAACATTTTTTTTAACAATTTATGTTTTTAAATGTTGTTAGAAACATTTTAATTTTTTTAACGTTTTTAAAATTGAAAACATGTTCTTTTATAACTTTGTTAAAAGCAATGTTTTTGAAATTGAAAACATGTTTTGAAGTTAAGCTTTAGCTAAAATTAATATTACACAAATGTTTGCCAATTCAAATAATCTTATCCCATTTCTTTGGATTCGCTCAAATTTATAGAGAGATAGGCTCACAAAGTGCAAAGATAGACAAATTAAAAACAGATATACAGACAGCAGTTATAGAGATATATTTTATAATACAGCTTAAAGGGCAAATATAATCGGAAGAAAAATTTCATATTCAGTTCTGTATCGAGTTCGGCAGTGCAAGTATAAGTCCCTATCGTTACATAACTTCGTTTCATTTCTGCCACATAGTTTTTCATCAGTTAATCAGACACAAAGTAATTCCATTCGCAATTTTATTTCACTCGCATTGTGTCAACAAAACTAACTGACCGATGACGTGCTTATATGCCCTCTGTGGAAAGTTCAGGAAAAGCACAATGCTTTTCTGTTAGGTATTCGCAATAATAAGGTAGCACTTATTACATGCCTCTGTTTCATCTTCTCCACATTTCTTTCATGAGTTACTCCGCACCCTAAGATGTTTTTCCTCTTTAAAAGAAAAATATAAAGTGATATTTTATCACTGTATGATAAAACGCACAGTTCTGAAATTTTCCATATAGACTAATATGAGCCTATAGATGTGCAAGATGGCCTTAGATTTTTGATTTAGACATTAGTTAATTAAATATTAATTAATTAATTTTGCAATGCTAATATAAAGAAAGATTTCATGGGTCGAACTGATTTCAAACTTCTCTGTGATTGGTTACTGGAAAAACGTCACGGGTACAACAAACGGTAGACTTTAACGTTAGTCAAAGTTTAATTGTCCACTTGAAGCAATGTAGGCAATTATATGCATTATTGTTGATGCCTACAAACAATCGTAGCTTGTCACAACTATTGTTGTCATAAACAACTATGTGAATATATAATTATTATTGCACCACAATTATATAATTTTTTATTGTAAATAAAGTTGCATATTTACATTTCGCGAGTTTGTGCGCCCTTCCGCTTTGCCGGTGGGGTGAAAGACCTCTAAAAGTCAGATGTAGAAGGTGAAAAGCATAAAAAGACAAGGTGCGGAGCTCCAACTGAAGTATTACGACTCCGTAGCAAATGGGACAAAAGAAGCAACGTGGGTGGGGTGAAAGAGCTCGTGAAGCAAGTTCCAAGATGAGCGTTAGCGAACAAGGGGCGAAACCCCAAAGGGAATATTACGGCTGCGTAGCAGGCGTTATGAAAGAGCTCGCGAAGTCAGCTCCGGAAATTAATGAGCGGCGAAAAGCAGGAAAAGGAGTGCCCCTGCTAACTGACACTCTATACAACCCTTGAGCTCCGGTGGTTGATGAGTGTTATGGTGTTATTAAAGAGAGCAATTTTTATTGCCGAACTTCGACAATTACGTCCGTCAATCATACTTTAGGCTCTTTCTATTTAATGCCGCCGATTTCATCCAAAAAAGCATTCTTTAGTGTGTGTTTTTCGTATAATTTGAATTTTTTATATCCCAAAGGTGTCTGTAATGCGCCAAAAGTTCTATCATTATTTTTCCATCCCCTGGCTTCAGCAATGATACTTTAAGCCCTGCCTTGCTAACACGCCACTCCTTTCTAATGCCGCTAATTTCATTCCAAGAAACATTCTTTAGTGTGTTTTTCGTATAATTTGGATCTTTTATAACCCACAGGTGTCTATAATTTGGTAAAAGTTCTATTTTTTTCTCCATCTCCAGATTTTAACTTAGTTGAACTTCTTCCATGTGCTTGCATTGCAATCGCTGCCGCCATCTTGAATGCAAATGAGGAGAGCAAAGCATAGTGGAGCGATGTCCAATTTTATCCTCCTCTGATTGGTTCGCCGCTCGAAAATTGAGCAATTTTTAATGTCGAGTACGAAAGAATTGCGGCAAGTCGGAGGCAAGATTTTTTCCCATTGAAAGGTATGCTATTGCTGAAAAATTGTTGGAAATTGCTCTGTGTAATAATATCACTAGTAGCAGGTGCAACGAGGGCAGTCATTTTTTTCCGGATGTGGATAAAGAGCTTGTGAAGCAAACTCTAGGGTGAGCGTCAGCGAACAAAAGACGGGCCGTCAACGGGCGTATTATGTATTCCTGGCAGGCAATACAAAAGATCAGCGATCGGGACGCTCCTAGTACATCAAAAATTTGGGACGCTAAGTCAACACACCCATAATTTTGATACGTGATTTCAAACTTCAAAACCTGTATTTTTAAATATTTCGATCAACATGCAAATAAATATCTGAAGCAAATGCTTTAGAATTCCCAAGATTACAATATTCATAACGCGAAGTGGAAGAATTTTCGTCCATATGTATGTATTTCCAACATTCCCATGGGAAAGAAAAAAAATACTTCAGCTTTTCATATTCTGAAAGAGTATTTTATTCGTACAGAGGTAAAGAATTTTAAATGAAATATACATTCAAGAATATCGGATATAAAATTTCCTTTAATATTTATTCAATACCGCATGAATTTTTTATCCGATCAAACTTTCGAATGTGGATAAAATTAAATTATTATATTTTTTGAATGTGTTGATGGGAATGCGGAAATATAGAAAACTGTATTTATTTAAACTAGAATTTATGAAATATATAATTCATATTAATGTTAAAATACATTGAACGCAATCTGATGAAGCGATTTTTTTTTCAGTTATTAATTTATGAAGAAAGTGGTAAACAGTTTTCAACTTTAAAAGCTGATTTCTGAACAACAGTGAAGGGGATTGAAATTAAAATATAGTTTAGATTCAAAATGATGTAAAACTTAATACATTTTTCGGATAATAGGTGGCAGCCTTTCTGATTTCTTGTTTAGTATCAAAGCAATACTTTGGTTACCATACTCGTGCTCCATCGACAGACGGGACTTAATTCCAACTGAGAGTTTAAATAAAGTATAAGCCTTGGCATTTTAATGAAAAGTTAAATGACTGCGACGTGTAATATGTTTTAATTTTTCATACTATAGTATATAATTTTTTTTATAAGTTTTAGAATTTAAAATTTTGACAGACCTACACGTTTTAAGACATTCTGAACCTATTTTGAACACTCTTAGAAAAATATCCGTGTGTGTGCAGTGTTTCTTTCAGGCATACCTCCGGGAGGATGAAGCCCCCTGGATACATTCTATGAAATCTAGTTTCTATTTATGTGACACAGAATTTAAATATATTTATATAGGGTAAATAGAAAACTTGCCCTCCCTAAAATGCCATTCCTCCCCGACCAAAAAGTGTTGAAAGAAACACTGTGTGTGGGTTTCTTAGTACAGTGTGCATATAATAAGTCAACAACTGCGTGAACAACCGCTATGAAATTTTACGTGCGGATGCATTATGGAAAAAAATAGACAGAGATAGAAATTCGAGTAAGTTCCATGACTCGAACTGGAATTACTTGAAATTAAATTTTTTTATAGCATTATTCCCTATAGAGAAACAGCATAATTTCTGAAACACTGACTATAAGTCATGCTGTAAAATGATAAATTGGATTACGCTATAGATGTAAAACTAATTCAAATAACATTTATGAACGCAGATAAGATGCTTTCCATTCATCAGCGAGGCAAACCTCTTGACAGTTTAAAAAAATATGATGCGGGCAATACATTTTTTTCCTTATAATGCAATAAATTGACTCCTTTTACAGTCAAAGCGTAATGTATAAGATACACGGTACTATGTTCTTAACGTTGAAGTGTACATTGGGCAATTTTTCGGATGGCAATATGTAATACTATTTCAAAGTGTTCGATTGCATTTAAAAACAATAGGCTTCCAGCATTCACGGATTGTAATTTTTGTACCACATTTTGTTCGAATCGCTCTATTCTTTCGTCAGATATTGTCTTCACAGACTCACCGACACATACACACTAACATCACCTCAAAAACGCATAATTCGTGTTCAGGAATGCTTGAAACGTGCTCTCCCATCGAAAACTCGGATTCGAATTTTTGACCTTGTCACAATATTTTCCTTATACATTATACTATGTATATAAGGAAAGTAATATTCTTTAACCTTTTGTTTACGGATGGGATAGCGTCCATCCCAAACGAAGAACCTCCCAAAAAGACAGGTATTTGACATACCCTATTCCAAACAGTCCGAGACCCCCTTTGCAGACATTGGCGTCCAAGGACGCCAACCTCTTAATGTTTTTAAACAGAATAAAATATCTGGTGTTTATGCACCCAAATTTCACTATTTTTATTTTAGTTTCTGTCAACTATTTATGTACATTAAAAAAAAAAACGCGTTCTACGTTTTCCAACTGTAACAACATTAAATCGTACCAGAGCAAAACGTAAGTGACCTAACGACCCAATTTTACGAAATGAAGTCTGTTAGTTTTTGAACTAGGGTGGACACTCAGACAATTCACTGACACACATACATACGCGCAGATGTCTTGCTAAAATAGTGGATGCATTTTCTAGA
This sequence comes from Amaurobius ferox, assembly GCA_951213105.1. Classification (NCBI taxonomy): domain Eukaryota; kingdom Metazoa; phylum Arthropoda; class Arachnida; order Araneae; family Amaurobiidae; genus Amaurobius; species Amaurobius ferox. The sequence goes on from OX578135.1 coordinate 12,387,718, forward strand.
GTTGCTAAAATGCATAAATCTATTAAAAACTCAATTTGCAAATGTCGAGTCTATTTGAATATACTTTCCCTGTATGGGGTAGGTAGGGAAGTTGGTAGGGAAGAAGTATTGCAATATTTATTGCTTAGTTCCGATTCCTTTAATTAGGTTACTTTCCTTTAGGCAGAACATATTTTATTCACTTGTATTGTTTACTGCGGAGTTTCATTAGCGATTCAGAGTTTGCGAGATTAGTTTCAGAGACTAATATTGAACATGGCCTCAAGAGACGGGCTCAAGTATGCATTTGCAAGTATATCTAGCTTGTTCGACTTACGATATATACTTCTAGAAATTTTAACGATGTGTACTTCAAAACGTAGAAATATAACATTTGCAAATTGTCGTTCAAATCAATATTAATAAGCGCATTTATGTTTTGCTATTTTTTAATTTAATTTTTAAAAACCACTTGTACAATAGTTTATAGAATGTAAAAAGTTCAAAATAAATTCCCAATTCTGGTTGTTACTTTACTAGATACGTAGAATAAAGCATGAAAAAAGATGTGACGGGGTCGAAAATTCGAATCTGAGTCTTCGACAGAAAGGTATCCCTGAACTTGAATCGAATGATTTTGAGGTGATGTCTGTGCTTATATGTGTGTGTGCTAGTGTGTGTATGTGTATCTATCTATATTTTATGTGTGTATATGTATACTAGTGTGGTTATGTATGTTATGTTTGTGTATGTATATATGTCATGCGTGTGTTTGCTAGTGTGTGTGTATGTATATATATTTTATGTGCTTATATGTATATTAGTGTGCGTATGTATGTATGTATGTTATATGTGTGTATATGTATATATGTCATGTGTGTACGTATATATGTTAGAGTGTGTATGTATATATGTTAGTGTGTGTGTGTTGTTGTTGAAACCCAGACCGTCCGACCTACCAGGAAGGTGTAAGGTAACTGTTTGGACGGTCGGGAAGTGCCACCCAATTTAGACCGGAACCCAGTGAGGGAGGCATCCACAGGGACCGTACCCTCCTTCCCCTACCACCAACCTCTCGGAAGGACTTTCGGACCCACATGTTTAACGTGATCGTACTCCGCATGAACACGGCGGCAGTTTTGGCAGTGGCTGGAATCGAACCCGGGCCTACCGAGTGCAACTCCAGCGCGCTAACCAATGGGCTACCGCGCCCTTAGTGTGTGTGTGTATATATGTTAGTCTATGTGTGAGTATGTATATATGTATGTTATGTGTGTGTGTATGCATGTACATTAGTGTTTGTGTATGTATATATCTCATGAGTTTGTATGTATATATGTTAATGAGTGCATGTATATATGTTAGTGTGTGCATGCATATATGTTAATATGTGTAATATGTGTGTTGTGTCTGTGAGTCTGTGGACGCGATATCTCATGAACGAAGCTTTTCAAAAATAATTTGATGCGATTATTACAATCAGTGAATACAGGAATACCATTGATTTTAAACTCAAATAAATGTTCAAAAGACCCCCCCCCCCCCCACACATAATTTTCGAATGGATTTTTGAAAAAATCGCAAGAAAGTCAGAACCTTCAATAATGATAAATAAATTATTATCTACAACGTAATATTTTATTAGAAAATTTTATCAGGACTTTTAGTGTTATATAAATAATCATTTCAGACATAAGATACTGCACGTTTTTCCAATGAATTTACCCAAAAAAATGCATAAATATAAAAGAAAGTAATAAGTATCATCATATATGTTCACTTTTCATATACCAATATTCTGCGACCAATCTGTTTAACATCATTCTCGTGGATCTAGATCTTTCCATTCATAAGAAAATATGCTTTTTGTAATAGTTTTACATTTTGAAGTTCAATAATTGGCCAATAGTCTTATATATCACGTGATATTTGAAATATCTGAAACGTATTAACACCAGGTATAGTTCATAAAACTCAAAACTCGCCTATAAGGGGCGTCGAAAACCCAGACCACCCGACTCGTCCTAGGGCACGAGCAGCAATTTGAGTGGCCGGGAGCAACCTATAAGGGGCCCATAAGGGGCGTGTAGAAAAATATAGCAGGTATTCTCTTTGCAGATACCAGCATCCATGGATCGGTGCTGCACTTATTATACTCTCGTCAGCATAAAATAGCCGATATCTGCAACGGTAGCAAGAAACTTGCTATAAGCCACAATGTTTGCGAGCTTCTATGGGAACTGACATTTCTCATTCCTTCACCTTAACCAGCATAAAATATGTTTACAATTTAGCAATGGGAGTGTCTTCCATATTTTTCGGAACACCCTTTATAGGTGGGTATTGTATTTTATGAACTTTGTCTTTGCAGATGCGTGTGGTTTGAGCTAAATCGTAAACGAATTTTATGCTAGCCACATAAAAGGACCGAAATTGTCAGTTCCCATAGAAGCATGCGAAAATTGTAGCTTATAGCATGTTTCTTGCTGTCATTGAAAATGTCGATTATTCCATGATGACGAGCGCACAATAAGCATGTAACAAGACCGTGGATGCATGTATTTGCAAGAGGAATGTCTTTCATAATTTCATATCTTCCGCACTTAGTATAGTGTTTTATTTACATCTTGTGTTGATAGGTATGGCTTTCAAACTCTTGAAATTATTAGAGTAGTTCCTCAGCTTATCCTGCCGCTTCTTAAGTACCTTAAGAGATCCTTCGACTTGAAAGTTTGATTCCAACTGTATTTTTAGTGTAAGTAGGAATGGCAGATGTTGTCATATGGTTTTTCCCATATATCCAATATTTTAAATCTGGATCAGAATGTACAGATGTCGGTCCCTGAGACGGCAAGACAATGTTTACCCTACGCCACATCTGACCACCTGCTACGCCAAGGCCGAAAACAAGTTGAAGCTTTGGAATTTTCTGCGGCCTGATAGTCCGAAAGGGATACCGGCCCCTTTGTTGACTATTGAAGTTTTAAGTTTCCAAGTATCATAAATTATTACTGTGATAATGTAAAAAATATCAACGCTGAATGTATCGCATTTTAGAGATGTTTTAAAAAATTGCATTTCAGTTGGAAAGTGTTTCATAATCAATGCTTTATGCATGATTGATCATTTCTGTTTCCTTTATGAGCCTTGATGATAATTTTTTACATTTTTGTAACTCTTTCGAATTGGCCATTCGATCTAAAGAAATAAGGAGTTGAAGTATTATGAAAAATCGAATAGGCGATCTTTAGATCGAATTGGCCATTCGATCTAAAGAAATAAGGAGTTGAAGTATTATGAAAAACTCCCCCATTCTTTGTTGAATTTGCACATTGCGTCTGAATTGAACTGTGGACCTCCATGACTAAAAATCTTTTCAGGCATACCACGACAGCCATACATGGATTTCATCGCATTTATGACAGTCGTAGCTGTAGTGTTAGTTATATAATGATTTATACATATTTAGAAAATAATGTATCGTGATCATATAGTGTTCGTTTATCAGTTCAGCAACAACAAAAAAAAACAATACCAAATCCAACCTTTCGCAATGGCCTTTTAGGTAGGTTTTGATCTCAGAACGGTTTCTTATATTATGGTATGCTCTTCGATAAACTAGACAATTTCTTATGTATTCATCAATGCCATTATTTATCCTTGGCCAGTAAAATTATTTTTGAGCTTTAACTGTACATGATTACTTTGTGGGTCATTGTTTTTTTTTTTCGAAAGAACATCTTTTTTTGCTTCTGAAGGAACAATTAGTCATTATCCTCTACATAAAGCATCTTCATCTATTAATATCTAATTTTAATTTATATGTTGTTAATTTAATACCAAAAGCATTGTGCTGTGAATCTAGAATGAAGTAAGTCATTACGTAGAGAAAGCCGTGTGCTGTTTACATCAGATTTCTTTTCACATACGTTAGATATAAGTTCCATTAATTCTAGTTTCAACATATTTCCAGATTGCTTTTAGTATATTTAATTACGTTAGTCTTTTAATCCAATAAAAATATTGGATTGCCTTTCAAAATTCAATAAAAGAAATGAATTTATACGCTTTCCCCATTAAAGTTTTGGACGTCGCTTATATTGTATTACAAGCAAGGGTCCATTAAAAAGTCTTTTTGTATGAATTTGAAGGACAAACAGTTGCGAGTTTATTGAAAGCAAGCATTAATGGGAAACTGATTTTTTTAGCTTCTAACACTTTCAATACACAACAGTGTATCAATATTTGATCTTAAAATGGATCATTTCTTCTAAGATCAAATTACTAAAAATCCTGATCAATTAAGTATTTTACTTTTATCACTCATTTAAGAGGCTCGCGTCAAAATGAGTTAAGAAAGTAATTTGTTGAAAAGGAAAATAGTTATTCCGTCCTCAGATAAATAATCCCTATTTAGATCTTCAACGTACTTTATTTCTTTCCCTATATACATATTATAATGTACAAAGAAAGTACTATGACGAGGTCGAAAATTCGAATTCGAGTTTTCGACGGAAGAACACGTTTCAAGCATCCCTATGAACTAGAATAGAACGTTTTCGAAGTGATATATGTGTATATGAGTCTGTATGATTGTGTTTGTGTTAGTCCGTGTGATTGTGTATGTGTTTATGCGTGTGCATATATATGTGATTGTGTGTGTATGCGTATGCATGTATATGTGATTGTGTGTATGTATGCCCGTGCATGTGCATGTATGTGTGATTGTGTGTATACGTGTGCGTGAGCATGTATGTGTGTTTGTATGTGCATATATGTGTGTGCGTGTATGTGCATGTGTCTATGTGAGTGCATGTACGTGTGGTGACCATGCGTGTGTGTGTGTATGCATTTGTTGAGGGGTTTGTTTTTAAGGTGATGTTTGTGTGTGTATGTACGCGCGTATGTGTATGTGCGTGAGTCTGTGGAAGCGATATCTCATGAACGAATGGAGCTTTAATGAACAAATTTGTTACTATTTTTACAATCAGTGAACATTGGAATCGTATTGATTTTAAACGTGATCGAAAGCCCAATGTTCAGATGAATTTTTAAAAAATCTATAAAAAATTAGGAGGTTAAATAAAGTTAATTGCACAATCATTTTATACACAATTTTTCATTAGAAAACGAACGTCAAAAATTTTAGAACTCTAGTTTCAACGGTTTCTGGGGTATTAGTTACACAAACAAATTTGTTTATAAAATTAAGTAAATTTAAAAATATAGTATTAAGTATTATATACAGTATTATAAGTATAGTATTATATAGTAATTTTCAAATACGTGCATATTCAAAATCAATAGGGATTTGACAAATTATCGCCAACTTGGATTTATATTAACCCTTTTAATATTGCCAGATTGACGAAAATGCTACAGTATTGACAAAAATAACGCTAAATTAACGAAACTGACTTTGAATTGATAAAAATTCAATATGTTAGAAAATTAAGTTCAATTTCTTTGATAACCCCTGTTGTTCTGGAGGGGAAGGGGGAATTCATATTGCTATGAATTCTCTTCTAAACCTGTCTCATAACAAGTTCATTGTTTGTGGGACAGATGCGTTTTGTAAGGAAGTATAGGGTTTCGCGAATTAACTGCGTTTTGCAATGAGGTATATAGCAATTGTGTCTTACGGTAGGGAGTCGTCTTAATAAAATAAGATATTTGCTTGTGTGTTTGTCTGTGTTGTTTGCAACGGAAAATGTAAGCGTCGAACAAAGACAATATTTGGTACAAGGTACTTCAAGACCCGAAAAATAGGCTTCGGCGAGATTTTTTAAAATTTGAATTACTTTCTTAGTTATTAGGGTTTTAGCAAAATTTCGAGCGCTTTTATGCAAATCCGTTCCTTAATGACTGAAAATGATATTACAGAATTTCTATCTTGAAGATCATCAGAAATATCAAAGAACGTTCTTTTCGACGATGTTTGAACCGAATCCATAGGAAAGTTCCTTTATATTTATTTATTTATTTATCTTTAAATACATCCAAATTTGCATTATTTAGCTTGATACTCTGGCCGCATACGGAAAGGGAATATGAGTACAACGCTAGAGCTTAGTAAAAGCTGTGTGTGCATTTTCGCATTCTAGTAAAAAGTTTTTTTAATTATTACAATATTTTATTTTTTGTAATCTTTCAAGCAAACGCATAAAAATGGCAAACTTATCTCCCTTAACAACGTGCGGAGTTTTCTCTCCTGTGGATTAATCAAGCCACGTCTTCTATCCCAGAGAAAAAAAATCAGGACTCTTTTGTTTCTTTTGCTTTATTAATTAATTTTTTTATTTCCTTTCCACGCTGGCGAAGCGTAGAGGAAAGAAGGAAATTATTTGACAGGAATGATTGAAGCGGTTTAAAGAGGCTATTCCATAAATGTACTATGTAAGTAGAGGTCGCTTAAATAGGATCCGGACAACGCCGGTTAATTCATTACAGTGTTTGGAACCCGTTGTAAAGAACCTTGTGCTCCGACCGGGAATCGAACCCTGGATCTCCGAACTGGCCAGTCAACGATCTACTGTTCAGCTCCTGGGATGTCATTGTAAGCTCTTACCGTCGAAGCGGACTCTGCATTCTCCACCCTCTAATGCCAGATTGGCGGGCCACCTCCTGCTATTTTTACCTCAGGTTAGCTTCCTGTTACTACAATTTTTACCTAGATTGGTATTCTGCGTGGTCGTTATTCTCTCAATTCAAAATCGGTGCTCAATCTTCCAGAGTCCACTGAATCCGTACTAGTTGTACTACAGTCACTTTTAAACCTCCGACATCTTTGCACTAATCTACAGGGTTCATTTGTTCGGGCGGCATGTAAAGAACCTTTCTACCCCAACCGGGAATCGAACCCCGGATCTCCGAACTGGCCAGCCGATGCTCTACCTTTGAGTTACTGGGACGAAATGGCAAGCTCTTATCGTGGAAGTGGACTCTGTACAAGGTGCGTAGCTTGTATGTGTCAAAGGATATTACGAGACCAGGAGCTGAAGCCAAGTGGATGAGAGGTAATCTTTCTCAAATGTATGCATCCTGTCATATGACGGGTTTAACTTCTAGTCATTAAAATTGTTTAATATATGGACTTCATTTTTAATCAAACAAAAGCAACTTTTCTTGTGCCTCTTGTTAATTGCCAAATCATAGGTGAGAGGAATATAAATTAATGGGAGTACTTTTTACATGTTGTTAAAACAAACGCACAGTACAATTAAAAGTTAAAAACGGGGATTGTGTGCATTAGTATTTTGCTGTGAAAGCTATAAAACATTTCATTATATAGAGAAAATAATCTTCTGCCCACATCAGATATGTTACAATTACGTTAGGAATTTGTTACATTAAATTCTATTTTCCTAACCGAATGTGCATCTTATAGTTATTGCTTAAGGTGTGTTTGCGTTTTCCCACCTCCAGAAGTGTCCTGCTAACTTTGGTTAGCAGGGTTAGGAATTAAGGTTGAATCTCTGTACATATAATAGTGTCGGTTACAGGACATAGCATAACTGAACCGGAATTTTCATTCTTCCCTAGGAGCGGAGAAAATTAGGAATTTCAGAAAGTCTTTCCAGACACACTGGAAGTCTCCAAGGTAAACCAGAAGGCTGAAACTTTGCATGCTTTTAGTACTGACTACGGGACAAAACCGAACGATGCCGAAGTTTCGATTTTCTCTACAGAGGGTGTGTGTGTGTGAGAAAATAGAGTGTTTTGAAGTCTTTACCAATCGTCCAGAATACTCCTATGCTTCAATATAAAATAACTAAAGTGCTAATTCGAATTCTAAAGAAACATTAATGAAGTCTATAGTACCGGAAGTTCAGCTAACCCAGTACCGAATTTCGCAGCTGTCCAAATCTTAGATTTGTAACACTAGATGATACACACACACGCACACAGAGAGAGAGGGGGGGGAAGGGGGGAAGGGGCGAGGGGAGGAGAGAGAGGGATAAGGAAAGCGAAGGAGAGAGAGGAGAGAGAAGGAGAGCGAAGGAAAGAGAGGGAGTGGGAAGGGGAGAGAAGGAGTGGGAAGGGGAGAGAGGGAGTTGGAAGGGGAGAGAGGGAGTTGGAAGGGGAGAGAGGGAGTTGGAAGGGGAGAGAAGGAGTGGGAAGGGGAGAGAGGGAGTGAGAGGGAGATGGGCGAGAGAGGAAGAGAAGGAGAGAGAGGAAGAGAAGGAGAGAGAAGGGATAAGGAGGGAGAGGGACTGAGGGAGAAGAAGGGAGGGAGAGGGAGAGAGAAACATTCTCTTTTATTATGTAAAGAAAGAAACCTTCAATATTTTTTCAAATCTATCATAGATATTATGTTTTTATCTCGCTTTAATAAATTATATACATCAATATTTATATATAACACACGACATAAATATATCCACTTGAATAATATCAATCTTAAAAAAATAATTTTTGATAGTCACAGGGTATAGAACTGAAAATATTTGTTCCGTATATTCGTCTTTTCAGCATATTAAAGGAAATATATTTCAACTTTATATCCACGAATAATATTTTATTTGAAGTCGGTATCTTAAACGAAAAAATATCGGATATGAAATTTATTTGATGTTTTATCAATATTTCATAGAAATTTTTATCTAATAATATTCTTTCTGAATTTGGTGATAAATATTTACCTTTCTATACGAAACTTAAATTGAAATAATTCTAATATAAAATTTTTGGCACACTGTTTACTTGAGATTAAAATTTTCATATGAACAGTTATTTTAAACTTTGGCAAGAGTATTAAAAATAATTTGTTATCAACATACATACTCCTGCGGTTTATTGGGCAAAAGTTTGTTTGGACTTTAAGAGAGATGTCAAGATCTCCTATCCCAATTAGAAACGCCCTCCTTCAAGACCTGGGTCCTTATTGGTGTTGCTTTGCCCCTTCATCAGTAAACGGTGATTTATGGGTCAGTCCTGATCGGATGGTGGTTATCCTCCCCGTTGTTGACGTCGATTCCTTGGGTTGGCTCTCAGCGTGGGTTCAGTCGCTTCAGTCTTAGTGTCCCCCTTGCGTCTGGATTCTAATCTTATTTAGAATATTCATGGTTTATAAACCAATGTCCAATTAAGTGTCACTTTCGGCGCCATTGAGTTGGGCCTATTTCTCACCATTTGATATCTATCGTCGTTTAAATGTTGATATCTCTTGCCTCACACTTTTAGTCTCACACACTACATCTAACTCGTAGGGTTCATTTTTTCGCATGTCATTGCAAAGATAGCATGATGAAACTGGGATTTAAATGATGGAATTTCAGACTCCAAGACGATGATCTGCACATTGAGCTGTTGAATATTTATTTCTGCAATATTTTTAATGTAAATCCCAGAGATTTTATTATTAAAAAATGATTAAATCCATAAAGCGAGTATTAAATAATGGTATAAAGCTCATACACTTTAAGACCAAAAAAAAAATCGACGCACCAAGAAATAATTATCTAAATAAGACAAAATTTGGCACATGTAATGTCGATGTGCAGAAAAAGAAGTGATTAGAATTTCAGAACACTTGGCTGATTTATTGCATTGAAGGATCTACACAAAATGAGCACGCCAATATGGCGTTGGTCCACCTCTGGCCTTGATACAAGCGTTACCCGACGTGGCATTGATGCATAAAGTTGTCAGATGGTATTCTGAGGAATGTCGTTTCAAATGGCCTCCAATTGACGAGCTAATTCGTCTACATTCTGGGATGGTCGCAGACGACGTCTCATCTCATCCCAAATATGCTCAATAGACGAGAGATCTGGGGATCTGGTTGGCCAAGAAAGTGTGTCGTAAGCACGCAGACAATCAATAGAGAGGCGTGCCGTGTATGGCCTGGCATTATCTTGCTGAAAAGTTAGTCCGGAGTGTCGTGAAAGGAATGGCAATACAATGGGTCGTAGAATGTCGGCAACGTACTGCTGTGCTGTGATGGTGCCACGGAGGACTAGCAATGGAATCCGGCTATCAAATGAAATGGAACCCCCAGACCATACCTCTCTGTTGTCAAGCCGTGTGGCGTGTGACAGTAAGAGCAGAATCCTGGCGATATCCGGACTGTCTCCAGACACGTCTGCGCTGTTCGTCGGGACTCAATTCGAAACGGGACTCATCACTGAAGACAATTCGTTCCCAATCCGAACAAGTCCTGTTGATCGGGCCCGGCATCATTGCATTCGCTGTTGACGGTGCATACTGGTCAGTGTTAGGCGGCGTAATGAGCGCCGCGAGTAATAGATTCCGCTCCCTTAGTTTTCTATTAATGGCCCGAGTGGTAAATTTAGTGTTTGTCACACGTTGGATGGTTGATAACAACGAATCTTGTGCTGTCACAGCTGCTCTGACAAGCGCTCTATCTTCCCGTTCTGTCATCGCTTCAGACCGTCCGATGCCCGCTTGCCATTGAAATCTGCTATTCCGAACCCTTTTCTGCCAACATAATTGCTGCATCGCTCTAATTGCTGCACCGCTCCTACTCAAATATCGAGCTCTTCGCCTGTGTGCTCATCCAGCCTCATGCAGTCCGACCCCACGTCATGTTTCAAACTCCTTCCTATGCTCGTAGTGGCCGCGAATAGCGGCATCGTTACAATCAAGGTACGCAAACGCAATCGAAATCCACTTCAAGTTTTGTTCTTGGAAACGAGGTTCGCTCCTTATATACAACACCATGGTGATCCGTTTCAGTACGCTATAGTTCCGACTGTTCATTCATTGGCGGCGAATGTTTGATCATTTGCATATTTTGCCGAAATATGTTTGCATGTAAAGTTTCATGACTATCGGATTATTTCGCTGGGTGCGTCGATGTTTTTGTCTTAGAGTGTATTTGTACATAGTAAATATAGTATGTATATAGTGATTCAATTTAAATGGCAACTACAGATAAAATCGAATTATAGTAACTATAAAACATAAAAAGTATGAAACATTGATTTATGTGATTATTTCTCTCTACGCATGTATCAAATGTTTTTTTAGTGGCCGAAAGGGGGAATGGCGAATAATTACGTACACTTGCTGCAGACATTCTTTCAAAAATCCTCAAATTATTTTCAGAAAGTCTTGTAATTAAGAATCTGCATCGAATCTATGTATTATATTTAAACTTCAAATCTGTGTGAAAACGAAAATAACACATATTTTACCAAACATTGTCACTACCGCATTGGACATCACCTTTTGTGTTTCACACATATGAAGTATTTTTATTCTCCAGTCTCACAACAATTAAATATGTAAAAACATTTTTATGTTACTTACAACCTACTTATTTTTATGTTACTTACAGACATAGAAAGGTAGATTCATACGTGATAACGGCACATTATTCCAAACTTCTCTATCATTCGGGTTTTATATTTCTTACAGAATAATGGCACGTTCCTGAGGTAATTATAGCTGAAGGAAATATTTATTATTTTCGCTTGAAAAATTTAAATTTTCGATCTGCATCGCTTATCTATATAAGCTCAAATGGGCTGCAATTTCATCTGCAATTTAAATTTTCTTTCATAAATATTAATGACCAGTGTGTTGCAGATGTTTTATAATATTTTTTCAATTAATAATTCAAGTTTTTGTTATACTTTAACTAAGTCGCATTACAAGTTTTTATTTATTCACTTTTCTAAGGCGCCTTTTCCTAGCGTATTCGCCATGGCGTAACTAGTATTGAGCGCTGTTAAGCGATGCTTAAGGGCCCAAGAAACATGGGAGCCCAAAGCGAGCTGAGATATTTACGGTCCACAGAACAAACAATTTTTACTTTCTCTGCAATACATGGTCATGTATAGGGAAAGTATTGTAATCATGTCGAAAATCGCAACTCAACTTTTCGACGTATCAACCCGTTTTAATCATCCTAAAACACACAAAAAATATTTTTAGTGTAACGTCTGTGTTTGTCTCCCTCTCTCTCTCTCTCTGTGTGTGTGCTTGCGTGCATGCAATGTATGTATCCACCTAACTCCAAACTAATCGACACTATATTCTGAAATTGTATATGTTATTTTTGGGTTATCCCAGTGCTGATTAGACTTTTGTACGATTTGGAATAAGATTAGGAAAGGGCCTGCCTTTTTTTTTTGCCGAAATGGCTCAGTAATCGCTAAGATCTAAAATAAAATGCTACAAATGTATCCAGTAAATATATGTTTTATACGTAATTTTTGACGCCGAAAAGAATAAGACAGACCCCATTATTCTAAAACGGACCGTTCTCGAGGTATTTTAGTTTTAAATTTAGTTGAACTGAAGACGTTTTCACTGGAATAAAAGAAACTATTTAATGAAATTGCCTAACATTTAGTAGTTACGTCCCTTAAGAATTGTTCTTATACTGATTAGATTTTGGCATGATTCGGAAAAACATAGTGGACCCTTTTTTGCAAAACGGTCCGCAAAGTAAGCCAGTAAAAATGTGAAATAAATGACTAATATTTCTGAAATTGCACAGTCCACTTCGACGATAAGGGTTTGCAGTTTCGTCCCAGTAGCTCAACGGTAGAGCATCGTCTGGCCAGTTCGGAGATCCAGGGTTCGATTCCCGGTTGGGGCAGCAGGGCTCTTTACAAAATAAATTGAGTGCTTATTCTTAAATGTAATTTGTGACAGCACTGCTAATAAAACGAACTCCATGACTCTAGAATGAACCGGTCTAGAGTTTCTATTTGAGTTGTTTCGAATTTTAAAGAGCTGAAGACTTTAAATTTCTTTAAATTGCCAAATGAGCGTTCATACATTAAAACTGAAAATTGGGTATAAAATCAGACAAGTATCCATGTTATTTTCTGCAATATTAAATTCAATTTAATGTATCGTGAAATAAAAAAAAATCAGAAAATGAATTTGAATTGGCAGGAAAAGCCTTGTTCTGCCGACAGCAGATTGTTTCATCAAAAATTGTTTCGCAAACTAAAAGTATTTTACTATTATTATAACAAGTAAACGTATTAAGTTCTTTATGACTCTTTTAAGTGATTTTTATGATAAGTACGAAAACATTTTTTTTACACAAAATATCCATCGATTAAAATAATAATAATTAACATTACATATATACAGAGGCTGTTCGCACATTTTTTAGACGATTTTGGTAAGCGGTAATAAAAAATCGTTTGCTGCAAAAGAAATAATTCCAATTGTACTATGTTTTTAAAAGTCAAAATTATCGTCTGCGGCTTGAAAGTTTTGTTTTTATTCAAAAATGGCGTTTTTAACAAAACAGTGGTTCGAAGGCTACATTTATGCTCTTTCCGAAGAGAAATATGCATACTCTATTATCCAAAAACGATGTGAGAGTCATGGTTTTGTGATATCTAAAGCGTCGATAGGTAATATCGTCAACAGGAAAGGAAAAAAACGTCAAATTGGAGCCTCAAGTGGGACAAAAATTCCAAACAAGTATCCAAGGAAAAAACGGACATCTTCGACTATTGCAAAGGTACGTTGTTTAATGTTAATAGAAAATCCCCCTAGTCAAAGGACAGTTGCAAAATCATTAAAATGCTCGGTGTCCACTGTAAACAAAATGATAAACGTTGATTTAAATCTTAAGAAAGCGAAAAAACGCAATGTGCATCGTCTACTTCCAAATCATATCGCTGAACGCAGGACACGCTGCAGAATTCTATATGAGAAACACTTATCCAAAGAAAAATGGAAAACAATTGTCACAATAGATGAATCATGGGTGTATTTAAATGATTGCAACAAAAAAAGAGCCATTTATTATCATAAAAGGGGAGAAAAAAATTTAAGTACATGGTTCAAAGAATCGAAAGAAAGTTTTTCTAAGGGATTCATGATTGTTGCTGGTTTTTCTTATAATGGCAAGTTAAAAATAAAGAGATTAGGAAAAAATGTCAAGATTAACTCCAAATACTGTCAGGAACATATTTTATCGCCAATTTTTCTGAATGAAATACCATCGCTTTACCCACAGTGCCATCAATCTGTGAGACTCCATCAGGACAAAGCTAGCAGTCACACATCAAAATCCACTGTAAATTTCCTAAAAGAAATGGAACAAAAAACTGGTATCAAGGCCATACCCTTCACTGATATCCCTACTAAATCTCCCGATGTATCACCTATGGATTTTTGTGCTTTCGGACTTTTGAAATCTGCATTATCCAAACGTCGTCCCAAAACTCTTACAGGACTCTGGAAAGCTGTTCAGGAGGAATGGGATAGAATACCTCTTCTGACACTTCAAAAGGCATTATTATCCTGGAAATTGCGGTGTCGAAAGATAGTTCAGAATAAGGGATGTCAAATAGAACATTTAAAACACAAGAATTTTATGTAATTTAGTTTTGTGAATACAATATACATCGTCTAAAAAATGTGTGAACAGCCTCTGTACATATAAATGTTACATATAAATGTTGTTTAATATACATATAAATGTTTATCAGAGTTTCGAAAAGCTCTTTGAAATGCGAGGTGGGAAACATGACGAGGCGTTTAACAATTCTGCTTCACTTTGCAATTGCCTTCACTTCACAGCGGGTAACAGCCCACGAAATACAGATGCTTGGAAGTTTAGACGTTTTTTTTAATATTAGTTGAAATAGTGAATAATGTTCAGGCTATTTTAACACATCTGAAAAAATTTTCATTCACTTACTTAGGGCTGATAAATATTTAAGCAAAATGAGTGCAGCTTTAAAAAGAAAAAGAGCAAAATATAAAAAGAAATTAAAGGAAATACCAAAAATGTCGCCTTTTTCCACTCGTGAAATAGTCTCCAAGAATAAAAGCATCTTCTTAAGCACGGTTTTGAGCTAATTTCATACTAATTCATTCCTTAGAGATCGAAAATATTATTACAGAGTTTTTATCTTGACGTCATCGGAAATATCGTTGTTTCTAACGATCCTTGAATCGAATCCATCAGATAATGCCTTCATATGTATTTATTTATTTTTAAATGCATAGAAATATGCATGTTTTATTATGAGACCATGCGGCAATTGTGCAGTTTTGATATTTGCTACAAAACAAAACGTAGACTTTTAGGCGCCGTTTTATGACAGTCTTGGCCTGGAAAGTCAAGACCCCAATAAATTCACGTCCCATAAATTGCAGGTGTGGTTGGGAAAAAGATGAGGGCCAAGACTTGAACCAAGCTTCATTGGAAAAGCAAATAGCCAATGAAGCAATGGTGCTACAACGCACTGAGGAGCAACCAATGAGAACTAGGAGGGCGTATCTGGATCTCAGGCAAAATGATGTGGCAACAAGGAGATCAGTCAATGAATATTTAAGCAGAATGACAATCGAAACGCGATAAGAGAAAATCGTGATTATATAAAAATGATTATCCAGGAGCGTTTGAGATTCAACGATAATGATTGTTCAGAAGCGAGAGAGAGAGAGCGGTCATGGAATTCAAACAGTGTTATTCATAAGCAGAATGACTATCCTAAAGTTTAGAGCGTCGTGTTTTCAAGCAGTAGAGTGGTTATTTTGAGCAATGAGGATGTGAAAGTCTACTCCAAATGTCAGAAAAAGAAGCGACAAATATCCCAAGCATGCTGAGCAACATACCCCGAAACAGAGGTATGTGCCAGTCTGCGTATATATTAGGTCCTTTTTTGATCTTTCTAATAATTTTAAAGAGTTGGTTTTATAAGCGCATTTTCTCCTGCTTAAGCGTTGAAATTATTGTAATTTTAGTTATAACAATAAGATGTGTGAATAATAATTTATTTTAAATGTTAAAAATGTGGATTTTAATGTGTAATGTTTTAATTAATGATTATTTTAAGAAAATCGTGCAAAGAGAAAATGGTGGGTTATTGCGGCTGCGATATAAATGTACGAACTATACGAATCACGACCTTGGGTATTCTAATTTTTTTAGTTATGAGCGCAATGTGTTTTATTTAGCACCGTATTTATGTTATCCGAGTCTTATTTAGCCGCAACCGAAAAAATAAAGATTAGAGCAATTTTATAGTTTGACGAACATGTGGGCGTCTATCTTCGCATTCTAATAATTTTTTAATTACAGTATTTTCTGTGAATTGCAGTATAGATATTGAAATTTTCGATTTCGTTGTCGAAGAGCTTCATTTCCGGTTTGCTGATTGCTATGAACTTAGTGTTGCAACTGCCGTCGCATTCGTTGCTATGGGAAACAATGACGTATTTATCGAAAAATTGTTGTTGGGTTTTCGGACATTCCCGGCAGACGATAAAAGTCTCATGGAAAGAGGGGTGCGCGATTACGCCTTTTGAAAGAAACTGAATAAATAAATTAAATTTACTGCTTTAAATCCATTGCAAAGAAGGGTACATTTTCCAGATTATAATTAAATGCAATTAAATATCGTAATATAGCCATTAATCATAAATTGCACAATTCTTTCATTCTAACTTTAATCTCAAAGAGAACTAACTATTTTGCCATGATAGCCCAAAGCAATGCGGATCAAGTGATTAGTCTGTGCAAGTGCCCATCCAGATATAGAGAAAAGAATGAAGAAATGTGCTGCTCACCGCACCACCTGGGGGATTTCAAATGAATCAACCGCAAAATATTGCTGCAACAGTCCCAGCGACTGATTGGGCCATTAGTTATCGACCCCGCTATTGCTTTTTCTTCAGCCATACTTTGAGGAAAGAGGAACTAGGTAGCGGATAGTTGTACGCTTTGTATTTTATGCCTTACTAAAAATCTGATATGGGTAGTACATGACTTTCCCTGCAGACTCATATTCACGTTCTCTTTATTTCTTCAATAACTCACTGAGTTTAATTGCAAAAAATAACACCCATAATTATTACTTTCCTTATATACATAATGCATAAGGAAAGTATTGTGACGGGGTCGAAAATTCGAGTTTTCGAAGGGAGAGCACGTTTTAAGCATCTCTGATCACGAATCAAACATTTTTGAAGTGATGCCTGTGTGTGTGTGTCAGGCAGTCTGTGGAGACGATATCTCACGAACGAATGGAACGATTCAAATGAAATTTGGTACAAAAATCACAATCCGTGAATACTGGAAGCCTATTTCTTAAACGTAATCGAATGTTCAGCACCCCCTAAATTATCGAGTTAAATTTTGAAAAAATCATCAAAATATCAAAACCTTTAATAAAGTTTCGCAAATAAGCATTTCTTATGTAATTTTTCCTTAGAAAACGATTGACATAAACTTTAGAACGCTAACATGAACTGTTCTCGAGATATTGCACATTTTTCAAATAAATTTATCAAAAAATCCCATAAATTAAAAAAAAATATTAACTGTTGAGAAGTATGCTCACTTTTCATATGTAATATCATGCAAAAATTTGGTGACATCATTATCGTGGATCTAGCTCGTTCCATTCTTGAGAAAAGATACCTTGAGTAATGCTTTTGTATTTGAACGCCAATAGTCATTTATCTAAGAATAACTTATTTCTCCATCCATAACGCTTAGCGAGATTTTGGCGACGAAGTTGGCAAAATGTCGCCAACTTGGCGACTTTTTGAAATGTTGCCAAATTCACGAAAATCTCGCCAAATGGATAAAAATGACGCTAAATCAATGAAAATGATGACTAATTGTCGAAAATTTAATATCTTGGAAAGAATACATCTACTATACGAAAAACTTATTTTTTTACTGTAAAAGTAGTAAATTCATCGCATTATATAAGGAAAGTCATGTGTTGCCCAGATCAGATTTTTTTAAATGCCACCAAATTTGCACTTTTAATTCAATTTTCGTTTTTATTTGGTAACTGGATTTATTTTCAAATGTGGTGTAGCGAAAATGCGAAAAATCTAAAATATCTCAAGAACGACCAGTCCTAGTGTAATGGGGTTCATATTATTATTTCATAATATAAAAGTAGTAAATTCATCGCATTATATAAGGAAAGTCATGTGTTGCCCAGATCAGATTTTTTTAAATGCCACCAAATTTGCACTTTTAATTCAATTTTCGTTTTTATTTGGTAACTGGATTTATTTTCAAATGTGGTGTAGCGAAAATGCGAAAAATCTAAAATATCTCAAGAACGACCAGTCCTAGTGTAATGGGGTTCATATTATTATTTCATAATATAAAAGTAGTAAATTCATCGCATTATATAAGGAAAGTCATGTGTTGCCCAGATCAGATTTTTTTAAATGCCACCAAATTTGCACTTTTAATTCAATTTTCGTTTTTATTTGGTAACTGGATTTATTTTCAAATGTGGTGTAGCGAAAATGCGAAAAATCTAAAATATCTTAAGAACGACCAGTCCTAGTGTAATGGGGTTCATATTATTATTTCATAATATAAAAGTAGTAAATTCATCGCATTATATAAGGAAAGTCATGTGTTGCCCAGATCAGATTTTTTTAAATGCCACCAAATTTGCACTTTTAATTCAATTTTCGTTTTTATTTGGTAACTGGATTTATTTTCAAATGTGATGTAGCAAAAATGCGAAAAATCTAAAATATCTCAAGAACGACCAGTCCTAGTGTAATGGGGTTCATATTATTATTTCATAATATAAAAGTAGTAAATTCATCGCATTATATAAGGAAAGTCATGTGTTGCCCAGATCAGATTTTTTTAAATGCCACCAAATTTGCACTTTTAATTCAATTTTCGTTTTTATTTGGTAACTGGATTTATTTTCAAATGTGGTGTAGCGAAAATGCGAAAAATCTAAAATATCTCAAGAACGACCAGTCCTAGTGTAATAGGGTTCATATTATTATTTCATAATATAAAAGTAGTAAATTCATCGCATTACATAAGGAAAGTCATGTGTTGCCCAGATCAGATTTTTTTAAATGCCACCAAATTTGCACTTTTAATTCAATTTTCGTTTTTATTTGGTAACTGGATTTATTTTCAAATGTGGTGTAGCGAAAATGCGAAAAATCTAAAATATCTCAAGAACGACCAGTCCTAGTGTAATGGGGTTCATATTATTATTTCATAATATAAAAGTAGTAAATTCATCGCATTATATAAGGAAAGTCATGTGTTGCCCAGATCAGATTTTTTTAAATGCCACCAAATTTGCACTTTTAATTCAATTTTCGTTTTTATTTGGTAACTGGATTTATTTTCAAATGTGGTGTAGCGAAAATGCGAAAAATCTAAAATATCTCAAGAACGACCAGTCCTAGTGTAATGGGGTTCATATTATTATTTCATAATATAAAAGTAGTAAATTCATCGCATTATATAAGGAAAGTCATGTGTTGCCCAGATCAGATTTTTTTAAATGCCACCAAATTTGCACTTTTAATTCAATTTTCGTTTTTATTTGGTAACTGAATTTATTTTCAAATGTGGTGTAGCGAAAATGCGAAAAATCTAAAATATCTCAAGAACGACCAGTCCTAGTGTAATGGGGTTCATATTATTATTTCATAATATAAAAGTAGTAAATTCATCGCATTATATAAGGAAAGTCATGTGTTGCCCAGATCAGATTTTTTTAAATGCCACCAAATTTGCACTTTTAATTCAATTTTCGTTTTTATTTGGTAACTGGATTTATTTTCAAATGTGGTGTAGCGAAAATGCGAAAAATCTAAAATATCTCAAGAACGACCAGTCCTAGTGTAATGGGGTTCATATTATTATTTCATAATATAAAAGTAGTAAATTCATCGCATTATATAAGGAAAGTCATGTGTTGCCCAGATCAGATTTTTTTAAATGCCACCAAATTTGCACTTTTAATTCAATTTTCGTTTTTATTTGGTAACTGGATTTATTTTCAAATGTGGTGTAGCGAAAATGCGAAAAATCTAAAATATCTCAAGAACGACCAGTCCTAGTGTAATGGGGTTCATATTATTATTTCATAATATAAAAGTAGTAAATTCATCGCATTACATAAGGAAAGTCATGTGTTGCCCAGATCAGATTTTTTTAAATGCCACCAAATTTGCACTTTTAATTCAATTTTCGTTTTTATTTGGTAACTGGATTTATTTTCAAATGTGGTGTAGCGAAAATGCGAAAAATCTAAAATATCTCAAGAACGACCAGTCCTAGTGTAATGGGGTTCATATTATTATTTCATAATATAAAAGTAGTAAATTCATCGCATTATATAAGGAAAGTCATGTGTTGCCCAGATCAGATTTTTTTAAATGCCACCAAATTTGCACTTTTAATTCAATTTTCGTTTTTATTTGGTAACTGGATTTATTTTCAAATGTGGTGTAGCGAAAATGCGAAAAATCTAAAATATCTCAAGAACGACCAGTCCTAGTGTAATGGGGTTCATATTATTATTTCATAATATAAAAGTAGTAAATTCATCGCATTATATAAGGAAAGTCATGTGTTGCCCAGATCAGATTTTTTTAAATGCCACCAAATTTGCACTTTTAATTCAATTTTCGTTTTTATTTGGTAACTGGATTTATTTTCAAATGTGGTGTAGCGAAAATGCGAAAAATCTAAAATATCTCAAGAACGACCAGTCCTAGTGTAATGGGGTTCATATTATTATTTCATAATATAAAAGTAGTAAATTCATCGCATTATATAAGGAAAGTCATGTGTTGCCCAGATCAGATTTTTTTAAATGCCACCAAATTTGCACTTTTAATTCAATTTTCGTTTTTATTTGGTAACTGGATTTATTTTCAAATGTGGTGTAGCGAAAATGCGAAAAATCTAAAATATCTTAAGAACGACCAGTCCTAGTGTAATGGGGTTCATATTATTATTTCATAATATAAAAGTAGTAAATTCATCGCATTATATAAGGAAAGTCATGTGTTGCCCAGATCAGATTTTTTTAAATGCCACCAAATTTGCACTTTTAATTCAATTTTCGTTTTTATTTGGTAACTGGATTTATTTTCAAATGTGGTGTAGCGAAAATGCGAAAAATCTAAAATATCTCAAGAACGACCAGTCCTAGTGTAATGGGGTTCATATTATTATTTCATAATATAAAATTAGTAAATTCATCGCATTATATAAGGAAAGTCATGTGTTGCCCAGATCAGATTTTTTTAAATGCCACCAAATTTGCACTTTTAATTCAATTTTCGTTTTTATTTGGTAACTGGATTTATTTTCAAATGTGGTGTAGCGAAAATGCGAAAAATCTAAAATATCTCAAGAACGACCAGTCCTAGTGTAATGGGGTTCATATTATTATTTCATAATATAAAAGTAGTAAATTTATCGCATTATATAAGGAAAGTCATGTGTTGCCCAGATCAGATTTTTTTAAATGCCACCAAATTTGCACTTTTAATTCAATTTTCGTTTTTATTTGGTAACTGGATTTATTTTCAAATGTGGTGTAGCGAAAATGCGAAAAATCTAAAATATCTCAAGAACGACCAGTCCTAGTGTAATGGGGTTCATATTATTATTTCATAATATAAAAGTAGTAAATTCATCGCATTATATAAGGAAAGTCATGTGTTGCCCAGATCAGATTTTTTTAAATGCCACCAAATTTGCACTTTTAATTCAATTTTCGTTTTTATTTGGTAACTGGATTTATTTTCAAATGTGGTGTAGCGAAAATGCGAAAAATCTAAAATATCTCAAGAACGACCAGTCCTAGTGTAATGGGGTTCATATTATTATTTCATAATATAAAAGTAGTAAATTCATCGCATTATATAAGGAAAGTCATGTGTTGCCCAGATCAGATTTTTTTAAATGCCACCAAATTTGCACTTTTAATTCAATTTTCGTTTTTATTTGGTAACTGGATTTATTTTCAAATGTGGTGTAGCGAAAATGCGAAAAATCTAAAATATCTCAAGAACGACCAGTCCTAGTGTAATGGGGTTCATATTATTATTTCATAATATAAAAGTAGTAAATTCATCGCATTATATAAGGAAAGTCATGTGTTGCCCAGATCAGATTTTTTTAAATGCCACCAAATTTGCACTTTTAATTCAATTTTCGTTTTTATTTGGTAACTGGATTTATTTTCAAATGTGGTGTAGCGAAAATGCGAAAAATCTAAAATATTTTAAGAACGACCAGTCCTAGTGTAATGGGGTTCATATTATTATTTCATAATATAAAAGTAGTAAATTCATCGCATTATATAAGGAAAGTCATGTGTTGCCCAGATCAGATTTTTTTAAATGCCACCAAATTTGCACTTTTAATTCAATTTTCGTTTTTATTTGGTAACTGGATTTATTTTCAAATGTGGTGTAGCGAAAATGCGAAAAATCTAAAATATCTCAAGAACGACCAGTCCTAGTGTAATGGGGTTCATATTATTATTTCATAATATAAAATTAGTAAATTCATCGCATTATATAAGGAAAGTCATGTGTTGCCCAGATCAGATTTTTTTAAATGAAACCAAATTTGCACTTTTAATTCAATTTTCGTTTTTATTTGGTAACTGGATTTATTTTCAAATGTGGTGTAGCGAAAATGCGAAAAATCTAAAATATCTTAAGAACGACCAGTCCTAGTGTAATGGGGTTCATATTATTATTTCATAATATAAAAGTAGTAAATTCATCGCATTATATAAGGAAAGTCATGTGTTGCCCAGATCAGATTTTTTTAAATGCCACCAAATTTGCACTTTTAATTCAATTTTCGTTTTTATTTGGTAACTGGATTTATTTTCAAATGTGGTGTAGCGAAAATGCGAAAAATCTAAAATATCTCAAGAACGACCAGTCCTAGTGTAATGGGGTTCATATTATTATTTCATAATATAAAATTAGTAAATTCATCGCATTATATAAGGAAAGTCATGTGTTGCCCAGATCAGATTTTTTTAAATGCCACCAAATTTGCACTTTTAATTCAATTTTCGTTTTTATTTGGTAACTGGATTTATTTTCAAATGTGGTGTAGCGAAAATGCGAAAAATCTAAAATATCTCAAGAACGACCAGTCCTAGTGTAATGGGGTTCATATTATTATTTCATAATATAAAAGTAGTAAATTTATCGCATTATATAAGGAAAGTCATGTGTTGCCCAGATCAGATTTTTTTAAATGCCACCAAATTTGCACTTTTAATTCAATTTTCGTTTTTATTTGGTAACTGGATTTATTTTCAAATGTGGTGTAGCGAAAATGCGAAAAATCTAAAATATCTCAAGAACGACCAGTCCTAGTGTAATGGGGTTCATATTATTATTTCATAATATAAAAGTAGTAAATTCATCGCATTATATAAGGAAAGTCATGTGTTGCCCAGATCAGATTTTTTTAAATGCCACCAAATTTGCACTTTTAATTCAATTTTCGTTTTTATTTGGTAACTGGATTTATTTTCAAATGTGGTGTAGCAAAAATGCGAAAAATCTAAAATATCTCAAGAACGACCAGTCCTAGTGTAATGGGGTTCATATTATTATTTCATATTATAAAAGTAGTAAATTCATCGCATTATATAAGGAAAGTCATGTGTTGCCCAGATCAGATTTTTTTAAATGCCACCAAATTTGCACTTTTAATTCAATTTTCGTTTTTATTTGGTAACTGGATTTATTTTCAAATGTGGTGTAGCGAAAATGCGAAAAATCTAAAATATCTCAAGAACGACCAGTCCTAGTGTAATGGGGTTCATATTATTTCATAATATAAAAGTAGTAAATTCATCGCATTATATAAGGAAAGTCATGTGTTGCCCAGATCAGATTTTTTTAAATGCCACCAAATTTGCACTTTTAATTCAATTTTCGTTTTTATTTGGTAACTGGATTTATTTTCAAATGTGGTGTAGCGAAAATGCGAAAAATCTAAAATATCTCAAGAACGACCAGTCCTAGTGTAATGGGGTTCATATTATTATTTCATAATATAAAAGTAGTAAATTTATCGCATTATATAAGGAAAGTCATGTGTTGCCCAGATCAGATTTTTTTAAATGCCACCAAATTTGCACTTTTAATTCAATTTTCGTTTTTATTTGGTAACTGGATTTATTTACAAATGTGGTGTAGCGAAAATGCGAAAAATCTAAAATATCTCAAGAACGACCAGTCCTAGTGTAATGGGGTTCATATTATTATTTCATAATATAAAAGTAGTAAATTCATCGCATTATATAAGGAAAGTCATGTGTTGCCCAGATCAGATTTTTTTAAATGCCACCAAATTTGCACTTTTAATTCAATTTTCGTTTTTATTTGGTAACTGGATTTATTTTCAAATGTGGTGTAGCAAAAATGCGAAAAATCTAAAATATCTCAAGAACGACCAGTCCTAGTGTAATGGGGTTCATATTATTATTTCATATTATAAAAGTAGTAAATTCATCGCATTATATAAGGAAAGTCATGTGTTGCCCAGATCAGATTTTTTTAAATGCCACCAAATTTGCACTTTTAATTCAATTTTCGTTTTTATTTGGTAACTGGATTTATTTTCAAATGTGGTGTAGCGAAAATGCGAAAAATCTAAAATATCTCAAGAACGACCAGTCCTAGTGTAATGGGGTTCATATTATTTCATAATATAAAAGTAGTAAATTCATCGCATTATATAAGGAAAGTCATGTGTTGCCCAGATCAGATTTTTTTAAATGCCACCAAATTTGCACTTTTAATTCAATTTTCGTTTTTATTTGGTAACTGGATTTATTTTCAAATGTGGTGTAGCGAAAATGCGAAAAATCTAAAATATCTCAAGAACGACCAGTCCTAGTGTAATGGGGTTCATATTATTATTTCATAATATAAAAGTAGTAAATTCATCGCATTATATAAGGAAAGTCATGTGTTTCCCAGATCAGATTTTTTTAAATGCCACCAAATTTGCACTTTTAATTCAATTTTCGTTTTTATTTGGTAACTGGATTTATTTTCAAATGTGGTGTAGCAAAAATGCGAAAAATCTAAAATATCTCAAGAACGACCAGTCCTAGTGTAATGGGGTTCATATTATTATTTCATAATATAAAAGTAGTAAATTCATCGCATTATATAAGGAAAGTCATGTGTTGCCCAGATCAGATTTTTTTAAATGCCACCAAATTTGCACTTTTAATTCAATTTTCGTTTTTATTTGGTAACTGGATTTATTTTCAAATGTGGTGTAGCGAAAATGCGAAAAATCTAAAATATCTCAAGAACGACCAGTCCTAGTGTAATGGGGTTCATATTATTATTTCATATTATAAAAGTAGTAAATTCATCGCATTATATAAGGAAAGTCATGTGTTGCCCAGATCAGATTTTTTTAAATGCCACCAAATTTGCACTTTTAATTCAATTTTCATTTTTATTTGGTAACTGGATTTATTTTCAAATGTGGTGTAGCGAAAATGCGAAAAATCTAAAATGTCTCAAGAACGACCAGTCCTAGTGTAATGGGGTTCATATTATTATTTCATATTATAAAAGTAGTAAATTCATCGCATTATATAAGGAAAGTCATGTGTTGCCCAGATCAGATTTTTTTAAATGCCACCAAATTTGCACTTTTAATTCAATTTTCGTTTTTATTTGGTAACTGGATTTATTTTCAAATGTGGTGTAGCGAAAATGCGAAAAATCTAAAATATCTCAAGAACGACCAGTCCTAGTGTAATGGGGTTCATATTATTATTTCATATTATAAAAGTAGTAAATTCATCGCATTATATAAGGAAAGTCATGTGTTGCCCAGATCAGATTTTTTTAAATGCCACCAAATTTGCACTTTTAATTCAATTTTCGTTTTTATTTGGTAACTGGATTTATTTTCAAATGTGGTGTAGCGAAAATGCGAAAAATCTAAAATGTCTCAAGAACGACCAGTCCTAGTGTAATGGGGTTCATATTATTATTTCATATTATAAAAGTAGTAAATTCATCGCATTATATAAGGAAAGTCATGTGTTGCCCAGATCAGATTTTTTTAAATGCCACCAAATT
This sequence comes from Amaurobius ferox, assembly GCA_951213105.1. NCBI lineage: Eukaryota > Metazoa > Arthropoda > Arachnida > Araneae > Amaurobiidae > Amaurobius > Amaurobius ferox. The sequence goes on from OX578135.1 coordinate 12,413,551, forward strand.
TGCACTTTTAATTCAATTTTCGTTTTTATTTGGTAACTGGATTTATTTTCAAATGTGGTGTAGCGAAAATGCGAAAATCTAAAATATCTCAAGAACGACCAGTCCTAGTGTAATGGGGTTCATATTATTTCATAATATAAAAGTAGTAAATTCATCGCATTATATAAGGAAAGTCATGTGTTGCCCAGATCAGATTTTTTTAAATGCCACCAAATTTGCACTTTTAATTCAATTTTCGTTTTTATTTGGTAACTGGATTTATTTTCAAATGTGGTGTAGCGAAAATGCGAAAAATCTAAAATATCTCAAGAACGACCAGTCCTAGTGTAATGGGGTTCATATTATTATTTCATAATATAAAAGTAGTAAATTCATCGCATTATATAAGGAAAGTCATGTGTTGCCCAGATCAGATTTTTTTAAATGCCACCAAATTTGCACTTTTAATTCAATTTTCGTTTTTATTTGGTAACTGGATTTATTTTCAAATGTGGTGTAGCAAAAATGCGAAAAATCTAAAATATCTCAAGAACGACCCAGTCCTAGTGTAATGGGGTTCATATTATTATTTCATAATATAAAAGTAGTAAATTCATCGCATTATATAAGGAAAGTCATGTGTTGCCCAGATCAGATTTTTTTAAATGCCACCAAATTTGCACTTTTAATTCAATTTTCGTTTTTATTTGGTAACTGGATTTATTTTCAAATGTGGTGTAGCGAAAATGCGAAAAATCTAAAATATCTCAAGAACGACCAGTCCTAGTGTAATGGGGTTCATATTATTATTTCATAATATAAAAGTAGTAAATTCATCGCATTATATAAGGAAAGTCATGTGTTGCCCAGATCAGATTTTTTTAATGCCACCAAATTTGCACTTTTAATTCAATTTTCGTTTTTATTTGGTAACTGGATTTATTTTCAAATGTGGTGTAGCAAAAATGCGAAAAATCTAAAATATCTCAAGAACGACCAGTCCTAGTGTAATGGGGTTCATATTATTATTTCATATTATAAAAGTAGTAAATTCATCGCATTATATAAGGAAAGTCATGTGTTGCCCAGATCAGATTTTTTTAAATGCCACCAAATTTGCACTTTTAATTCAATTTTCGTTTTTATTTGGTAACTGGATTTATTTTCAAATGTGGTGTAGCGAAAATGCGAAAAATCTAAAATATCTCAAGAACGACCAGTCCTAGTGTAATGGGGTTCATATTATTTCATAATATAAAAGTAGTAAATTCATCGCATTATATAAGGAAAGTCATGTGTTGCCCAGATCAGATTTTTTTAAATGCCACCAAATTTGCACTTTTAATTCAATTTTCGTTTTTATTTGGTAACTGGATTTATTTTCAAATGTGGTGTAGCGAAAATGCGAAAAAATCTAAAATATCTCAAGAACGACCAGTCCTAGTGTAATGGGGTTCATATTATTATTTCATAATATAAAAGTAGTAAATTCATCGCATTATATAAGGAAAGTCATGTGTTTCCCAGATCAGATTTTTTTAAATGCCACCAAATTTGCACTTTTAATTCAATTTTCGTTTTTATTTGGTAACTGGATTTATTTTCAAATGTGGTGTAGCAAAAATGCGAAAAATCTAAAATATCTCAAGAACGACCAGTCCTAGTGTAATGGGGTTCATATTATTATTTCATAATATAAAAGTAGTAAATTCATCGCATTATATAAGGAAAGTCATGTGTTGCCCAGATCAGATTTTTTTAAATGCCACCAAATTTGCACTTTTAATTCAATTTTCGTTTTTATTTGGTAACTGGATTTATTTTCAAATGTGGTGTAGCGAAAATGCGAAAAATCTAAAATATCTCAAGAACGACCAGTCCTAGTGTAATGGGGTTCATATTATTATTTCATATTATAAAAGTAGTAAATTCATCGCATTATATAAGGAAAGTCATGTGTTGCCCAGATCAGATTTTTTTAAATGCCACCAAATTTGCACTTTTAATTCAATTTTCGTTTTTATTTGGTAACTGGATTTATTTTCAAATGTGGTGTAGCGAAAATGCGAAAAATCTAAAATGTCTCAAGAACGACCAGTCCTAGTGTAATGGGGTTCATATTATTATTTCATATTATAAAAGTAGTAAATTCATCGCATTATATAAGGAAAGTCATGTGTTGCCCAGATCAGATTTTTTTAAATGCCACCAAATTTGCACTTTTAATTCAATTTTCGTTTTTATTTGGTAACTGGATTTATTTTCAAATGTGGTGTAGCGAAAATGCGAAAAATCTAAAATATCTCAAGAACGACCAGTCCTAGTGTAATGGGGTTCATATTATTATTTCATATTATAAAAGTAGTAAATTCATCGCATTATATAAGGAAAGTCATGTGTTGCCCAGATCAGATTTTTTTAAATGCCACCAAATTTGCACTTTTAATTCAATTTTCGTTTTTATTTGGTAAGTGGATTTATTTTCAAATGTGGTGTAGCGAAAATGCGAAAAATCTAAAATGTCTCAAGAACGACCAGTCCTAGTGTAATGGGGTTCATATTATTATTTCATATTATAAAAGTAGTAAATTCATCGCATTATATAAGGAAAGTCATGTGTTGCCCAGATCAGATTTTTTTAAATGCCACCAAATTTGCACTTTTAATTCAATTTTCGTTTTTATTTGGTAACTGGATTTATTTTCAAATGTGGTGTAGCGAAAATGCGAAAAATCTAAAATATCTCAAGAACGACCAGTCCTAGTGTAATGGGGTTCATATTATTTCATAATATAAAAGTAGTAAATTCATCGCATTATATAAGGAAAGTCATGTGTTGCCCAGATCAGATTTTTTTAAATGCCACCAAATTTGCACTTTTAATTCAATTTTCGTTTTTATTTGGTAACTGGATTTATTTTCAAATGTGGTGTAGCGAAAATGCGAAAAATCTAAAATATCTCAAGAACGACCAGTCCTAGTGTAATGGGGTTCATATTATTATTTCATAATATAAAAGTAGTAAATTCATCGCATTATATAAGGAAAGTCATGTGTTGCCCAGATCAGATTTTTTTAAATGCCACCAAATTTGCACTTTTAATTCAATTTTCGTTTTTATTTGGTAACTGGATTTATTTTCAAATGTGGTGTAGCAAAAATGCGAAAAATCTAAAATATCTCAAGAACGACCAGTCCTAGTGTAATGGGGTTCATATTATTATTTCATAATATAAAAGTAGTAAATTCATCGCATTATATAAGGAAAGTCATGTGTTGCCCAGATCAGATTTTTTTAAATGCCACCAAATTTGCACTTTTAATTCAATTTTCGTTTTTATTTGGTAACTGGATTTATTTTCAAATGTGGTGTAGCAAAAATGCGAAAAATCTAAAATATCTCAAGAACGACCAGTCCTAGTGTAATGGGGTTCATATTATTATTTCATATTATAAAAGTAGTAAATTCATCGCATTATATAAGGAAAGTCATGTGTTGCCCAGATCAGATTTTTTTAAATGCCACCAAATTTGCACTTTTAATTCAATTTTCGTTTTTATTTGGTAACTGGATTTATTTTCAAATGTGGTGTAGCGAAAATGCGAAAAATCTAAAATGTCTCAAGAACGACCAGTCCTAGTGTAATGGGGTTCATATTATTATTTCATATTATAAAAGTAGTAAATTCATCGCATTATATAAGGAAAGTCATGTGTTGCCCAGATCAGATTTTTTTAAATGCCACCAAATTTGCACTTTTAATTCAATTTTCGTTTTTATTTGGTAACTGGATTTATTTTCAAATGTGGTGTAGCGAAAATGCGAAAAATCTAAAATATCTCAAGAACGACCAGTCCTAGTGTAATGGGGTTCATATTATTTCATAATATAAAAGTAGTAAATTCATCGCATTATATAAGGAAAGTCATGTGTTGCCCAGATCAGATTTTTTTAAATGCCACCAAATTTGCACTTTTAATTCAATTTTCGTTTTTATTTGGTAACTGGATTTATTTTCAAATGTGGTGTAGCGAAAATGCGAAAAATCTAAAATATCTCAAGAACGACCAGTCCTAGTGTAATGGGGTTCATATTATTATTTCATAATATAAAAGTAGTAAATTCATCGCATTATATAAGGAAAGTCATGTGTTGCCCAGATCAGATTTTTTTAAATGCCACCAAATTTGCACTTTTAATTCAATTTTCGTTTTTATTTGGTAACTGGATTTATTTTCAAATGTGGTGTAGCAAAAATGCGAAAAATCTAAAATATCTCAAGAACGACCAGTCCTAGTGTAATGGGGTTCATATTATTATTTCATATTATAAAAGTAGTAAATTCATCGCATTATATAAGGAAAGTCATGTGTTGCCCAGATCAGATTTTTTTAAATGCCACCAAATTTGCACTTTTAATTCAATTTTCGTTTTTATTTGGTAACTGGATTTATTTTCAAATGTGGTGTAGCGAAAATGCGAAAAATCTAAAATATCTCAAGAACGACCAGTCCTAGTGTAATGGGGTTCATATTATTATTTCATATTATAAAAGTAGTAAATTCATCGCATTATATAAGGAAAGTCATGTGTTGCCCAGATCAGATTTTTCTAAATGCCACCAAATTTGCACTTTTAATTCAATTTTCGTTTTTATTTGGTAACTGGATTTATTTTCAAATGTGGTGTAGCGAAAATGCGAAAAATCTAAAATGTCTCAAGAACGACCAGTCCTAGTGTAATGGGGTTCATATTATTATTTCATATTATAAAAGTAGTAAATTCATCGCATTATATAAGGAAAGTCATGTGTTGCCCAGATCAGATTTTTTTAAATGCCACCAAATTTGCACTTTTAATTCAATTTTCGTTTTTATTTGGTAACTGGATTTATTTTCAAATGTGGTGTAGCGAAAATGCGAAAAATCTAAAATATCTCAAGAACGACCAGTCCTAGTGTAATGGGGTTCATATTATTATTTCATATTATAAAAGTAGTAAATTCATCGCATTATATAAGGAAAGTCATGTGTTGCCCAGATCAGATTTTTTTAAATGCCACCAAATTTGCACGTTTAATTGAATTTTCGTTTTTATTTGGTAACTGGATTTATTTTCAAATGTGGTGTAGCGAAAATGCGAAAAATCTAAAATGTCTCAAGAACGACCAGTCCTAGTGTAATGGGGTTCATATTATTATTTCATATTATAAAAGTAGTAAATTCATCGCATTATATAAGGAAAGTCATGTGTTGCCCAGATCAGATTTTTTTAAATGCCACCAAATTTGCACTTTTAATTCAATTTTCGTTTTTATTTGGTAACTGGATTTATTTTCAAATGTGGTGTAGCGAAAATGCGAAAAATCTAAAATATCTCAAGAACGACCAGTCCTAGTGTAATGGGGTTCATATTATTATTTCATATTATAAAAGTAGTAAATTCATCGCATTATATAAGGAAAGTCATGTGTTGCCCAGATCAGATTTTTTTAAATGCCACCAAATTTGCACTTTTAATTCAATTTTCGTTTTTATTTGGTAACTGGATTTATTTTCAAATGTGGTGTAGCGAAAAATCTAAAATATCTCAAGAACGACCAGTCCTAGTGTAATGGGGTTCATATTATTATTTCATATTATAAAAGTAGTAAATTCATCGCATTATATAAGGAAAGTCATGTGTTGCCCAGATCAGATTTTTTTAAATGCCACCAAATTTGCACTTTTAATTCAATTTTCGTTTTTATTTGGTAACTGGATTTATTTTCAAATGTGGTGTAGCGAAAATGCGAAAAATCTAAAATATCTCAAGAACGACCAGTCCTAGTGTAATGGGGTTCATATTATTTCATAATATAAAAGTAGTAAATTCATCGCATTATATAAGGAAAGTCATGTGTTGCCCAGATCAGATTTTTTTAAATGCCACCAAATTTGCACTTTTAATTCAATTTTCGTTTTTATTTGGTAACTGGATTTATTTTCAAATGTGGTGTAGCGAAAATGCGAAAAATCTAAAATATCTCAAGAACGACCAGTCCTAGTGTAATGGGGTTCATATTATTATTTCATATTATAAAAGTAGTAAATTCATCGCATTATATAAGGAAAGTCATGTGTTGCCCAGATCAGATTTTTTTAAATGCCACCAAATTTGCACTTTTAATTCAATTTTCGTTTTTATTTGGTAACTGGATTTATTTTCAAATGTGGTGTAGCGAAAATGCGAAAAATCTAAAATGTCTCAAGAACGACCAGTCCTAGTGTAATGGGGTTCATATTATTATTTCATATTATAAAAGTAGTAAATTCATCGCATTATATAAGGAAAGTCATGTGTTGCCCAGATCAGATTTTTTTAAATGCCACCAAATTTGCACTTTTAATTCAATTTTCGTTTTTATTTGGTAACTGGATTTATTTTCAAATGTGGTGTAGCAAAAATGCGAAAAATCTAAAATATCTCAAGAACGACCAGTCCTAGTGTAATGGGGTTCATATTATTATTTCATATTATAAAAGTAGTAAATTCATCGCATTATATAAGGAAAGTCATGTGTTGCCCAGATCAGATTTTTTTAAATGCCACCAAATTTGCACTTTTAATTCAATTTTCGTTTTTATTTGGTAACTGGATTTATTTTCAAATGTGGTGTAGCGAAAATGCGAAAAATCTAAAATATCTCAAGAACGACCAGTCCTAGTGTAATGGGGTTCATATTATTATTTCATATTATAAAAGTAGTAAATTCATCGCATTATATAAGGAAAGTCATGTGTTGCCCAGATCAGATTTTTTTAAATGCCACCAAATTTGCACTTTTAATTCAATTTTCGTTTTTATTTGGTAACTGGATTTATTTTCAAATGTGGTGTAGCGAAAATGCGAAAAATCTAAAATGTCTCAAGAACGACCAGTCCTAGTGTAATGGGGTTCATATTATTATTTCATATTATAAAAGTAGTAAATTCATCGCATTATATAAGGAAAGTCATGTGTTGCCCAGATCAGATTTTTTTAAATGCCACCAAATTTGCACTTTTAATTCAATTTTCGTTTTTATTTGGTAACTGGATTTATTTTCAAATGTGGTGTAGCGAAAATGCGAAAAATCTAAAATATCTCAAGAACGACCAGTCCTAGTGTAATGGGGTTCATATTATTATTTCATATTATAAAAGTAGTAAATTCATCGCATTATATAAGGAAAGTCATGTGTTGCCCAGATCAGATTTTTTTAAATGCCACCAAATTTGCACTTTTAATTCAATTTTCGTTTTTATTTGGTAACTGGATTTATTTTCAAATGTGGTGTAGCGAAAATGCGAAAAATCTAAAATATCTCAAGAACGACCAGTCCTAGTGTAATGGGGTTCATATTATTATTTCATATTATAAAAGTAGTAAATTCATCGCATTATATAAGGAAAGTCATGTGTTGCCCAGATCAGATTTTTTTAAATGCCACCAAATTTGCACTTTTAATTCAATTTTCGTTTTTATTTGGTAACTGGATTTATTTTCAAATGTGGTGTAGCGAAAATGCGAAAAATCTAAAATATCTCAAGAACGACCAGTCCTAGTGTAATGGGGTTCATATTATTATTTCATATTATAAAAGTAGTAAATTCATCGCATTATATAAGGAAAGTCATGTGTTGCCCAGATCAGATTTTTTTAAATGCCACCAAATTTGCACTTTTAATTCAATTTTCGTTTTTATTTGGTAACTGGATTTATTTTCAAATGTGGTGTAGCGAAAATGCGAAAAATCTAAAATATCTCAAGAACGACCAGTCCTAGTGTAATGGGGTTCATATTATTATTTCATATTATAAAAGTAGTAAATTCATCGCATTATATAAGGAAAGTCATGTGTTGCCCAGATCAGATTTTTTTAAATGCCACCAAATTTGCACTTTTAATTCAATTTTCGTTTTTATTTGGTAACTGGATTTATTTTCAAATGTGGTGTAGCGAAAATGCGAAAAATCTAAAATATCTCAAGAACGACCAGTCCTAGTGTAATGGGGTTCATATTATTATTTCATATTATAAAAGTAGTAAATTCATCGCATTATATAAGGAAAGTCATGTGTTGCCCAGATCAGATTTTTTTAAATGCCACCAAATTTGCACTTTTAATTCAATTTTCGTTTTTATTTGGTAACTGGATTTATTTTCAAATGTGGTGTAGCGAAAATGCGAAAAATCTAAAATGTCTCAAGAACGACCAGTCCTAGTGTAATGGGGTTCATATTATTATTTTTATCGTCAAAAATTATGTATGAAACAAGCATTTAATTGATATATTTAAGCATACGTAGTTTTTTATTTTTGATTTTGACGATTTTTGCAGGCCATTTTGTAAAAAAAAAATGATGTTATTGTTTTCTGAATTGTACTGAAATCTAATCAGCAGCAGGATGGCTTGCAAGTTATTTATCTACCAAATTTTGTAAAAATTGTGTTATTAGTTTTTCAGCTAGAGTGGATACAGGTAATTTTTGAAAGCCATTTGGCAAAAAAAAGGCGGGTTCTTTTATTACGAATCGTACCAAAATCTAATCAGCAGCAGGTTCACGCACAAGTGACTTACTTACCAACCAAATTTTATGACATTTGGTCCATTAGTTTTTGAGTTAGAGTGGTTACATACATTGCACAGACAGGCAAACAGACACACAGACGTGATGCTAAAAATAGTTTTTATTATTCTAGAGGTTTCAAAATGTGTAGATTCGTCGAAAACTCGAGTTGCGATTTTCGGCATGATTCCGATACATTATCATGTATTATGTTACTAAGCTGTTTTATTATGGCTGAGTATCTTCATTCTGTAGATATCCTTTCCCGACTATGCTTATAACTAACTACTCAGTACTTAATAGGCGAGTTGCATGGTTTGGATTCTAATAATAATAAAAAGATTACCATGTATTACAGGGAAAATAAAAGATGTGCCCATCATTGCCAGTGTAATAAATTAGAACCCGTTACTTAAATATTACAGATACGCCTTACATAAGTCCATTGAAATTCGTCGTGCATTCGTTTTCTTGCATTCGTGCATCTTGTTCGTCAATCTTGTGTTGAAGGCCCAGACCACACGCCGTCGATCGTGTGTAGAACGATATAAAAATATTTTAAATGCTTTATATGTTAATCTTTGAAAATCATCAAGTTAGAAAATGAAATACTTTAAGTCGTGAAAAATATGTTTATATCATTCCCGTAGATATAGTTCCTTTCATTTACAAGAGAAAACGCTTGTGTAATAGTTTTGTATTTTTATTACCAACAATTTGCCAATATTCATTTAAATAGAAGCGAGCTCTTTTCTCCGTCTGTAGTCGGCAATAAATTTAGCAAACTTAGTTACTAATTTAGGAAACTTGGCGATTCATTTGGCGATATGTCTTCCCAGATGGACAAAAATACAGTCAAAATTTAAAAAAATAACGCTAAACTAACGAAAATTGCGTCAAATTGATGTGAATTGATTAAAATAAAATTGATTAAAATAATTAAAACATTTTATTTTATGAAATCTATTACGTGTTTTGGATGCTATCAATATTGATCATTGTCAATTTAGAGTTGTGTGAAATATAAGTTTATTGGGCACATCGGAATAATTTTACATGTTGGCATCCGGAAACGTGTCAAGTGTGCAATTTAAGATTAAAAACATTGTGCTGTGGATATCATACATCATGTTTTCACTGTGAAAAAAGCAAAACTATTGCACGATATAGGGAAAGTTATGTGCTGCTCACATCAGATCTTTATATCAAGAACCTGTAATATGCTGTAATTGGAATAATTACTTTTCCAATTACAACATTTTTCTGCATGCTCAATGTATCTTGAGCCCTAGTAAAATTCAGCATCGCGTTAAATAGAATTTAATTAGTTTCTATCCCAAGGCAAATTTGGGACATTGCAAATTATGGCGGAGTGTAACCTATAAAGACGGTCCCTGTACTTCTCCGGTAATGCATATACACTTCCCTAAGAAAACACCTGCAAAAGGATGAGCAAGCCATGTTTCTGGGAAATGTGGACAACGATTCCCCAGTTACAAAGGGGCGCAGCAGGGCGCTCTTGGGGAGAGCTGACCCTTGTCCGGTTCGGGTGCACGTGCACGCAAGGTCGTGGGAACCCGCGGTCCACCTGCCAGATATTAATTCTGGGGTGGTCGCCATCCTCCTGTCAGCACAGCACCCAATAGCCGGACATTTTTGGGATATATCCAATGAAGATACCAGGGGCTTTGATTGGGGGGACCAATAACAAACCTGGGGCTTAATTGTGTAGGAGGAGACATTTTTCCGATGATCGAGAGAGTTTGAGAATTTTCAAAAAGAACGGGATTGAGTTTAAGATTTCAGACAGAACGGAGAATTGGTTTGTGTGCTCGAGAGAGAAGAGTCTCTCAAAAATTACGTCTGCAGCGATGTCCGGCGATTCCTCCACCGAAGTGCCCCGTATCCAGTGTCACATCCAACGATATTCGAAGGTATGAAATGCATGTATCACATATCTAGTCTGTTGACACAGTTTTAATTAATGTCGCACTCTCTCGACATCTTGTCAAATCCACACTTGAGTAAATAGTAGAGACGAATTTAATTACAAACATAAATGGAGATTTTAATTACATACATTCTTTAAGTATTCTTGATTTTTGAAAATGTCAATGGAGAGCCATCGTAATTTGTTAAGAATGTTAATTGAACCAATCAAATATGTTTTTAATATTATTATTTTTTAATTTCATTTTTATCAATAAAACCCATTGTTATTGTTTTATATCATGTCCGTTGTCCTCATTTGCCACTAATTTAGTTCTATGTATTTTTGTTCGACACGGCCAATGTCGGAGATGAGAAACTATACTAATTTATGCGTTCTAACAGGACGTGTGGTGAAAACCCACATAACAAAAATGGTTCCGATGACCAGGATTCGAAATAAAAATAATTGTTAAAATAACGAAAAATTTTTTTTTGTGAATAAATTAAAATTAATGTGCGCGATAGGAAAATTTAAAATAAAATTAACTTAAAATAAAATAAAATGAACTTAAAATAAAATAAAATTAACTTAAAATAAAATTTAAAATAAAATTAACTTGAATTAAAATAAAATTGTCTTGAAATAAATTTAAAATAAAAAACTTAAACTTTAAAAGTAAACTTAACGTAAGGAAATGAGGACATTTAAGAAAATAGATGTTGTCACAAGTGTTATGCCATATGTATATGATGTGTGTATTTTAAGAAATATTGTGTATATTTAAGAAAAAGGATTATAGGATTTAAATATATTGAGTTAGGGGAGAAAAATTGGAGAAAATAATAATGGATGGTAATATTCTTTTGGGAGATAAATTTTTGGGAGATAAGAATTGCGTAGGAGTATGATTTTATGTTTAAGATTTCTGAGTATCAATAATTGTATTTTATGTTGCATGAAAAGTGTTGTATTTATGTAAACGCGCAGTGTTCGTAGGGATAGAAATTTTGGATTAGAAAATTAAGGAAAAACTTAACAATTTTTTTTAAAAATGACAGAAAGGGGTGATATGACGGTGACGCCTACAAGTAGGATTCCGGGGATTATTTCCTTGTTAGGAGAACTGAGCGGAAGCGACGAAAATGAGACCTCCATATTTTTCGAACAGATGGAATCTTTAAGTGAACTAACAAATTGGAATGATTTAGAGAAGTTAGCAATTGTTAAATCCCGTCTGCGCGGAAACGCAAGAAAATTCTACATCAGCTCAAAGGATCTGCGTAGCGAAACATCTTTCGACATTTTCAAGCAAAAATTCCTAGATTTTTTCACATCCGAACCTAATGTCACTACAAATCAAATTCTTTTTTCAACTGCTAAACAAACTAAGGGAGAAAATATTAAAGAATTAGCACATAGAATTACAACATTAACTTTAAACTACGTGGGTGAAACACAACTTAATGAACACACACACGCAATTATGGACAAACTCAGCCTAAGTAAATTTTTGGAGGCAGTTGAGCCCGAATATCGGAAAGAAATTATGAAAAATGACCCAAAAAGCTTTAAGGATGCGGTAAAAATTGCCCAAAATTTAGAAGCGGCCAATCTGACAACAACAGTTGAATTAAATAACATATCTCAGTACAGTGATATTCAAACATTTAAAAAGGAACAACAACAGTTTAATTCTAATTTACTGGAAAAAATAACAGAAGAAATAAATCATCTTAAAATTAGAGAAAACAAAAATGATTATCAGATAACGAACACATATTCATGCGATTTTTGTGGTAAATTTGGACATTGTATGCAGGATTGCTGGCATTATATTAGAGAGAGAAATAATCAAGCGCACATATCATTACAGACCAGGCATAATTCTTCGCGCAGACCAACACAACATTATGCACGGAGAATATCCCCCAATCGTCACCAACAAGATTATGCGGAGAGGTTTCCCAATACGACATACAATGTACCCCCAGATAGATTTTACCCCTCACGTACTCAAGGCTATAGGGAGGAAAAGCGAACTTATGGAAACGAATATGTTAATGAAGGAAGAATGGGTAGCCAAAAATATACACATAGGAATGGCGAACGGAATTTTGAGGTTCCGCGTTACAAAAATGATTTTCAGAGACAAAACCAAGGTAAATTTAAATATATGGATAACTCGGACAGATACGCCAATGACAGGAATGATTTTAGACAAAAAACAAATTTTAACAAGCACGATTCTAGACGAAATACAAATTTTAACAGAAATTTAAACTAGAAGGGGAGATTGAGAATGATCGTCAACAAAGGCGTAGAATTAGGGTTCAGTCTCCTTTAAATAAAAATAAAATCCCTGTTAGTGATAGAAATTTCATAGAAAATAATTCAGGAGAGGTCCAGTGCATAGATAGGAACAATTCCAGAGAAGATAAAAATTTAAGGCATGTTACACAAATAAAAATTGAGAACGAGGGACAAAATTTTGGAAAATACAAAACTCAAATTGATAGAGAAAATTTTGGTAGTTACAGAACCCAAAATAGTGGAGAAAGAGAGGACTTTAAGGACAGGAAGGACAAAGTTGAACTCATCGAGTCAGTTGGAGATGAATTAAACACAGAATTACCCACAGTAGAAAATAAATTTCAAAACATGGAAACAAAAATTCGCTTAGACTCTGACACATCTTTTTCGGTTTGGCCTATTGATATTTTCAAAACAATTAAAGAAGAAACTCAGAAATTAAATGAAAACAAAATAACGGACGTTTTGGTTAGTGAGAGCGCTGATTTCAAAGACACACAGAATACAAATACAAATTATGACAATGAAGATATCCAAATTCCAAACGAAAATAAAACAACGGATGTTTTGATTTGCGAGAAGGTGGATTTCAAAAATTCACAAAACACAAGTACAAACTATGGCAATGAAGATATCAAAAGTTCAAATGAAAACAAAATAACGGACGTTTTGGTTAGAGAAAGGATTGATTTAGAAAATATTCAAAATACAAATAAAAGTCACAGTAATAAAAGTATCAGGGAATTAGATGAAAGCAAAATAATGAAAGTTAATAGAAACCAAAATGTTATGTTCCAAGAGGACCAAAATGAGAATGGAAAGGTAAATTGTAAAAAAAGTCGAAAAGAAAATGCGAAATGCAAGCTTCAGGACATTCAAATTACGAATGAAAATCACGATGTACAAATAATCCCAATTTCAAATGAGAGTAAAATAATGGATGTTATGGACAATGATAATGAAAATGTTGACTTTCAGAATTTGCAAAATTCAAATGATACCAGTAAAAATACACAGAATGAAAATTGTAATACAGATAGAGAGAAAAATCAAAATGATAGTGAGGTTAATGATATTCAAGAATAGATGAAAATCAAAACAAAAAGTGTGTTAGGCAAAATGTACAGGTAGCAAACGAAATACAAGTTTATAACACTAGTGAAATTGAGGAGATCCAAGAGCGGAATGAAAGGAAACTCGGTTCAGATTTTTTCATGAAACCAAAAATTTTTAGGAACGTAATATTGTCTGATGATCGCTATTTGAAAAATTTTAAGATGAGAAAGAGGTAAAAATAATAAATAAATCAAAATGAATCTTTTGGAAATTGAATCTGGCAATGAATAAATTATGAAATTGAAAACTGGATATGATGTCAAAATTGTTAATGGAAAGCAGCAATCTCTTCCCGCTTTTTATTCAACGTGCTTGCGACAGATAAGAAAGAAAACACGCGACATTCACGAAATGTTAGCACAACACAGCACAAGCGAACCCCCCCCCCCCTCCTCAAACGGTCAGTGCAAAATGTCAACACAAAAACTCTAGCGAAAGGACTTCTTTCCCTTCCCTCTTAAACAGTCAGGAACGCGTGCAACGGGACGAAAACGGGTTTGCAGGAAGACTTGGCAGAGCAGGCAGATTGCCAATCACGCAAAACACTTCGGTGGCGACAATTTCAGGGGCGCAAAGTTCCCCATGGCGACTCGAGGTCAGTGTGGAGATGGGTTCCACTCAAGGTCATTTTTCAGATAGAAACAAGGGGAAATGGGATCTCACAAAGGGGGTGAAGTTCAGTCTACAAAGAAGTAGGGTACGCACGATATTCACAGGGGAGAACTGGTTTCGAATACAAATGAAAAACAAATGCAGGAGGACGATTTATCCTTGGTTAAAAGAGAATAAAAATTTAAAATAAATGTAGGAATAGGTATACAAATTTTTTATATTTTAAACTCGGAATTGAAATTGTAAATAAAGAAAAATAAGGTTAGGTAAGAATTTGAAGAGAAATATGGTTTAATCTTGGAAACACGACTACAACAAATTTTATATACAAATATATATATATATATATATATATATATAAAAAAAAAAAAAAAAAAAAAAAAAAAAGGGCGAGAGAAAGTATACATCAAAAATTGCACGAAAAGCGCGTAAAACGGGGCGCAAACTTTAAATAAATATTGAATTATAAATAAAAGAAATTTTAAATAAATATTACATTAATTAGAAGAATGTTTAAATGAATATTGCATAAAATAGAATTAATTTTAAATAAATATTACATTAATTAGGAAATTTTAAATAAACATTGAATTATTAATTAGGGAATTTTAAATAAATATTGCATAAATTAGGAAATTTTAAATAAATATTACATTAATTCGGAAATTTTAAATAAACATTGAATTATTAATTAGGGAATTTCAAATAAATATTACACTAATTAGGAAATTTTAAATAAACATTGAATTATTAATTAGGGAATTTTAAATAAATATTGCATAAATTAGGAAAGTTTAAATTAACATGAAATTTTAAAATAATATTGGAGTGCAATTAAAGGGGATTTTAGTAATTTTAAATAACTAGTGCATTATAAACAGATGGAATTCTAAATAATTATTGCAAAAATAATGAATTTAAGTAAGACTGTAACGGAAAAGACGTTGCGACATTTTAAATATTATAAGCGAGTGATTTAGATGAAAAACGGAATAAATAAATAAAATATATAGGAATGGATATGGCGAAAATTACTTTTATGGTAATAACAAGAATTTAAATATAAGAATAAAGGGAAATTACATTAAAATCAACAAGCGGATAGTAAGGACACGGAATTTGGATAAAGTAAATAAATGTTTTAAAAATAAATAAATAAGTAAGGAATGAGAATAACATACATTTTTTTTTTACATAAGGGATAGCAATGAATAGGAATTGACGACAATGAGACATAGGTAAAAATTTAAAAAATACTAACACAGTAATATAATAAATTTTTAAGGTTAAAAATTAAAACTTTAAGGAATATCTATACATTTTTGAGTGAAACTAGGGGAATGATCTACCATCCTAAACGTACTTATATTGCACGGTAGCAAAACCGTGGTGAGGTTCCACGTTAATATGTAGCCATGCGCGATAAAGTAATTTTTTTTTAAGTTTTAAAAGATAATGGTTAAATAAAAACACTTACCCCTTTCATCGGCATACAGTACACCTTGGTAATCCAAAAAGAATTCTGCATATCACACTTAAAATTCCCTTTACACATTATAAAAATAAAAAAACACTCAAACATGTAGGTAACACACACGCTTTATCTTTCTCACACGAGGTCGCTTTTTCTGCGGGGCCACAACTGTAAGAGCACGGAATCCTTTGAAAATCCGGAATTATCCGAATATCTAGTCTAACCTTGCCAACCCTGGGAAAACTGGTTTCATGAAAAGGGCTTGTTTACCGACGTTGACCGGAAAAGTTTATTCTGTGCATAGGTAGAAATTAAAGAAAATACTTACTGCTTACGGAATGCTTCCTGTAAAGGAATTACGAATGTAGACCGTCAAAGAAATATAAGGGAGTTTTAAAATGTAAGATAATTACGGATTTATGGCAGATAATATTCAGAGAGAACTACGGACACGAATTGGTTTATTAAAGGGAAAAATTTACAAGGAGTTTGTAATAATAATAAAAAAAAAAAAAAAAAGGATAATAGAATTATGAATTTTATTTGTAAATGGTTTATTGAAAAGAAAATTTGCAAGGAATGTATGATAAGAATATGTGTAAGATAATTATAAATTTTGTTAGGAAGTGGTTTATTGAAGCGAAAATTTGCAAATTTATGATAAGAATAAATGTAAGAGAAGTATGAAAATTTTTAGGAAATGGTCTATTAGATGAAAATTCTAAACGCTAAGGCGAGATTCGGAATACAGAATTTGGGATTATGTATATAAGGGATATATATAAAGGAGAGTTAATTGATAATTTGAAAAAAAAAATATGTTTATTGTGTTTGTACAAATTTTGAATTTATTAGGAAATGTAACATGGCATGACAATTCGTGATAATATTGACAAAAATTTATTTGTTTGTTTTTCTTTGTATTTTCAATGAGATAGTATAATGTATTTGTAAATATTAGTAAATGGTGGGATGTTTAACCAGTGAGAAAATTTTGTAGGCAACTTAAATGCTGAAAGGAATGTGAGAAAGAGAAATAAAAAAAAATAGATAAATAATAATAACGATAGGAGAAAGTACTGTATTTTGAAAATTGAATAATGGCGAATTAAGTAGGGAATTAGTTTTTGTAAAAAAAAAAAAAAGAAAGTCAGGGACTTAATGTAATGGGTATTGTAAATTCCAGAGAGAGAATTTGTGTCATCAGACTGTATGTATATGTATGCATTGGTGTATCGATAAAGTGAGTGCCTCAACTAAGATTCGTCCATACATGAAAATTCAGTGATATGATGCAGACAGTGATGTGTAGTTCTCACAAGAAAACTTTCATTTTCCCACATGTTTTACTCCACAGCGAGAAGTGATGCAGTAACGTCATCCACATACAGAGTTCCAGACTTACAATTTTCTTTGCACTTCCATCACAGTGATACGATTATTCAGTGGCATGATTTTCACATAAACTCTCAAATATCACAGTTTTCACACCTCCATGACAGTGAGATAGACGATGCAGTGTCGTGCTTTTCACATAAAATTTTCAAAGTCTACAGTTTTCACACCTCTATGACAGTGAGATAGACGATGCAGTGACGTGCTTTGTACGTAAACTTTCATTTTACCTATGCTTATTTCACAGCGAAACTACACAGTGATGTGCTCCATCTGCAGATCTCCAAGTTCGCGATTTTCTTTGCACTTTCCAGGACACTGAACTAGGAAACAGTGGCGTGATATTGAGACGCAGACCCTCTGCTACAATTCTTAGTAGAATAACTTTTTCACACTCCTTACAAACTTTTGAACTTTGCACTTATCATTGTTACCATGAACATTCTTCCAACTTTTGGGCAGCCAATTTATTGGACTTCGAATCTCTATAGAACTCAAACATGTCGGACAGAAAACATTTGATACTTCCTTTTTCCATGAGTTTAATGACATTGGTGTGCATTGTGACATTATTTTGTTATATATATATATATGTGTGTGTGTAAATGCGTTTACAGTTTTTTTTAGGTGAATACTAGCCTGTGGCACGGTTCTACTACGGAGAGGGGGGTGAATGTCCCAAGGCAAATTTGGGACATTGCAAATTATGGCGGAGTGTAACCTATAAAGACGGTCCCTGTACTTCTCCGGTAATGCATATACACTTCCCTAAGAAAACACCTGCAAAAGGATGAGCAAGCCATGTTTCTGGGAAATGTGGACAACGATTCCCCAGTTACAAAGGGGCGCAGAAGGGCGCTCTTGGGGAGAGCTGACCCTTGTCCGGTTCGGCTGCACGTGCACGCAAGGTCGTGGGAACCCGCGGTCCACCTGCCAGATCTTAATTCTGGGGTGGTCGCCATCCTCCTGTCAGCACAGCACCCAATAGCCGGACATTTTTGGGATATATCCAATGAAGATACCAGGGGCTTTGATTGGGGGGACCAATAACAAACCTGGGGCTTAATTGTGTAGGAGGAGACATTTTTCCGATGATCGAGAGAGTTTGAGAATTTTCAAAAAGAACGGGATTGAGTTTAAGATTTCAGACAGAACGGAGAATTGGTTTGTGTGCTCGAGAGAGAAGAGTCTCTCAAAAATTACGTCTGCAGCGATGTCCGGCGATTCCTCCACCGAAGTGCCCCGTATCCAATGTCACATCCAACGATATTCGAAGGTATGAAATGCATGTATCACATATCTAGTCTGTTGACACAGTTTTAATTAATGTCGCACTCTCTCGACATCTTGTCAAATCCACACTTGAGTAAATAGTAGAGATGAATTTAATTACAAACATAAATGGAGATTTTAATTACATACATTCTTTAAGTATTCTTGATTTTTGAAAATGTCAATGGAGGGCCATCGTAATTTGTTAAGAATGTTAATTGAACCAATCAAATATGTTTTTAATATTATTATTTTTTAATTTCATTTTTATCAATAAAACCCATTGTTATTGTTTTATATCATGTCCGTTGTCCTCATTTGCCACTAATTTAGTTCTATGTATTTTTGTTCGACACGGCCAATGTCGGAGATGAGAAACTATACTAATTTATGCGTTCTAACAGGACGTGTGGTGAAAACCCACATAACAGTTTCCTTTCGCTAGCATACGTAAAAGTAGTAATGGAATGGAATAAATGGGAAATGCTGCGTTTAGAGAGATAAATCAGACTATTAACATCCTGTTTCAACAAGCATTATCTCTGGACTGTTTGGGATGTTTTTACTTACGCTATACGACACAAATTAAATATTTGCAGTATTGGAGTTTTAAATATGGAATTACAATTAAGAACAAATGATCATCTCAAATTACATGAAAAAAAAATCTGATGTGACCAGCACATGACTTTCCTTATGTAATGCAATGAATTGACTCCTTTTAGTCTTATGGTAGATAAACGACTAATGGCGTCAAATTAAAAAGCTATTACCCAAAGTGTCTTCTCTCGTGAACGGAACGGGCTAGATCTACGAGAATGATGATAATAAATTGATCGCATAATATTACATATGAAAAGTGAACAGGTTTCACAATAGTTAATATTTTTTTTTCAATTTTATGTAATTTTTTGACAAATTTGTTTGAAAAATGTGCAATATCTCAAGAACGGTTCATGCTAGAGTTTCAATGCTTATGTCAATCGTTTTCTAATGAAAACTTACATAAGAAATGATTTATTACGGAATTTCATTGAATGTTTTCATTTTTTGATGATTTTTTTAAAATTTCATTTCAAAATTTATGAGGGTTTTGAGTATTCGATTGCGTGTAAAAGCAATAAGGTTTTAGTATTCAGTGATTGGGATTTTTGTACCAAATTTTGTTTGAATCACTTGATTCGTTCGTGAGATATCATCTCCACAGGCTCATTGACACACACACACACAAGCATCACCTCAAAAACGCCTGATTCGTGTTCAGAGATACTTGAAACGTGCTCTCCCGCCGAAAACTCGAATTCGAATTTTCAACCCCGTCACAATACGCTCCTTATACATTATACTATGTATGTAAAGAAAGTAAAAATCCTTTGCATTGAGGAGTTATTTTGGATGTCTAGCTATAAAATGTACAAATTTAATCTGTGATGATTTTAATGGTTGCTATTGTGTCGACAGGGTGCGAGTCCAGAAGGTTAACACATTAGAATCAGAAGCTTGACACATTAAATTTACATATTTTAGGGCATCACAACCACACATCTTGATAAAATCAACCAATGGTTACTTCTTATCCCACTTACAGTCGGTTAATGTGTAATAGTATTGTATAGGAGCATAACACGCACATTTTTTTCTACTTCGTCCACCAAGGACCTCATCAAGTAAAACATACATTTTCATCCCATCGACAAAATAAAGAAATGCTAGAGGAGATCGTGGTACTATGCATATCAGCCGAGGGGAAGCAGCAGGCGAACTCGGTCTGTAAAACATTGGCTTACACCATACCAGAAAACTGAAAGAAAATCTTATGCATGGTTTCTCCTACACAATGGAATAAATGACTTGTTTAACGATGATAAAATGGTGTAAGATCTCCAGCACAATGTTTATAACGTTGAATTGCACATTTCCCGTTTATCCGGATGACAACGAGTCGAATTATTTCCAAGGACCCAAATAACTTATATGGCGCGCTACTCTAACTTGGCAATTATTAATATGGATAGCATTCATTGATACATATGGATAGCAGCAGAGTCCGTATATTAATATATTTTAATAATTCATTCATACATGTGACGTCATTTGCGTCATCTTTGCAATTTTCACGATATTTTAGTCATTTTGTCACCATTTTAAAAAAATCGCCAAGTTGCCAATATTTCGCCCAATGAGCCGTTTATATCATTAGATTAATTTTACCAAATGTATCGCCAAGTATTACAGACAGACGAAGAGAAGGACTTTTCTTATATATAAGTAACTTATTGCTGGCGAATGGTTGGGCGTCAAAATGCAAATTTTTTACATATTGTATCTTTTCTCGGGAATGGAACATACTAGATCCACGAGAATGGTGTTAATACATGTGTCGCATAATATTGCACATGAGAAATGAACGCATTTCTCGATAGTTAATATTTTTTTAATTGTGTGTAATTTGCTTGATAAATTTATTGAGAACAGTTCAGCATTCACTTTCAAAAATGTTACATACTGAACTATATTTCATATAATAATATTAACGGTTCCGATTTTAAAAGATTCTGTCAAAATTTCATGCGACAATCTGGGGTTCTTCCGAACTTTTGATCGTGTTTAAAATCAATAGGGTTCCAATATTCACTATTTGTAATATTTGTACCAAATTTCGTTCAAAATGCTCCATGCGTTCGTGAGATATCGTCTCCACTGACTCACAGACGTGCACGCGCATACACAGACACGCACACACACACACACACGCACGCACACTCCCTCTCTATCTATCTGTCTATCTATCTATTACACACGCACACCATCCTATTAAAAAAAGTTCGATTCGAGTTCAGGGATGCTTGAAACGGACTCTTCTGTCGGAAACTTGAATTCAACCGTGCGATTCCGTTACAATACTTCCGTTACAATACATTATACTATGTATGTAAGAAAGGTAAAAAGTTGTTTAAGCTGTAGTGAAGCTGTTTTATGCAGTTCAAGTTCTATCGGTAAATGCAACGCTCTCTTGTATTATTGACTTCGTTGGTTACCACAGAAATTGACAAATATACACATTACAAGTGGCGATATTAATAGCTGTGCGATGTTCATGAGACCGGCATGGGCTGGTTGCTGGACCGCGATATTTTCGGTCGCTTGACTAGAAGCATAATTTTAAGATTTGGATCGCCTCAAATCGGCGGATTTTGCAAATGATTTATTTAAAACCCTTTCCAGAGATATTCTAATTGCGCATTGCTTGTTCCGTTTATAAATAAGTCGAGTGAAGTGTCAGAAGCAGTTCATGAATAAATTGAGCTCCAAAAGATTTGGAAGTCTGAATTTTGATTTTTATTCGTTCGCAGAAACTTATTCACCAAATTGCATTCTATAAACTAATTCCACGTGTTTACGTGAATTCGGTCGGGGTGTATTGAATGGCTTTCATTCACATGCAAAACGATGCTTTCAGAGCTTGGCGGCATTGAATATAGAGTCTGCAGGAACTCCTAAATTCTTTTATTTCCCAGTTCGTATTCAATACTCTTGTCAACCACAAAACGTTCGGAATTCATTCAATAAAGTGGAAAACATCCTTCAGTAAAGGAACTATATTTTAATTAGCTTTATTGCACTTGAAATGCACTGTATCGTACCTTTTGTATATCACTGTAGAACGAATGACCCATCATTGCCCGGGCTGTAAATAAACGCCCGCTACTAAAATAATGCATGCACGGATGAAACTACTTAATTTTCTTCAAATCCTAAAATGTCGCCAAATGTCCACGCAAGCTAAGCAAAAAGGAAAATAAATAAATAAATAAATAAACAAAAAGTAATAAAATAAATAAAAAAATAAAAAAATAATAAAATAAATATGTAAATAAAAAGTAATAAAGTAAATAAATAAATAATAAAATAAGTAAATAAATAAAAAGTACATCAGTAAAAGATTCAAAATTTTTAGGAGAGGAATATGGTAGCTCATGCGCAGTCACAGAACGGAGAAATGTCCATACGCAGGAAGCCGGTAGAATGCGGTTTCGATTTTCACCAGGAGGATATGGTCTGAGTATGGGTAGCTGTTAGATCGTGACAGTAGCTGTTAGATCGTATCAATAACTACAGATTGGCTAATTCTAAACTTTAACCAACTGGAGTGTTGAGACCCAGACCGTCCGACCTACCAGAAAGGTGTAAGGTAACTGTATGGACGGCCGGTAACCAACTGGAGTGTGTCTCAATTGGACTTTCTCATAGCGAATTCCATCTTTAAATAGCTTGTGATTTTTTTTTTCTTTTTACAAATTTTATAAGAAAAGAATTGAAAAATCTGTATCGTTGTTTTAAATGATCACAATTATAACATGTTACTTTTAATTTTAAAAGACTTAAAATATTTTGTTTGATATAAAGTTTGACAATATATCACCTCGGGGGGGGGGGGGGGGGCTAATGGTGTTATGAAAAAAATAAACACGACTTTTTTACACTATTATGATCGAAACTATGAAGTTTCGTGATCAATGAGCCATAATTAATCCCTTTTATGCATAATTATGTGAAATTTTGTTTTATTCTACCATGTTAAGAAAAAATGTCGAAAATACAAAAAATTCTATCTAGTTCTAAATTTTTCATTAATAAATCAGAATAACGAGTTTCGTGAAGATCCATTAATATGTGTGGCAGCTGTAATGTCCACAAGAAATACACCACAGACAGACAGGCGAACCTGACTCTAGAAATAGTCACACGATTTCAGGAGGTCCTAAAACATATATTGACATCCAAATCTCGAAATCGAACATTTTCGTGAAAACACTATTTTCGCTATACTTTCTATAGTATCAGAAAGTAATTCGTCCATATTAAACCAATTTGAATTTAAATGATTTGGCCCAGTCGCATTGTCCCGTTCCGAACTGGCCAACCGACGCTCTACCGTTGAGCTACTGGGACAAAATTGCTCTTATCGAAGTGGACTCTACAAGGTCAGTCACCCCCCTCCGGGGTGGGTACATTGTCAAGTGTGATATCAGTTGAAAACTGTTTTCAAGAGCATTAAAGTGAATTGGATCATCGTGGGTTCATATGAGCCCACGAAACCGATTTTTTTTTCAAAATTGTTCTTGTAAAATTTGATTACAAAACAAAACAAAAAACCCACAAGCTTTTCAAAAAATTTATTTTGGCACGAAAAAGTGAAGTTGTGCTACACTCTAGTTAATGCTGCTCATGTCTTCGGACGTGTCGGTCGTTCTGGGCTTTCGACACTCTAGTTAATTAATTAGGACGCGGCAAGCCAGTGGTTAGCGCGCGGTAATTGCACTCGGTAGGCCCGGGTTCGATTCCCTCCGCTGCCAAAACTGCCTCCGTGTTCACGCGGAGTACTATCACGTTAAACATGTGGGTCCGTAAGTCCTTCCGAGAGGCTGGTGGTAGGGGAAGGAGAGTACGGTCCCTGTGAATGCCTTTCTCACTGGGTTCCGGTCTAAATTGAGTGGCTCCTCCCGGCCGTTCAAACAGTTACCTTACACATTTCTGTTAGGTCGGATGGTCTGGGTCTCAACAACAACACTCCAGTTAATTTACCAGGTGTATTTATTATGGACGAAAATTACTATGGTCGGACATTTTTATATTATATATGCATTTATATATATATATATATATATATATATATATATACATATACATTTATTATGGACGGACATTATTAAAGAAGCGAAATCAACATTTGCGCGAATTTTGTGTTCAAAGTAACGAAAACGTTCAAAGTATCGAATTCATTAAAATAAAAAAAAACATTTTCAAACTCAGCAAGCTATGAATCTGTATTAAAGATATATTAATAAAATATTTGTATTTAAAACATAAATGATACTTTGAACAAAATTATTTTCTGTTATTAATTTCAGACAGCGCCGGCAAATTTTCTAGTTTAGCTATGAATAACACAGCTTGCGACAATCAGCTTCCAAATCATCTGCATAAATTTTACTCTGTTTCCCCAATTTTATGAAAATTCTGAACGAGTTTAATTTCACTCCTTCTAGTTTATATTCCAGTTTTAATTAAAAGATACCAGCGTGTGGATTATTTCTAATTCAATGTTCCTCCGGTTTATATTAATTAAACGCGCAAATTGATGCAATGTGTTTCGATCGGAAGTTTAAAAGAAAAAAACTGACGTGGACAGCACATGACTTTCGCTGCATACTCAAATTAATTCTCTCTTTATTTCGTTCATAAATAATTACATTTAGTTTAGTTGCGCAAAATAACACGAATAACCATTTGAAACTAGAAGGTATGCCCGTCATACGACGGAATTAAAAATTTGCAAAGCATTGTTAGCTATTTAGTGTCATTTTAATCAATTTGTTGATATTTTTATCAATTTATGGACATTTTCGTCAATCTGGCGATATTTAAAACAAGTCGCCAAATTTTTCGCCAAGGACGGGCATACGACGGGGAAATGGGTTATTCTTATGGCCGTTTACTATGTTCTTTCCAAGATATTGAATTTTCATAAATAAGTCGTCATTTATTTATTGTCATTTTTATCAATTTGGCGACATTTTCGTCAATTTGGTAACATTTCAAAAACTCGCCAAGTTGGCGATATGCCGCCAAAATTTGTCGCTAGATCTTTGTCAAACGTTATGACCGGCGAAATAGGTTATTCTTACAGTAGATTCTTATATTATTTCCAATATATTAAAGTTTAATCAATTTGTCGTCATTTGCATCAAGTGCTGACATTTTTATCAATTTGGCGACATTTTTATTAATTCGGCGACATTTTTGTCAACTTTTGTCTAGTCAGAACCGCGGGTATTCTACCCTAAAAGTAGTAAACTAAAAACACGCAAGAATAATATTTCCTACTTTTGTTGGAAGAAGCTTGAACTGTTTTGAATGTTAAACCAAGGCTTAACTGTATCCCGCGTTCCGTGGATAAGCGAGCGCGGGACGCGGGATACAGTTAAGCCTTGGTTAAACAGGTTAACGAAATGAGCGTGACACTTTGAGTTGCGTGGTATCTCAAATAAAAATATATAAAACGATAAGAAATACAATAACATCAGGGTCTCACTTTCAGTATCTGAAGTCATACGCTATGTAAAGCTCCATGGTTGCAATAAAATTTCGCCGTGAAAGAAGTATAGTCACTGCATTACGTAAGAAACAGGTCTCCCCCATCATGGCTTCACTTTCAGTATATGATGTCATACACTACGCAAAGCTCCATGGCTATATCATAAAAATTGAAATGTTTATCCGCGATTGAAGCACGTTCGGCAACATTTTGTAGCAGCGTTACCCAGACATAGACAGATAAATTAGGATGTTTGCACACTCAATTCCAAAAGTTAAGCACGCAAGGCAAATTTTCATTTTTCGAAAGCGTATTTGAATTTGAGTGACTTAAAGTCGTTGCGGATGAAGGTGGCAGTATGTAAATATCGTATGTTACAGCCAATCACGATTGACTGTCCGGATATATGTTAATTAGGCAGTCGTTGAAGACGCCAGCATTCTGAAGGGTTTGAGGAGGTGCATTTAAATGCTGATACGAAATGTTTATAACTTTTGTAAGATTATTTTTGATGATATTCGTGTTTCTATGGCTGAAAGAAGACGAATGACAGATAGTGAGCGCTGGCTTGCTGTCGGATGCATTGAAGCAGGACAGTCCATCAAAGATGTCGCTATTTTCTTTGGTGTTGATCATTCGATAATTTTTCGATTATGGAAACAATTCCAAACAAGTCAAACAGTTATCCGGAGACCTGTGCCCAGTCGTCCAAGGGTTACCACCCCCTCTAATGATCGGTATATTGCTATAGTACCCAAACGGAATCGACGAGGGACCTCCACAACTGTTAACATCCATGGTTGCAGCGGCACTTGGTAAGAGAATATCTGCCAGTACTGTACACCGAAGGCTCCACATGAAGGGACTGTACGCCCGAGTACCACGTTTTCGTGTTCCACTAACCGTCCAAGTCAGAGGGGCAAGATTAAAGTGGTGTCGTCAACATGTCAATTGGACTGTCTCAAGGTGGTGCAACGTCCTGTTCACGGACGAGTCCAGATTTGCTCTGGAATCAGATGATAAGCATGTAAGGGTGTGGAGAGAACGAGGCACACGCAATCAGGCCAAGACCATCATCGAACATCACTCATTCAGAGGTGGCAGCGTCATGGTGTGGGCTGGAGTTTCAATGGGATATCGCACAGAGCTCCACATCTTTAAAGGCGGTTCTATGACAGCTGCGCGGTATCGGATGAAGTCATAGACCCATTTAAAGAGTCTACGCTGTAGCAGTTGGTTCTGATTTCTTCCCAATGCCTGTCCCCATCGAGCTAATATCTTTGACGAATACCTGGAAAGTGAGGGCATTTCTCATATGGAGTGGGCGGTGAATTCCCCCGACCGTAATCCCATTGAAAACTTCTGGGATGCCCTCGGGCGTGCTGTCTCTACACGTTTACCTCCTCAGCCAGTCTCATAGAGTTGGAAACTGCCCTATTGGAGGAATAGCCATTGCTCGCATCTGCGATGGTTGATCACCTCATTGAAAGCATGGAAAATCATTATAACGTTTGTGTGAAGGTCCGGGATGGTCACATACCATATTAATGTAAGTTTTGTTTGGTTTGTTTGCCTTTAAGCATCATTTTGTTAATGACTCAAATGTGACGTCATAATATAACTTACGAAAAGTAAATATATGTTTCATCTTTGTACATAATTCTTGTTTTCTTTAGTGCATAAACACATTTACTACCTTCATGTACAATTTTGAGTTAACCAAAGCTTTACTTTTCAATTTTTGCTGATTTTACCGTGGGTGCTTAATTTTTGGAAGCCAGTGTATTATAATCAAGGTGTTTATTTATATTTTTAAAGGCTACGTTTCGAAAATGCTAACAATTATTTTCATCTGTTCTCTCTCCAATTCAGGTTCAAACATGTCCATTTTCCTTGTAATATTTTTTCAAGATTGGTTATAAATAAAGCTTAGCTGATAAGTGATATGGATTCAGCGCCAAATTTTGAAGGAGGTAAGGGAGGTTCATTAAATATATTAATTTCCGGTTCCTTTTCACCTCGGGTAAAAAAATATTTCCTTGAAATATCTATATTTTTTGATTGTCTGTAGATAGATTATTTTCTTAGCTAATGACTGATATGAATTCAGCATCAAATTCCAAGGAGGAGGTGGTGGTGGTGGAGGGGGGACTCACCAAGGATTTCAATGGGTTGTTCTGATGATACCACTTCCGAATAAAAAAGTTACATTTTTCTTGCAACATCCATTTTTCAGGATAAGCTATCTCTTGAGTTTATATCACGATTGATATGGATTCAGTATAGAATTTTGGAGTAGATTTTGGAGTAGACTTTATAGTTCCGTCGAAAATGAAGTGTATGTACTTGATGAATGCTTCTTCATAAATTTTTTCTTCCCCAGTGTCGAATTATGCTAAATTGTAAGCAAAGTCGTGTTCGGAACACTTCAGATTCATTAAATAATTTCTAATCACGCCACCAAATCTAGGCTAAAAATGACAACTTAACTTGCCAGAAGCACTTAACTTGTTAACACAACTTATTTTGCAACAGCACTTAACTAGCTAACTAGCAACTTAATTCGTTAACACAGTGCCTGTAAAAAATGTTATGTTTTCCCAATAATATACAAATACTAATCAAGTTATAATTCTTTTCTACGTGTTTATATTGTAGTTTTAATTAAAAGACTGAAGTGTATGAATTATTTCTAGTTTATCGCTTCCTCAGTTGGTCATTAATTAAATGCACGGTTTGATGTAATGTTTATCTGAATAAGAAAATTCTATAATAAAATAGGAAATTGTTTTTCCCCAATTATATTAAGTCCAAATAATTGTCTTTTTCTTGGAGGGAGAGGGGGAGGGGGGGGGGGTATTCTACTTGAGGTAGAAATTTCAGATGAGTTTGATATTTGAGGATTACAATCTGTACATGGGAAAATAATTGGTGCCGAATATTTTGCTATAATATTTCTTTTACTATAAAAGTTCTGAAGCATTTATTTCTCTGTATCTGTTATAGATAAGAGTCTAGACAATGAATAATATGGATTCAGCACATAATTCAGGAGGAGTTAAGGGGGTTCACTAAGGATTTCCACTTCCGATTCTGGAGATGTCATTTTCGATTAAAAAATGTCTTTGTAACATCATTTACCCAGAATCAGCTATAAATCGAGCTTAGATTAAGACTGATATGAATTTTGCATTAAATTCCGGAGGGGGTAGGACGAATCACTAATGATTTTCTCTTGTTGTTGTTTTTTTATACTAACGGTTCAAAATTTGCTGTTGAAACATGCATTTTTCAGGATTGGTTAAGGATAGAGTTTATGACTAATGTGGATTCAACATCAAATTCTTGAGGGGTTAGAGGCTTCATAAAGAATGTCCACTTTTTATTAAAAAAATGTCCCTTTGCTTGACTATATTGTTACGAAACGTATCAAGAATCACTGGTGTATACGCAGGATACAAGAACGAGTCCAAGTTTCTGAATAACCTACGTTTATTCACAAGGACAAAGTAAACAGGGACAATATACTATACAATCAAATAGCACTTAAATGCTCCACTCATTGCACAAAATAAGCTCTAATATTTTCAAAACATTAGCGAAAATTAATTTTACAAAATAACGGCTACTATTCTCAAAACATTGACAAAAGTCACTGTCCGTTGTAGCTCGTATAGTGTCAGCTCGTCAACTGAACTCCAACGAAGTGATGAGTTAGTCCTTTTTATAGTCTCTCTATAGAACTTCTGCAAATTCCGCTATAGAAATTTCCAGAATTGTGTAATATCTCGTAGAATAATCGTTATTCGGCGATGTTTCTCGAAGTTTCAGAAAGTCACCAGATGTCGACAAATTGGCGATAAATCGCCAAATGTGGCAACCCTTCTTCTGACTTGAAATTCTGGCACCCATAGAGTGAAGTCAGAGAAAGAATGTTCGTACCACTGTTTTCTGGAGAAAACACTGCGATGGCACAGTTTGGTTTGCAGTAAAGACAAAAGACGCCAGTGAGAGAATATTACACTTTCGAAACAATATCTTTCTCAGAATAAACAGTGGATAGATCTTAGATGATGAGTGATATCGATTTGTGATCAAATTCCTTGAAGGTTAGGTAAATTCAGTAAGAATTTCATCTTCCTGTTCTGTTTACACTTTGGGTTCAAAAAAATATTTTGAAACATCTATTTTTTTTTGCCTGAAACGGCTATAAACAGTATTTAGATGATATGGATAATGGATTCAGCATCCTATCATGAAAGGGGTTCGGGTGCTCACTTAGGACTTTCACTTCTGGTTCTGTGGATGTCACTTCCGTTTAAAAAATGCGTATTTCCTTGCAACATCTATTACACAGGATTGGCTATATAGCTTTGATGATGAATAATATGGATTTAGCATTAAACTTCAAAGGGCATATGGTTCATTAAGAATACTGCTTCCGGTTCTGGAGATGTTATTTCCGGTTTTTACGAAAATTTGCTGGACTGCACGAAATGAGTGTGTAAAAGAGTATAAAAGTGCGTAATATTTTTTTATAGAAAATGAAGTCTACATTCCACTTGCCACCATGGGAAGAATCCTTCAGAAATTTTATTGTTTAATAATGATTATGAGGTATCTTTTTTCTGTTTTAGCAATGCTTAGAATGTGTTATAGAAAATTATTTGTTTAGGCTATATCACGAGATTCCAGAAAAAGAACGTACTGAAAACACAGTGATATAAAGTATTCGTAGCACAGCAAAGAATAAAACTTGTATTCTAATCAATAAAATTGTATTATCTATCTATCTTTTTTAACACTTTTCAATATAGTTGAAAAGTGTTTATGACTTTTATCATTCTGTCTGTCCATTCACACGGTAACTGTCGTAAAAATGACTTTACCAAAATGGAATTTTAGTATGTTGTTGAGACGGGCTGTGGGACATATGGGAATGTAAATGAGCCAAATAGTTTTGGATTGAACCTGTGAAAAAATGAAATACATTGAAACCTATGGGACCTCATTTTTTAAACATTTAAGCGAATTTAAAATTTACTAACTGCTTCGAAAATTTTAGAAAATATTCAAATCACACCATAAAATATGTAAACAAAAATTTGAGCAAAATATGTTTGATAGTTTTTAAATAAAAATGAAAATAATAATTGCACCCATATTATATGAAAAGATCACGTGACCCACTTTAAAGTAAAATAGGGCATCCATCCTGTGTCAAAATCGTGATTTTTAAAGTTCTTTTTAATTTATATTTAGTGCTGCATCCGTCCTAAAACCGCTTTATTTTTCATTTTTTTCGGTGCAGCTATATTCTGCGCCAACGCAATTATATTTTTTAGTTTAAATGAACATCGAACTTTGATCATTTCAACAACGAAGCTTAACTTTGACGCATGGAGAATGTAAACACATTAAGCTTTAAGATGAGTTGTATAAGAATTGCTGAATTTCTTTAACGCAAAATTATTTAGTTCTGGAGTCTGCAATATAGCTGATATGAATGAAACATTCATTGATTTTACATAGAGAAGCAGATAATTCCATGTTATTGCTTTTTTGCTGAAGTTTTAAGCATGGAGTTAGAAAGTAATTTCACCTCCATGGATTTACGTTTTTAAGTAAAATAAATTATTGTATTAATGTGATAATTTTAAAAATATCGCCGCTGAATGAAAGGAATAGAAAAAAGTTATGAATGAAATATTCAATACTTTTATATAGAGAGCCAGGCAATTTATATTTCGATGACGTTATATGAATAAAGTTCATTCGTTTTAGATGAAGTTTTCAAATACAATAAATTATTGTAGTACTGTGATAATTTAAAAAATATCACCGCTGAATGCATCGCATTTTAGAGATGTTTAAATAAAATTGCATTACAGTTGGAAAGTGTTTCATAATCAATGCTTTATGCATGATTGACCTTTCTTGTTTATATTTTATTTTATATTTAAAAGGAATGCAAGCTGCAGGATAAAGTCCCAGAAACAGCGTACAAGATAAAACACATTACAGATATACAGAATAAAATATAATAAAATACATTAAAAAGCAAGCTATTGATAACAAATGATTTTCGAAAGCACCTGCAAATGAACACACAAATACATTATAATATAAAATATGCATGATTGATCTTTCTCGTTAATTTATTTCGATGTAGTTTGAGTTATTTTACTGTTATGCACTTCTGAAGAGAAAAATGTTCTTTTTTATGGGCACGTCCAAGGGGAATTTCTCTGTCTCATACTGCAAAAACTATGGCACACAAAACCATGAAATTGGGTTCATTTGTACAGAGATGTTAGAGAAACATGCTGAAATAGAGAATTA
Organism: Amaurobius ferox; assembly: GCA_951213105.1. Classification (NCBI taxonomy): domain Eukaryota; kingdom Metazoa; phylum Arthropoda; class Arachnida; order Araneae; family Amaurobiidae; genus Amaurobius; species Amaurobius ferox. Next base: position 12,445,675 of record OX578135.1, read on the forward strand.
ATTGCTTGATTTAAGTTTGGCATGAAACCGCTCGCGAGTAGGAGGCGAAGCTTCCCGACTGGTAATGCGATTTATGGGGATTGGCGAAGCGTAATGACCAAGGACAGAATTCTCTACTTATTTATTACAAAACTAGAACAAAAACTATTACAAAACTATTACTAAACTGCCCGTCATATGACGGAATTAAAAATTTGCAAATCATTGTCTCAGACACCGGAGATGGACTGCCAACCTTGCACAAGGCATTGGTGTAGGCAACATATAATTGATGTGATATTTTTATCAATTTGGCCACATTTTCGTCAATCTGGCAATATTTAAAAAAGTCGCCAAGTTTGCGTCATTTCGCCAAATTTTTCGCCAAGCATTATATACGGACAAAGAAATGGGTTATTCTTATGGGCGTTCACTATGTTCTTTTCAAGATATTGAATTTTCATAAATTTGTCGTCATTTCCCATGATTTGTTGTCATTTTCATCAATTTGGCAATATTAAAAAAAAACTCGACAGACGATATGTCACCAAAATCTTTTCGCCAGAGTTTTGCCAAGCATTGTGGCCGGAGAAATAGGTTATTATTATAATAGATTCTTATATTATTTCCAAGATATTGAATTTTCATCAATTTGTCGTCATTTTTTTTATGGTCATTTCTATCAATTTTGCGCCCTTTTTATCAATTTGGTGACATTTTTATTAATTCAGCGACATTTTTGTCAATTTTTGTCTAGTCAGATCCGCGGACATTCTGTTCTAAATGTCTAACTAAAAACACGCAAGAATAATATTTCCTACTTTTGTTGGAAAGAAGCTTGAACTATTTTAAATGTTAAACCAAGACTTAACTGTATCCCGCGTTCCGTGGATAAGCGAGCGCTGGACGCGGGATACAGTTAAGCCTTGGTTAAACATGTTAAAGAAATGATCGTGAGACTCTGAGTTGCGTGGTATCGAAAATAAAAATATATAAAATGAGAAGAAATAAAATAATATCAGGGTCTCACTTTCAGTATAGTCATTGCATTATGTAGGGAACGGGCTGCCCATATCATGGCCTCACTTTCAGTATTTGATGTCATACGCTATGCAAAGCTCCATAATTTTGCTTTGAAATAAATATAGTCACTCCATTACGTAAGAAACAGGTCGTCCACACCATGTCTTCACTGTCAGTATATGATGTCATACACTACGTAAAGTTCCATGGTTATATCATGAAAATTGAAATTTTTATCCGTGATTGAAACACGATTGGCAACGTTTTGTAGCAGCGTTACCCAGAGATAGACAGACAGATAAAACAAGGTGTTTATATTATTATTACATATTTGCAAGTGGATAGTATAGTTTTAAAATGCGGTGTGTTTACAATAAAGACTGTTATCAAATATTCGCGAAAATTCTATTATTACGAAAATTAATACATATAAGATCCTCGTTGCCCACAGCATTTTATTGTGGTGTTGTTTTTTAAGCAATCATTTTTCTTAAACAAATGAACTAAAATTGCTTGATCTTGAAAAAATATTCACCCTTTCTTGCGACATTAGAAAAAATTAAAAATGACTGGGGAAAAAAATTATAAAATGTTCTTATAACGTAATCAGCACCTTTGGAAAAGTGCATGAAACAAACACTTTTCAGATATCTTGGATTATCATCCGGCAAGACTAACCGCAATATTGCATGCCCAACTATAATTCTACTCCATAAAATAAATATGGTTGCTTGTCTGTTGTTCGTGTAATGAAAAATTTAAAGGAACCATAACTAGGAAATTCGGTAATAATAAGCGAATGGAGCTAAGTCTATGGAATATTCTTAGGTAAGTTCTGAAAAAAAAATGAAAACCTGCTTCTGTCTGATTGCCTATTTTCTTGTCATGATCGCTTTTCTCGAGAACGGCACAATATAATTTGGATATATTTTTAGCCGGTTAAGTTAATTGGGAGCAAGTTTATAGATAAAATACTTATATTTCAAATTTTGTACCACGTTGATTATATATCAGTATTATCCCTTTCAACGTCAGTATTTCTTCCAGTCTCATATAATATTTCAATATGTATTGTTGTTTTGTATTTCAAGTTTTTCATGTTACATAATTTAATTAAATATGATGCAAATTTTGATTTTATTTTGCATAAATAATATTTCAGTGTTGGGGCTGAAATTCCTTCTCAAGTGTTTAAACGTATGTAAATTTGAATTGTGGCCAATTTGGAAATCCTCCAGGCTGCTACAACATATGGGCAGTAGAAACATTTAGCTGTTCCTAGAGTTGTTTAAAAAAAGTAAAACAGTTCAAAAGAAATGATAATTATGGTTACTGTAGTGCAAGAGCATTGTGTAATTTTACTATAATCAACAATTACACTAAAATTAAATGGATCTACAGTATTAAATCGAATTTTTGTAGTAAACGTTTCATCAGGACCTGAATTTGAATTCAATTCAAATATAGAAGTCAAGATAATCACCTCCAGTATCTCCATATATAGAATTGGTCAAGAACTATTGGTACAAGAACAGTAGTAGTGGCCTTATAGATCAGGAGCAAGGAGAAAACATAACTATCAATCATTTAATTGCATATACCGTAAACTTATATGTCTCTAATAATGTGTTACGTCGGCCAATCTGATAAGAAAAAACAATAAATCATATACATTTTCCGACGCACTTTCTAAATTTCCCTAAGCTTTTATGACACTGTCATTTTCAGAGAGCACTAAAATGATTATTGCATACTGTTAAAGAAAATGAAAAGCTAAATCTTAATCGCAACTATTAAACAGAACTATCAATCATTCATATGCCTATGCACAATAAATCTATATGTCTATAATAATATGATGTTCCGTCTAATCTGATTGATAGAGGGAAAAACATAATAAAAAATCAAAGAAATTTTCTGACATACTTTCTAAATTTCCAAGCTTGTATTACATTGACATTCCCGGAGATAATTACAATTTTCGTTATAGTATAGCGTAGTAAAGATGGAGAAAAGATGAATCCTAATCACAAGTATTAGGCAGAGCTATTAATTATTCATTGACAGCTCTGGCAAAATATATGTGTCCAATAATATGATGTTCCAACCAATATGTTAGAAACAAAAAAGCAAATTAAGTAAGAGAATTTTCGTTAAACTTTCTAAATTTCCGAAGCTTAGACTATTACACTACCTTTCCGGGGGAATTAAAATTTTCATTACAGCCTATTAAAGGAAGTGTAGCTAAATATTTATGACAAGTGATAAACAGAACTATCAATCATTTATATACCTACCCTGTAAACTTATATATCCATAATAATAATGTTCCGTCCAATCTGATAGGAAAAAGAACAAATCAAAGATAGATTCCGACGCACTTACTAAATTTCTCCAAGCTCTTATTATATTGCTATTTCTGGAGAGAATTTGAATTATATTTACAGCCTGATAAAGAAAAAAAAATCTGATGTGGGCAGCACGTGACTTTCCCTGCACACCCATATTCACGTTCTCTTTATTTCTTCAGAAATTCATTGAATTGAGTTTAATGGCACAGAATAACAACCATAACTATATTAAATGACACAAAATTTGCCTTTTTAATTTAATTTTCGTTTTCATTAAGTAACTGGACTTATTTTTAAAAGCGGTGTAGCGAAAATGCGAAAACGTCTAATCCTAGAGTAATAAGGTTGGTCTCATTCTTTTCGTCTTAAGAAATGACGTATAAAATGAGCATTTAAGTGATATATTTGAGCATACATAGTCTTTTATTTTTAGATTTAACGATTTTTGCAGGCCATTTCTCAAAAAAAGGCAGGTTTTCTTTTTCCTAATAGTATTCAGAATCTAATCAGCACCAAGTTAACCTACAAGTGATTAATTTACCAAATTTTGTGAAATTCGATCAATTGGTTTTTCAGTTAAAGCGGATACAAAATCTGCACAGACATACAGACAAACACACAGACAAACAAACTGACATACAGACACAAAAAAAGACACACAGACGTTACGCTAAAAATAGTTTTTTCGTATTCTAGAGGTCAGAAAATGCGTAGATCCGTCGAAAACTCGAGTTGCGGTTTTCAGTATGATTCCAGTACTTTACATTATACATTACCATGTATTGCAGGAAAAGTAAAAATCTGTGGGCAGCACATGACTTTCCCTGCAAACTTATATCCACGTTCTTTTTCTTTTAATAAAATTTAATTAACTTTTAATTCAATTTTCGTTCTCATTTGGTAGCTGGACTTATTTTCAAAGGTGGCGGAGAGAAAATAAGAAAAAACTAAAATATCTCGAGAACGGCTGATCCTAATGTAATGGGGTTGATCTTATTTTTTTCTTTGTTAAAAATTACGTATGAAACAAACATTGATTGGATATATTTGAGCATACGTAATTTTTATTTTAGATTTTGACGATTTTTGTGGGCCATTTTGCAAAAAAAGGCAGGTTATTTTTTCTCGAAATGTACCAAAATTTAATCAGCACCAGGATAACCCACAAGCGACTGATATACTGAATTTTGTGAAATTTGGTCTATTAGTTTTTCAGCTAAAGTGGATACAGTCAATTTTTGCGGACCATTTCCTAAAAAAAGGAGGGTTCTTTTATCCCGAATCGTACTACAAACAACTAATCAGCACCGGGGTCGCACCTAAGGGATTTACCTACCAAACTTTATGAAATTCGGTCCATTAGTTTTTGAGTTAAAGTGGATAGATACATACATTGCACAGACAAACAGACAGACAGACAGACACACACACGTTTTTTCGTATTCTAGAGGTCCCGAAAGGTGTAGATCCGTCAAAAATTCGAGTTGCAATTTTCGGCATGATTCTAATACTTTCCCTATACATTACCATATATTGCAGGGAAAGTAAAAATCTGATGTGGTCAGCACATGACTTTCCCTGGAGACTTATACCCACGTTCATTTTATTTTAATTAAATTTAATTAACTTTTAATTCAATTTTCGCTCGCATTTGGTAACTGAACTTATATTCAAAGGTGACGTAGAGAAAATACGAAAAAATTAAAATATCTCGAGAACGGTTAGTTCTAGTGTAATGGGATTGGCTTTTTTCTTTTCATTGTTAAAAATTACGCATAATACAAGCATTTAATGGACATAGTTAAGCATACATCGTTTTTAATTTAGATTTTAACGATATTTGCTGGCCATTTCGCAAAAATAGACAGGTTAGTTTTTCCGCATCATACCAAAATCTAATCAGCATCAGAGTGATCCTCAAGTGACTTATCTACCGAATTTTGTAAAATTTGATCTATTAGTTTTTCAGCTAGAGTGGATGCAGGCAATTTTGGCGGAAAATTTCGCAAAAAAGGCGGGTTCTTTTATCCCGAATTGTACCCAAAACTAATCAGCACCAGATTCGCACACAAGTGATGTACCTACTAAATTTTATGAAATTCTGTCAATTAATTTTTTAGTTAGAGTGAATACAAAATCTGCACAGACAGACAGACAGACACACACACAGACGTTACGCTAAAAATAGTTTTTTCGTATTCTAGGGGTCTCGAAACATGTAGATCCGTCGAAAACTCGATTAGTGATTTTTCGTATGATTCCAATACTTTTCCGATACATTACCATGTATTACAGGGAAAGTAAAAATCTGATGTGGACAGCACATGACTTTCGTTGCAGACTCAAATTCATTTTTTCTTTATTTCTTTAAGAACTTATTAAATTGAGTTTAATTGCACAAAATAACACTAAATTTGCATTTTTAATTCCAATTCTGCTTTTATTTGGTAATTGGACATTTTTCCAAACATACTAAAAATACGAAAAATCTCAAATATCTCGAGAACGGTTAGTCTTAGACTTATTGAGTTGTTCTTTTTCTTTTCGTCGTCAAAAACTACGTATAAAACAAGCATTTAATTGATACATTTGAACATAAGTAATCTTTTTTTAGATATTGGTGATTTTTGCGAGCCATTTCTAAAAGGCAGCTTGTTCTTTTCCGAATCATACCAAAATCTAATCAGCACCAGAAAATTCCACAAGTAACTTATCTACCAAATTTTGTGAAATTTGGTCAATTAGTATTTTAGCTAGAGCGGATAAATGAAATTTTTACGGACCATTTCGCTAAAAAAGGCGGGTTCTATTTTTACGAATCGTACCCAAAACCACCAGGGTCACATCCAAGTGACCAACCAAATTTCACCTACCAAATTTTATGAAATTCGGTTAATTATTTTTTCAGTTAGAGTAGATAAAAAATCTGTACCGACAGACAAACACACACAGATGTTGCACTAAAAATAGTTTTTTCCTATTCTAGGGGTCTCGAAACGTGTAGATCCGTCGAAAACTCGAGTTGTGATTTTCGACATGATTCCAATACTTTCCTTATGCATTACCATGTATTGCAGGGAAAGTAAAAATGTGTGCTCTTTTCATGCTTTAATTTGAAACGGTTTTTGATATTCAGAACTTTTAATAAATGCAAATAAGACAACATACAGTGATCGGAGATGAAATATTGTTTCATATACCACAAATTTAATGTTAACAGAACTAAAAATCTGATGTGGGCAGCACATGACTTTCCCTGCAGACTCAAATTCATTTTTTCGTTATTTCTTTAAGCACTCATTAAATTGAGTTTAATTGCATAAAACGACACTAAATTTGCATTTTTAATTCAATTTCTGCTTTTATTTGTTAATTGGACATTTTTCCAAAGGCGGCATAAAAAAATGCGAAAAAATCTCAAATATCTCGAGAACGGTTAGTCCTAGAGTAATAGAGTTGTTCTTATTCTTTTCCTCGCCAAACTTTACGTATAAAAGAAGCATTTAATGGATACCTTTGAACATACGTATTCTTTTTTTCAGATATTGGCGAGTTTTGCGTGCCATTTCGTAAAAAAGGCAGGTTGTTCTTTTCCGAATTGTACCAAAATCTAATCACCACCAGAGTATCCCACATGTGATTTAAAAATCTACCATGTGATCTACCAAATTTTGTGAAATTTGGTCAATTTGTATTTCAGCTAGAGTGAATACATGAGATTTTTGCAGGCCATTTCGCAGAAAAAGGCGGGTTCTTTTTTTTCGAATTGTACCAAAGTCTAATCAGCACCAGGGTCACACCCAAGGGTCTTACCTACCAAATTTTATGAAATTCGGTTCATTAGTTTTTGAGTTAGCGTGGATACATGCATTGCACAGACACACACACACAGACGTCACGCTAAAAATGGTTTTTTCGTATTCTAGAGGTCTCGAAACGTGTAAATCCGTCGAAAACTCGAGTTGCGATTTTCGACATGATTCCTATACTTTCCCTTTACATTATCATGTATTACAGGGAAAGTAAAAATAGGTAAATCTTAATCATAAGTATGAATTAGAACTCTCAATTATTTATATGCCAACATCATAATCTTTTCCAATAATATGATGTTTCGTCTAATCTGATAGAAACATAAAAATATCTGATGTGAGCATCGCATAACTTTCCGTACAGACCCAAATGCATTTTCTCCTGATTTCTTTAATAATTCATTAAATTGAGTTTAATAACACAAAAGAACACGCATTATTATTTGAAGTGACACTAAATTTGCCTTTTTTATTCAATTTTCGTTTTCATATGGTAAGGCGGCGCAGCAAAAATGCAAAGAAACAAAACAGAAAAACTAAAATATCTCGAGAACGGTTACTCCTACTGTAATGGGATTAATCTTACTATTTTTATCGTTAAAAATTACATATAAAAAAGTACTTAATTAATACACTTGAGCATACGTAGTCTTTTATTTTAGATTTTGATGATTTTCGGGGGACCATTTTGCAAAAATAGGCAGTTTCCTTCTTTTCGAATGGTACCAAATTCTAATAAGCACTAAGGACATGCACATGTGACTTATCTACCCAATTTTTTGAAATTTTGTCAGTAACTTTTTTTAGCTAAAGTAGATACATGCGATTTTTGAGGACCATTTCGCAAAAACAAAAACAGGTTCTTTCTTCCCAAATCATACCAACATCTAATTAGCACCAGGGTCACCCCCATGTGACTTATAAAATGTTATGAAATTTGGTCCATTAGTTTTTGAGTTAGAGTGGACAGATGCATTGCACAGACTGTACACACAGACACACAGACTGACATACATATATGCAGACACACAGACTGACACACAGATACACACAGACGTTACGCTAAAAATTGTTTTTCTTTTGTTGTAGAAGTCCCAAAACGTGTAGATTCATAGACAATTCGAGTTTCTACTCAATTTCAATACTTTTTCTATGTCTTACCATGCATTGTAGGGAAAGTGAAAACAGTCGAAGATATTTTCCTAAGCTTCTATTACACCATCATTTTCAGAAAAATCCTGGTAAGGAATGAGAAAACTAAATCCTAATTACAATGTATTAAACCGGTCTATCCGTCATTCATATGCCCACACCACAAACTCCTCTAATAATAGGATGTTCCTTCCAAACTGATAGGAGGAGAAAACAAAATAAAATCATGGAAATTTTTCGACTCACGGCGGACTTTCCAAGGTTTCACTGACGTGTCGCTTCTTAAATCCTCTTATCTTATTTAGAGCTCAGGAGGTTGCTACGGACTGCAGTTGATAAAAATTTCCTTCCTGATTATTCGATCTTTAAAAATTCTTTCAAAGTTTTTCTAAGTGAAAGCAGCGCTGTGAACAAATATGAAAGTTAAAATGGGCTTTAAACTTGGAAACCGTTCAATAGGTTTATATTTTTACTTTCCCTCTATACAGGGTGGTCATAATTAAAGTAGAGGTGTTTAGAGCCAGATAGTGAGAGAACTGTTGGGTTAAACGTAACCGAATTTGAGTAAATACTATGTAGACCATGGGGATTTGATTTTTAAAAGACAAGGAAAATAGTTCGGATTTCTGCCACCGCGGGCCAAAATGGCGCTGTAAGGTTCATTTTTGGAGTAAAATTGGCATAAGAAGTACAGAAAGTTGACTTTTTACATGTATTTTGAAAAGGACATCACATTTACGTTTTATACGCATTTAGTACATTTTATATCTTACATTTACATACGTATAACTTAATTTTTTATATTGGCATCATGTGTGATTTAATATGTTTTCCTTGCATATGTTCCAAAAAGTGCATTCTCTGAACAGCATTCTCTGCTGCAGAATGCAGCAGATCTTCATTGATTTGCTTGACGTGCAATGTTATTTGGTCCTTTAAAGTGGCTAAGTTATCCAAATTCCCTTGATATACCAAGCGCTTTACCTGACCCCACAACCAAAAGTCACAAGGGCTCAGATCAGGTGAATTGACTGGCCACTTCATAGGAAACGCTCATCTACAACGTTGTTTTAGATGATAACTAGTACCACTTAGTAATCATTTTTGAGCTGGGATGTTGCCTATTTTCGGAGAGAAAAAAACAGGCATTTTAGATAAAGGTGGCTATACTTCGACAGAAGAGCCCGTTTCAAGCATCCCTGAATTCGAATTTTTGAGGTGATGTTTGTCTGTTCTAACAAAAAGATTAGTTCGAATTACACTCTGTACTAGCCTTCTGTTGGGATATTCTCGCTTGTCGTTTTTTCGTAAAGGAGGGGGGAAATCAAGATGCTTTTTCCCTCTTAGAAAATTTCAAGTTGGGACAACAGCAAACATGTTTTATGAAAATTTCACTCAATTATGAAACCAATAAGACATTTTCAGAATATTTTAATAAATTTGGACCACCTCTCTAAATATTTCAGTATTCTGAATATTTTGTAAAAATATGGGTATTTTTTTATTTTAATTTAAAAAATATGTTGAAATAAATAAATTGCTACAACTTTAAAATTTATTATTATTTTTTATTTTATAATATATATGTATATCACAAATGTATGGAAAAGTTTTAAATAAATGTTAATTATCCGATACTTCACAATATTTTCATCAGATTTTATTCATAATTAAACCCGAGAAAATGTTTTATACAATTGATAGAATTGAAATGCTATACTCGGAGTTGATTTAAAAATCAGCATTCTGCTCCATCTAGCCAAATTATTTAAATCCCAGGGGGTCAAATTATTGTTAAATAAGAAATTATCTTTATTCGTCTACACAGAATGAATACTAAAAATGTAAACACTTCTTGGATATTAATTCTGCTCATTTTATTCATCCCTTGCCAGTTTCATTGGGGACAGACCAAATAATGCGAGAAGAAAAGAATGGTATAAAAGAAGTCTTTTTATAATACAGGGAACAATAAAACAAAATAGAAAGCAGTTCCTTTCACCAAAGAAAGAAAACTGGCTTTTAATAATCATTTTGCTATTTTCAATGAGGTTACTTCAGAGGAAGTCCCAATGTTCAAATCTATTCAAAATGAAAATACATTTAAGGAGAAATTCGAGACCTAAAGAGACTGTAAAACAATTGTCAAACGTCAGTTATTTTTGGTAGAATACGATCGTATATTTTCTTTAGCAAGTAAAAGAAAGTTTTATTTATGTATACTGGTTGTCAAGGAAAATCATGGACCAGATCAATAACTCGAGAAGTATTATGGTTATCGTATATTACTTTCCCTGAAATACATGGGAAAATTATAGGGAAAGTATTGGAATCGTATATTGAAAATCGCAACTTGAGTTTTAGACTGATCTACATGTTTTGGGACCTGTAGAATTCGAGAAAACTATTTTTAACGCCTGACGTCTGTGTGTGTGTTTCATCATGTAGTGCCATCGAAGTAGCGCCATATGAAAAGATGATGCATAAGATCCATGGTACAGTGTTTTTGACATTAAATGGTACATTTGGCGATTTTCCGGATGGAAACATATAATAATATTTTAAGTACTCAATTGACTTATATTTCACACAACTCTAAATACGCAATTATTAATATCGATAGCATCCCTAATAAGTGATATAGTTCATATATTAAAAATTTTTAATAATTAATCCATCTATTTGGCTTTATTTTCTTTAATTTAGCGTCCTTTTTTCCAATTTTGACGAAATTTTCGTCAATCTGTGGCTCAATATTGCCAAGTTGATGATATTTCGCTGGATTACTCACCAACTTTGCCAAATGTATTGCCAACTTTGCCAACTTTGCCAAATGTATTGCCAAGCGTTACAGACAAACTGAGAGAAGGGTATATTATTTCCAATTTTCGCAAAGATATATTAGTATTTAGTTGTACACAATAGAATTATGAGCAATGTTCATTATAATTGTACTGGCTTACCAGAACTGATTGTACCGACTATGTTATATAGTATATTCAAACATGAGCTGATTTGTTTCCGCCAAGAACTGTTTATACGATTCATTCACTCTTAACATTTCATTAAAACAGTCTCCAAATTCAAAGGGTTTTCAGTATTACCGTGGTTATAGTATTGGTTAAAAAGAATATACGAATGGTGTCTATTAAAGGAAATAAGATAAGTAAGTCACTTGCAGGTTAAGACATGCTGGATTTTATGAAGTGTAAGAAATACTGGAATTTTGGGCAGTTTCTGAATTTGGGCTCGCTGTAAATTATATTTTATAACAGTATTTATTACTATAAATTTACATCATATTATCATTTTTATCGTTCTTTGATGTCTACAAATTTAAAAACTAGACGTATAGAGTGTCTTTTTAGGTAAATTGCAAGATAATTTAGTTGTTTACATATTCATTGCTCATAATCAAGATTTAATTATTATTGGTGATATGTATTTAAGTAGTCTATTTAGTAACAAAAGGCTGTAGAGTAAACTAAACGATTAAAAATATACCCCTTGTTCTAATCTTCCCTTCCCTTCATGGGAAAATCACGGAATTTTCAAAAGCTCTTAGTCCATAGTCCTATGTAGTAACATGGCAGAATACTCGTATAACTCCAAAATGTCCTCATATTAAAGTATAACTTTATTGAGTTCGTACCTCCATTACTCCTCCATACCTCCTCCATTACATTAATAGATATTCTGAATTTTGTTAGAAATTAGCATATGAGATTTCTTTTTTCCTTCAATATATTCTAAAGTTTTTGTTTTATGTGAAATACAGAAATACAAACAAACAAAATGGCAAAGAGATGAACATTTATTCCTTAATTTAAAAAAATGTCAGAATCATCAAAATCAAAATTTCAACCAATGAACCTGTTTATGAAAAACACGTGGCTAATCATGGCAGAATATGTTTATTTATTGGGGCTATGCATCATCCTTTCATTAAACAGTCATTTATAACTATTTCTTAAACAGTCATTTATAACTATTTCTTAAACAGTCATTATGCATGTCACTTATTAATTAGACATTGGAAATAGCGGTTGTTTGAAAAATAAATTGAATAATAAAACGTATTTCTAAAAACTCGACATGTTCAGCTAAAAGAAAATGAAAGAAATAACCCAGAGCAGTCATACAAATGCACAGAAGTGATTAAAATGCTTTTCTTTCTAAAGTTATATAAGACTAGTTAATGAGAGACTTTTAGATAATCATTGTAATACGTATTAAGTCTTGGTCACCATCCTGGAAAGAATTTTAGATTTTGTATGAGAAAACTTACTGGTCTAAATTTATAGTCCTGCAGCTTTAGCTTGGTTTAGCCAATTTTCTGACTAAAACAATTACCAGTACCCGCAACGGGGAGGCAGCTGCATTTCAGGTGCCACCGGTGCCATCCCAGCCACCCTACCATATAGGCACGAATTTTGCTTGAGCAGGACGTTTATCAAGGCTTACATTCAGCTGTTATCTTAAGCACAGATTTGATAAAGTTTCTGTGAGACCAGGGAGTCATGGAATTCTAGCAGTGTTGTTCATAAGCAGAAGCATTGAGATATTCAACAAGAATGATTATCCAAAAGTTCAGCGAGTCGTGTTTTCAAGCAGTGTAGTGGTTATTTTGAGTATTGAGAATGTTCTAGAAAAAAATAAAACTGACTCCAAATGCCAGAAAAAGAAGCTTCGAATATTCCAAGCATGCTGAGCAACCGCCCGACAAACAGAGGTATGTGCCAGTCTGCGTATATATTACGTCAATTAATGAATTTGAAATAATAATTCTAGAACCTGGTCTCACACGGTGCATTTTCTCCTCCTTAAGCGTTTATTAAAATTAATGTAATGTTAATCATAACAATAGTATGTATGAATAAATAATATTTATTTTAAACATTAAAAATGTGGAATTTAATGTGTAGTGTTTTAATTAATGATTATATTTTATGAACTCGTGCAACGCGGTAATGGTGTGCGGCCACGATTGCAACGTTCGAACTATACGATTCACGATCACTCCAATTAAGAATAATAATACAATCCAAAGATTTATTTATTATATTTAAAAAGTAAACCAAACTCCAGTGCTTCACTTTTCTTTCACAGCAGTTTTATATATCAATTGTCATCTGTAGAATGTTTACAACGGCAAACGCATTTCCGGAGATCTTGCGAATGTTTCTGGAACCATCCTCTTAATCTCCGACAGACTGGTTTCCTTTGGGGGTATTTGTGGAAACGGAAAAACAGATAAATATCTAACACGCAGACGGCTGCTTTATTTTATAATTTTTGAGCCATATAAAAGCAATCTCGTGAAACTTTCTTCCAGAACCCTAATTTTACTATACAGACGTATCAATTGATAAAAACTGTCACATGGTAAACCCATGATCCAATATTTCGGGGGGGGGGGGGGTTAACGTTTTTATTCTGGGGGAGCAGCCCTAGACACCAGCTGCACTCAAAAACAGGATGTGCGGATGGGTTTTGGAGATCACATTTTACCGAAATATGCAACATTGTCCGAGCCAGACTGGATCATAGAGAACACCAGAAAGGGTATCACTTTGCTGGGGCTTGTAAAAGGGTTGTTTGACCGGAGGGTTTATAAAACCAATGAAGTTGCTTTCGGGTCAAAGGGTTACGCTCCAGAAACCAATGAGGGGGTTTCCAGGGATTTAGAGGCGTCTTTTTAAATCTTGGAGAGAGAGGGAGTTAAAAAATTGGAAAGGAGATGAAGCGAGAGAATTGACTCTGGGGTGAAAAGAAAAAGTCATCTTTTTTGCCGTTCTTTCCGGCTCCTTTGGGAAAGAAGGAAGGATGCGAGACGCAACACTGACGATGTCTGTGAGTTACCCTTTTGGGGCCTTTTCCTAAAATGTGCACTTTATTGCCACTTTCTCCGATTTATTGTCTTCAAATTAATGTTTGGCAAGTAAATTTTAATGATTGATTACCATCCATACCAATTGAGTCTCTAAGACTCTTTACAATTGCTTTTTTGAATTGTTTTTCAATCCATTATATTAATAAGGAAAAGTAATGTTTTAAATTAATGATTGTAAATATATATATAATATTTTGTAAATAAATTTATGTATTTGTTAAATTTAATGTACGTACGGCCTTGTTCTTTTTCCTTCAGCGCTCTTACCGGGCGTGTCCTAAAAGAGGTAGATACCTCAGGACAAAAACCATCAGTAAAAGTGTATCAATTAGGGACCAAAAAACTATACTCATACTGTGACCCATTTTGTAAAAGAACATATTCAAATTATGAATAGTATTTTATAAAAACAAAATGGCTGATTCATGTTTATTTCGTAAAGGAACTTCTTGCTTTGTTTATATATATATATTTCAAATTCATCGTAAATGCGTTTCAAAAATCAACGCATTTCCATTTTTGGAAAAGGGTAACTATGAAAATATCACCTTAAACAGTGAAAGTTGAAATATAGAATGCAATAGTGAGGGTAAAATCGAAATGAAAAGTGTAAATACTTTAAAGGAAAAATTAAATATTTGGTGCAATCTTTCCTACGGTAGCAGTTTTGATTTACATTTACACATAAAAAAGGTCATTATAATTGCCTCTCTCACTGTAACGATTGGCGACGCAATCGTCGAAACATTCTGTGCTATACTGACAACTCGAAAATGTCGCCGAATTGTCACTAAGACAACATCGAAATAGAATTCCCGAAGCAGTGAAAGGTAAAATGGTAAAGGAAGTACAAATCAAGAACTTAAAAAATTCTTCGAAAATATCAAATAAGATATAAACAAGAAAGATCAATCATGCTTAAAGCATTGATTATGAAACACTTTCCAACTTCAATGCAATTTTATTTAAACATGTCTAAAATGCAATACATTCCTCGGTAATATTTTAAAACTTATCACAATACTACATTAATTTATTATATTTGAAAACTTAAATCTTCATCGAAAAAAATGAACTTCATTCAAATGACGGCATTGAAATATAAATTGCCTGGTTTAAACATCTCTAAAATGTGATTCACTCCTCGGTAATAATTTTAGAATTATCATAATACTACGATAATTTATTATATTTGAAAACTTCAACGAAAACAACTGAAATTCATTCAAATGACGTCATAGAAAAAATAACACGCCTGGCTCTCTCGATAAAAGCAGCATTTCATTCATAAATAATTTCCCATTCATGTCATTCATCGCAATACTATAATAATTTATTTTATTTAACAATTAAGACCATGGAGCTACAAGTAATTAAACTCTATGCGTAAAATTTCATTGAAAATAAAATCGTCCTTCTCTTTTTGAAATCAGTGAATATTTGATTCATATCATCTATGCAAACTCCATGAACTAAATGATTTTGTGTTAAGGAAATACAGCAATTCTAATACAACTCATTCTACATATTTTGCTGTTTACATTTTACATAGGTGAAAAATAGGCTTCGTTGTAGAAATAATCAAATTTAGATGAGCATTTAAACTCAAATATATTGTCATTGCGTTGTTTCAGTATGTAGATGCACAGAATTTAAGCAAAAATAAAGTGGTTTTAGGACGGATACAACACTCAATATGAATTATAAAGAACTTTAAAAATCACGATTTTGAGACAAGATGGATGTCATATATCATTTTGAAGTGGGTCACGTGATCTTTTCATATCATGGTCACGTGATCGATTCATATAAGAGGTGTTATTATTATTTTAATTTTTATTTAAAAAACTACTGAGTATATTTCGCTGAATTTTTTTTATATATTTTATGGAACAATTTGAATATTACCTAAAATTTTCGAAGCAATTTGTGAATTTTAAATCCGCTTAAAACATGCTTGAAAAATTAGATCCCATAGGGCTCAATGTATTTCATTTTTTCAACCCGGGTTCAATCCAAAACTAATTGGGTGATATTATTCATTTATATCCCCATAGGTCCTACAGACCGTCTGAACAACATACTAAAATTTCATTTTGATTAAGTCATTTTTACGGCAGTTATCGTGCTAACGGACAGACAGGCAGACAGACAGACAGACAGACAGACAGACAGACAGACAGAATGAACAAAGTCATAAACACTTTTCAACTTTGTTGTAAAGTGTTAAAAATGTGACCGTACCATTTTCCAAAGGATCTCCACTCTCTCAACCGCTTCGTCCGTATGCGGTTGCTTCAACGTCAGATATCTCAGTGGTTCCAGCTTCTGTTGTGACTTCCATCTGATCCGAGTTTTCATAAAGTCACTTGTGGAGATTGCTTTTACAGATGAATCTTTCAGAGAATTGCGGCTTTGTTTTTTTCTTAAATTTTTCTTTGGGTTCAAAACTCTTATTAATTTCCTTATATACATAGTATAATGTATATTATGACGAGGTCGAAAATGTGAATTGAGAGCACGTTTTAAGCATCCTTGTATGCGAATCAGACGTCTTAGAGGTGATATGTGTGTGTGTGTGTGTGTATGTGTGTGAGTAAAGTAATGTTTCGCAAATTCTGATTTCCGACATATGAGTGGCATACCTCCTAGTATATAAAAAATGCTTGTCTCGCCGTTTGTCTGTAACACTTTCTGATGCATTTGACGAGCTTGGCGAATAATCTATCAACGTATTGCCAATTTGGCGATATTTCACCCCAGATTGACGGAAATATCGCCAAAATTGCAATAATGGCGCTAAGACTGAAAATGACACCTAATTGATGAATTCATTATTAAAAAAATCTGATGTGGGCAAACACATGACTTTCCTTATATAATGTAATGAATTTACTACTTTTACAGTAAAAAAATAGATTTTTCTTATAGTAGATACTAATATTCTTTCCAAGATATTGAATTTTCGACAATTAGTCGTCATTTTCATTGATTTAGCATCATTTTTATCCATTTGGCGAGATTTTCATTAATTTGGCAACATTTTAAAAAAGTCGCCAAGTTGGCGACATTCCGCCAAATTCGTCGCCAAAATCTCGCCAAGCGTTATGCACTAAGAAAAATGTTATTCTTACAGCAGATAAATGACTATTAGCGTTCAAATACAAAAGTATTATTCAAAGTATATTTTTTCATGAATGGAACGAGCTAGATCCACGAGAATGATGTCACTCAATTTGTCGCATGGTATTACATATGAAAAGTGAACATGTTTCTCAATGGGAATTTTTTTTTTATGTGACTTTTTCATAATTTTTTTGAAAAATGTACAATATCTCGAGAACGGTTCATGTTAGCGTTCTAAAATTTATGCCAATCGTTTTCTAATGAAAAATTACATAAGAAATGTCTATTTGTGTAAATTTATTAGCGGTTTTGATTTTTTGACGATTTTTTCAAAATTTCATTCGAAAATTTAGGGGGGTTCTGAACATTCGATTATGTATAAAAACAATAGGCTTCCAGTGTTTACGGATTGTGATTTTTGTACCAAATTTGGTTCGAATCGGTCCATTCGTTCGTCAGTTATCGTCTCCACAGACTCACCGACACACACACACACACACACACACACACACATACACACACACAGACATCACTTCAAAAATGTCTGATTCGTGATCAGGGATGCTTGAAACGTGCTCTCCCGTCGAAAACTCGAATTCGAATTTTCGACCCCGTCACAATACTTTCCTTATACATTATGTATATAAGGAAAGTAATATTTTAATATATGGATTAGGTCGCTTATTGAGGATGCTATCCATATTGATAATTGCTTATTTAGAGTTGCGCGAAATATTTGTTAATTGGTACTTTGAAATTGTTTTAAAGGTTGTCATCCGGAAAATCGCCCAATGTGCAAATCAACGTTGAAACACACAGTACCGTGGATCTTCTACATTATTTTTTGACTGTAAAAGGAGTCAATTTATTGCATTATATAAAGAAAGTCATGCGTTGCCTATATCGGATTTTTTTTTGTTTAACTCTTGATCACTTTCAACGTCAGACAAATCTTCAATTCCATTTTGAATACGACTCCCGTTTTTGTCAGCTTTAACACTGACATCATTTTCCTTATAGTACTTGTACTATTAGAACTGTCCTAGATATTCCCTTGTACTATTAGAACTGTCAGACACAGTTTCCTTTGTATTACCAGGACTTTCAGTTTTAGGCAGTTTAAATCTAGTTTCTGCTGTATGATCATATGTTATGTGTGTTGATGATTGTTTCTGGATGTCATTATTGTCAACGCTAGCGACATTTCTCAATTCTTTCTGTTCCAAATCTTCTTTGACAAGAAGAATTCGTTCTTCGAAAGCTTCCATTAACAACGATTAGGAACGTGGGCTTTTCTTTACTCAAAACACTATTTAAATCATCATAAATTTACACTGATAACTTTATTTCTTCCCTTGAAATTGTAAATGAATAAAAAGTTTGTTAACAATTGCTTGGAAGAGGGATACAAGGAAATATATACATCTAGATTACCACTAAAGTCAGAATACAAGGACAAAAATTGAATTCGTAACCAAGTTATTATTTTTAAAACATTCTTAAAAATTCTTAAAAGGATTTATTTTTTGAGTTTCAGTCACAAGCTTTGCACGCTAATATATTCTACGCAAACAGCTGATGTGAGTTAATATTTTATATTATAATACCTTTTAAATCCGTAGCGTATATAAAAATAAGTTACTCCGTTAGACTACGCACCACCATTACATATGTTACACCATACAGGCTCTGGAATTATGATTGTTTCTCACAGGAAATAATACTATGAAAATAATTAATTTCGCATTAGTCATGCTCTAATCATGTAAATAATACGCAATTCTACTTAATCTTTGCGCAAAGCAAATTTATATACACTGAAAGAGGTGACTCTCTATCTACTCTGTTTATATTTCATATGTCCTTTGTGAGAACATTATAAGAATACCAGAGTAAAAAAATCTGATGTGGGCAACACATGACTTTCCTTATATAATGTAATGAATTTACTACTTTTACAGTAAAAGAAATAGGTTTTTCTTATAGTAGATACTAATATTCTTTCCAAGATATTGAATTTTCGACAATTAGTCGTCATTTTCATTGATTTAGCGTCATTTTTATCCATTTGGCGAGATTTTCGTTAATTTGGGAACATTTCAAAAAGTCGCCAAGTTGGCAACATTCCGCCAATTTCGTCGCCAAAATATCGCCAAGCGTTATGGACGAAGAAATAAATTATTCTTACAGCAGATAAATTGGCGTTCAAATACAAAAGTATTACTCAAAGTATCTTTTTTCATGAATGGAACGAGCTAGATCCACGAGAATGATATCATCCAATTTATCGCATGATATTATATATGAAAAGTGAACATGTTTCTCAATAGGAAATATTTTTTTTTCTATTTTACATGACTTTTTGATAATTTTTTGAAAAATGTGCAATATCTCGAGAACGGTTCGTGTTAGCGTTCTAAAATTTATGTCAATCGTTTTCTAATGAAAAATTACATAAGAAATGTCTATTTGCGTAACTTTATTATTGGTTTTGATTTTTTGACGATTTTTTCAAAATTTCATTCGAAAATTTAGGGGGTTTTGAGCATTCGATTGCGTATAAAAACGATAGGCTTCCAGTTTTTATAGATTGTGATTTTTGTACCAAATTTGGTTCGAATCGGTCCATTCGTTCGTCAGTTATCGTCTCTACAGACCCACTGACACACACACACACACACACACACACACACACACACGCACATACTTTCACACACACACACACACACACACACAGACATCACTTCAAAAATGTTTGATTCGTGATCAGGGATGCTTGAAATGTGCTCTCTCGTCGAAAACTCGAATTCGAATTTTCGACCCCTTCATAATACTTTCCTTATACATTATGTATATAAGGAAAGTAATATTCGAATTTGATTATCCATTAAGAAAAATATATATTAAAATACAGAAAAATTATTTATTACTTTCACTGTAATACATGGTAATGTATAGGGGAAGTATTGGAATCATGCCGAAAATCTCAACTCGAGTTTTCGACGGATCTACACATTTCGAGACCACTAGAATACGAAAAAACTATTTTCAGCGTGACGTCTGTGTGTGTGTCTGTCTGTCTAAGCACTGTATGTATCCACTCTAACTCAAAAACTAATGGATTGTATTTCATAAAATTTGGTAGGTAAGTCACTAGGGCGTGACCCTGGTGCTAATTAAATTTTAGTACGATTCGCGATAAAAGAACCCGAAAAATCGCCAGTATCTACTTTAGCTGAAGAACTAATTCACCGAATTTCACAAAATTCGGTTAGATAAGGTGCTTGTGGGTTACTCTGGTGCTGATTAGATTTTGGTACGATTTGGAATAAAATAACCTGCCTTATTTTGCAAAATGGCCAGCAAAAATCGCCAAATTCTAAAATAAAAAACTACGTATGCTCAAATATATCCATTAAATGCATGTTTTATACGTAATTTTTAACGAAGAAAAGAATAAGAACAACCTCATTACACTAGGACTAGCCGTTCTCGAGATATTTTAGTTTTTTGCGTACGCCAGCTGTGAAAATAAATCCAGTTACCAAATGAGAACGAAAATTGAATTAAAAGTGAACTAAATTTAATTAAAATAAAGAGAACGTGGATATATGTCTGCAGGGAAAGTCATATGCTTCCCACATCAGATTTTTTTAGAAATCGACTGATTTTAGCTGAAATTGTTGTTTTGTACATCAAATTTTAGCTTTTATTTAAGTATATATTCGCGTAGAAAGTTTATGGATCGCCGGATATTACTATTGAAATATGTCAGCATTATTCCTAAGCTAATGTCCCCCGCTATTCTCTCTTCGCGAATATGCTACCCGCAGAATGGATTCTCTATTCTTGTGCGAGATGGAAAAGGTTTTGTGCTTATTTCAGAAGAGTCCGTTTTTGTGTCCACCGATTCCACTGTTGAAATAACGGCTTTAAATTCTGCGCCAATAAATACATTGTATATGTGTCGGAATGAAAAACGCAGGCATCTTTTGATAAAAACAACAAGTTTTATTCTTAAATTATAGAAATCATAAAATAAACTCCATTAACGTAATTTAGAATAATAAATCAGAATGTGCATGGTCCATCTTTCTTACCATCGTCTGCATTTACACACGCAGCTGCGACTCCGGTCGTCCAAATAGCTGCTCGAGTCCAATGGACGAGTCGGACGGTCTGGGTCTTCAACACGCAGCTGCGATTTCCCGGCCGTCCAAATAGATACTCAAGTCCCGAGGATGAGTCGGACGATCTGGGTCTTCAATACGCAGCTGCGATTTCCCGGCCGTCCAAATAGATAATTAAGTCCCCAGGATGAGTCGGACGGTCTGGGTCTTCAACACGCAGCTGCGATTTCCCGGCCGTCCAAATAGATACTCAAGTCCCGAGGATGAGTCGGACGATCTGGGTCTTCAATACGCAGCTGCGATTTCCCGGCCGTCCAAATAGATAATTAAGTCCCGAGGATGAGTCGGACGGTCTGGGTCTTCAACACGCAGCTGCGATTTCCCGGCCGACCAAATAGATACTCAAGTCCCCAGGAGGAGTCGGACGGTCTGGGTCTTCAACACGCAGCTGCGATTTCCCGGCCGTCCAAATAGATACTCAAGTCCCCAGGATGAGTCGGACGGTCTGGGTCTTCAACACGCAGCTGCGATTTCCCGGCCGACCAAATAGATACTCAAGTCCCCAGGATGAGTCGGACGGTCTGGGTCTTCAACACGCAGCTGCGATTTCCCGGCCGACCAAATAGATACTCAAGTCCCCAGGATGAGTCGGACGGTCTGGGTCTTCAACACGCAACTGCGAGGTACGACGAGAGGAGATGGTACGAGTTGGTACGTTGAAAACCCATACTACTCGACTGGCCCGAGGGCTTACATCAGCTGTTTGAGTAGCCGGACAGCGTGCAGCGTGGCGTGTTGAAGACCCAGACCACTCGATTGGCCCAGGGGCGTGCAGCAGCTTAATGAGTGGTCAGCACGCGCCCGGCCACTCATTAAGTTTTCATCCTCATTAAGCTACCATAATTGGTCATCCGCTTTGGCATCATAAACCCTTTAGCTTTACCAGAATCTATAGTCTATACAGATGACTTTTGCATGTGGCTGAATATTTCTGTGAGCGAATGTGGGCCACATTTCTGTATTCATCGGCTGTTGATGTTCTTCCAGAATTATCTTCATGTCCATGGAGCTTCCATCAGGCATGCGAAATTTGCACGGCATCGCCAAAAGAGCCAGATCCAAGTTTTTTGATAAAGTTGAAGTTGAATTCTGTTTGTGAAACAACCGAACGATCCATTGCATCACTCTGTAACGGTGGGGGCGCGGTAGCCCATTGGTTAGCGCGCTGGAGTTGCACTCGGTAGGCCCGGGTTCGATTCCAGCCACTGCCAAAACTGCCGCCGTGTTCATGCGGAGTACGATCACGTTAAACATGTGGGTCCGAAAGTCCTTCCGAGAGGTTGGTGGTAGGGGAAGGAGGGTACGGTCCCTGTGGATGCCTCCCCCACTGGGTTCCGGTCTAAATTGGGTGGCACTTCCCGACCGTCCAAACAGTTACCTTACACCTTTCTGGTAGGTCGGACGGTCTGGGTTTCAACAACAACAACTCTGTAACGGTGTTCATTTTGGCCCATTTCCCCAGAAATTCTGAGGTGCTGCTACCAATCCATTTTATTGATGTTACTAGATATCTCGATGCCAGAAATAATTTGAAATCAATTGATAATTGGATGTTAACAGATATCTTTATGCTGATATCTTTGTAAATAGATGTTAAAAAATACCTTTATATTGAATATAAGGTTTTACAACTGATAATGAGTCGAACAAAGAAACACGCGTTTATGTGAAATACGCAAATGAGAAATATAAAACTTTCCCCACTTATAAATAGCTTGAAAATTAGCACAAAATCGCCAGAGTTACTTACCCTATCAAAACCTCGATTTGAAGTGAAAACTGATTGTTGCTCAGAGTTCTACATTGATATTAGTTTGTATTGTTGTAATATAATATTTTGTTTGTTGTATTTTGTTCTATTACCTATTTGTAACATTTTAAACAATGCACATTCATATTTCTCTAAATGCTCATTGTTATACATGTTACGGGAAATTTAAATTCATAAAATGTCGATAATTCCCTGCGATACTAGGAATTGTCAATTTCAGTAATTGCATTTTGTATCTATAGCGGGAAATACAATCGCAAAAATTGATAAAACTTACTCTAAATTAATGAAATGATGAATAATTGATGAAAATTCAATATTTTGGAAAGAACATAAGAATAGACTATAAGAATAACCCATTTCTCCACCCGTAACACTTGGCGAGAAATTTAGACGGATATCGCCAACTTGGCGACTTTTTAAATGTTGCCAAAGTGATAGAAATGCCGCCAAATTGATCAAAATGACGCCAAATAAGAAGTAATGTTTCGCAAATTCTGATTTCCGTCATATGATTTGCATATATTCTAGTATATAAGAAATTCTCTTCTCTCCGTTTGTCTGTAACACTTGGGGATGTATCTGGCAATTTTGCCAAATAATCTAGCAAAGTATCTTCAACTTGGCGATATTTCTCCCCAGATTGACGAAAATTTCGTCAAAATTACAAAAAGGACGCTAAATTAATGAAAAGGACGCTTAATGGATAAATTCATTATTAAAATATTTAAATATATGGACTCTATCGCTTATTGGGGATGTTATCAATATTGATAATTGTTAATTTAGAGTTAAGTGAAATATAAGTTAATTGGGTTCTTTGAAATAGTATTATACATGTTATCATCCGGAAAATCGCCCAATGTGCAATTCAACGTTAAAAACACAGTACCGCGGACCTTATACATTATTTTTTTACTGTAAAAGGAGTCAATTCATTGCATTATATAAGGAAAGTCATATGTTGCCCACATCAGATTTTTATTAGTTTCTATTTCCTAATTTCGTACTCTTGCCATACGTAAGTAAATGATTAAACGCTTTCAAACGTTTATGTGTGACTCTTTGTACTGATTTTAAACGACTCTGAAAGACTTCAACAGAGGAAATATATCCAGATGTTTGGTTCTGAAACAGGTTGGAATCATAATCAGCAAGAATATTGCATCATTTCTCGCAGATCTCGATAATTTACTGTTCAGAAAGGCTGAGCTCCTGTTGTCAAAACTCCAAAAACAGGCTAGACAGCAGCGTGCAAGTGCCAAAAGAAAGCTTAAAGAGGCTTTCCTTGAAGAAAGGGACAAGATAATTCTTACTATAGTTCTGGAATGCATTAAATTTATTGATGTATGACTAATAATAACATATTAAACTTTAATTGCATTTTTCTGAAAATCGTATTTTTTTACCTAAATGACCCATTATCTCAGTAACTATACAAGACATGCCTCTGAAATTTTTACCATATGTTTTTCTCTCATATATACATATTCTAACGCAAGCATTTTGTAATTTGAAGTTTTTTTTTTAAATAAATTTTAACATTTATTTTTTTTAATGGTTTCCGGTAAAAATCATAAAATTATCATTACAGCTAATTTTAAGAAATCCCCGTATTAAAGTATGTAGAAATGTATAGAGAACATGCATTGAAAATTTCAGCCAATTCCTTCAAGCGGTTTTCGAAATAAAGGGTCATCAATATGTCAAATTTAACATTGATAAGGTACAAGTGTCCGAATCCCCTTAAGGTGATGTTTGTGCGTATGTATGTCGGTGTGTGTTAGTGTATGTGTATGTGTATCTGTGTGTTTCAAGCGTTTTAAGCATGCCTGAACTCGAATAAGACGTTTTTGATGTGTGCATTTGTGTGTCAGTGTGTGTGTGTGTGCGTGCGTGCGTGCGTGTGTGTGCGTGTGTGTGTGTGTGTGTGTGTGTGTGTGTGTGTCCGTAAATCTGTGGATACAATATCTCATAAACGCATGGAGTGTTTTGGGCAAAATTTGGCACGATTATTGAATATTGGAACCGTATTAATTTGAAATGAGCTCAAACGTTCGGAAGACTCACACATTTTTGAAAACAGAAATCATAAAAATATCAGGACATTTATTATTGTTACATAAATAATCATTTTATACGAAACTTTTTATTCTAAAACGAATTACATAAGCTTCAGAACTTTAGATTGAACCGTTCTTGAAATGTTGTACGTTTTTCAAATAAATGTCTCTGAAAAATTACATAGAAATGAACAGTAGTATCTTAAAATATGTAATACTTGGCAATAAATCTGGCGACCTTGTCGATTCATTTGGCGACATATCCCCAAATTGGTGACGTTTTAATGTCATTCTAAATTAATGAAGTTGACAAAACTGACGCTTAACTTTTGAAAATGACGTTTGTTACGAAAATGATGCTAAAGTTACGAAAATGACGCCAAATTAATGAAATAATAATTAATATATTTTAATATCACGGAATATACTGCTCAGCAAATGTTAGCAATATTTCCAATTGTCAGGTTACATTTGCTCAAAATATAAGTTAATTGGGTACATGCTGTCATCCATGAAAACCACCAATGTCAATATACTTTTGAAAGTTAAAACACTGTGTCGGAGACCTTGTCCATGATTATTTCGCGTTGAAAGTAGTAAAGTACTTGCATTCTGTAGGAAAAGTCATGTGCTGCCCACAGAGTTTTAGAAATCCTTACATAGTACATAGTATAACGTATAATAAATGTATTGTGACTGGGTCGAAAGTTCGAGTTTTAGACGGAAGAGCACATTCCAAGTATCACTGAATTCAAATTGAACGTTATTGAAGTGATGTCTGCATATATATATGTATGTTAGAATGAGTGTATCTTTGCATGTGTGTGTGTGTATGAATCTATGAATGTGATATCACACGAACAAATGAGTCGTTTTGACCGTAATTTGGTACAATTATTACAATGAGTGAGTTCTGAAAAGCAAATTATTTTAAATACGACTAGATGTTTGGAAGATTACCTCCTTAATAATCGAATAAATGTTTAAAAAATCATTAAACATTAATACCTTTAACAATGATATATAAATAATCATTTCATTCACGCAATTTTTATTAAAAAATGAATGACATATACTTTAGAAAAATTAGCATGAGCCGTTCTCGAGATATCGGCCGTTTTAAAAATACATTTTTCAAAGACATTAAAACTGAAAACGTAGCATGTATGTGTTAGTAGTATGCTAACTTTCCGTATGAAGTATTATGCAACCCATCTTAGGATAATTCTCGTGGATCTATTTCTTTCTATTCACGATATAAAGTTACTTTTTGTAATAGTGTTGCATTTTGACGCCCAAGAATTCATTCATAGCCATTTATTTCACTCGATATTAAATAATGTCCGTTGTATTTGGATAAAGATTTTGCGCGTGAGTATGAAAAATTGAACAATTGTCAGACGTTGGCTTTTAACGATGTATATCTAATTCGTCAACCAGACACAAAATAATTTATTCCGCCTCTGAAACGCATTGCTCGAATTAATACTGGCTCTCTACATCCTCATGTTAAAAAACCTCTTTAATTCTGACAATACATGCGAAGCGCAGACGATTTATTTCGGTGCCCAATAATTGGGCGCAATTCTTCTGTGAAATAGATTCTGAACAACGTGTCAATCTATCCATAACCGTCATTTAAAAAAAAATGTTCGGAATGAAGCGTCCGTTTCATTTCTGTTCTGCAACAAGGAAAAGTGATTTTCTTTTCACTGGGCAAAAGAAACTCTTTTCATGTCTTTTTGACAGTGATGTACTGCGAGGTTTTCCCTGAAAAAAAAAAAGGGGGAGGGGGGGGGTATAAATAGATGGAGGAAAATCAAAGATCTAATATGGGCATGCATGTGATTTTTACCTATACAGATTTCGATTTAATTCTATACTTGGGGGTTCTGTATTGCGAAAAACGGAGTTTTATAAAACATTGTTATTAATATTTTAAAAGTCGAGTTCGTTGCTGATGTGAGCGGATAAAAATTGCACGTGCTATACGTCATTTTTACTGATATACTTTGTTCGACGGTAACGATAACTTCGCTAAAATGTAAGCGATTTCTTTAAGTTGGATATGTGGAACAGATGTATATTTTCAAGGCAAAATAGTTACTGAACGTGGTTGGATAAAAATTACGCGTGCTGCACCCCCCTCCTTTAATGATCTACATTATTCGACGATAACTCCTCCGAAACTAAATTTTCTGCAATTTGGATATGGGTGCATAAAAATATTTCACAGCCTGAGTTCGTCGATAAACGTGGTCGAATAATTATTGCGGGTGCTGCGAACCCTTTTTCGGATGGGCGCATTGTGGGACTATAACTTCTCTAAAACTCTTCAACGATTTTTTGAAGCGTGGATGTATGGTGGAAATTCGTTTTATATAGGACGAGTTCATCCCTGATCGTGATCGGATAAACATTTCATGCACTAGGCCTCTCCTTTACCGAATGTTCGCCAATAATGTTTATGAAGTTTAATCGATTATTTTAAAATTTAAAAAACGTGGTAAAGATAAATATTTTACAGTTCTAGTTCGTTGCTGAACGGCATCGGGCCAAATTTGCGTGTGCTGTGTTCTCTTTATGTTTTGTGGGGATTCTATTATTCATGATTATTGTATGCTGATTTTACTTTTTATTATGCTAATTTATGTACGAAACTCCTCAACTCCGATTCCGAACGACTGGCCAGGACTATAAAAAGGGGATTCGTATTCGTATTCAGAGAGAAGAAGTCAGGCCTTCAGCGTGAAATCGTGAGTCGTCGCCTTTCTGCTTCGGCTGGTATCTTTATACTGAGAGTGTGCGCGCGTGGTGGTTCTGTTCATTCATGGAAGTCGTGAGACCAGAAATAGATCTCACACCAGTTTTTGGTGAGGCAGTTTTATGTTCAATAGTTATGGTTTGCTGCAATAGCAAACAATGCTTCAGACGAAACGACGCCAGTGTTTACAACACCTTGACCCGAGAGATCAAATTAGGCCATAAACCTACAGACTGAAGTGTAGCCATGAGAGTGACTAAAAAGGTTGAACAATTGAGAAGATGCTTGCAGCTTCTCCCTGAAGGCTACCAATAAGAACCAAAGAGGTGTGGAAGACCCAGGCCACCCGACTCACCCTAGGGTATGAAATCAAAGAGGTGTGGAAGACAACCAAAGAGGTGTCGAAAACCCAGAGCACTCGACTCGCTCTAAGGCATGAGCAGCAACTTGAGTGGCCGGAACCAAAGAGGTGTTGAAGACCCAGACCACACGACTAACCCTAAGGCTTATGGTAGCTTAATGTGTGACCGGGGAACCAAAGAGGTGTTGTTGTTGTTGAGAGCCAGACCGTCCGACCTACCAGAAAGGTGTAAGGTAACTGTTTGGACGGCCGGGAAGTGACACCCAATTTAAACCGGAACCCAGTGGGGGGAGGCATCCACAGGGACCGTACCCTCTCTCCCCTACCACCAACCTTTCGGAAGGACTTACGGACCCACATGTTTAACGGGATTGTACTCCGCATGAACACGGCGGCAGTTATGGTAGCGGCGAGAATCGCGCGTAAACCACTGGGCTGCCGTGCCCGAAAAGAGCCAACTACACGCGGTGTTCCCAGGTGGTCACCCACCCAAGTACTAACCGCGCCCGATGCTGCCTGAATTCGGTGATCTAACGAGAACCGGTGTTTTTAGCACGGTACGGCCGTTGGCCCAACCAAAGAGGTGTTGAAATCCCAGATCACACGACAGACCCGAAGGCTCACTGTTGCTAAGTGTGTGGCCGGAAACCAAAGAGGTGTGGAAGACCTCAAGCAAAACACGATATGATATTACACAACTTCTACGAGAATACCAGTCAGTAGTTATGAAAGAAGTGATGAAGTAGTTAGAAAAGTCCGAAGCAAGAGAGCAGAATACCATGACGATTCCCGAGTATTTTCCATGAGACCTCACAGTAGACAGGTGTAGTAGAAAAGGTTACGCAAGTGTTGTAGAGTGTTCCGTAGAGATTCCAAAAGAATGGCTAGATCAATTGCAGTATAATTAGCAGTACGAGTTGGAGTCAAACACGTACAGTTACGGCCAGTGCGATATGCTGATGCAAGAGTTGTGGTCTATGACCAAAGCCGAAAGTGAAGGTATGTTCCCATTAAATATTGTTGAAGGTCTTAAATACATTTTAGGCATTTTTAACTAATGGTCCCACATTGTCTCTCTCCGGCGCGAATAAGAAGAATAATTGTTGTAATTGAGTAATTAAGTGATCCATGTTGTTAATAAGGATTTATTGTTAAAGTTAAAATGGTGCCATTAATTTAGTAGTATGTTAATTAATATTCCTTTACAGAACTCGCACTAAAGATAAAATTAGAGGGTTATCAGGGGCACACAATGCATAATTTAATGAGTTCCACGAATATGATAATTTATGGCCATGTTTAGATAATTCAATTTAATATGCTTTTGCATAATTCTTGTATGATGGTTATAGCGGTATTATAAAATAATCAACGCAACTAAGAATAAATAAACTTTAATGTTTTATTCTCAAAGGTGCGGTATTAATGGTAATCAACGCATTAACAATAATCTTACTAAATAACGAGTCTAAAAAGCCAACTTTAAGTATTCTTTTAGTTCATTACGCCACAGAAGTACGTAGCGAAGTTATAGCCTCTACAAGATTGTGAATATAGATATATATGGTATCATAGTTTGATCAGTAGTTTTAATTCAGTTCAGTAGAAATGTTAAGGTTTAGTTTCGGTATAGATTATTATTCGGTATATATATTATGACAACAGGTTAAGATATGGTAGTGCTAGCTTTGTAAACATTATGTATATGTAATTGCATTTTGAGTTGTCAGCGGAGTTATCTCGAATAAAGTATGTTCTTTGTTAATATTGTAGTTCATTCGTCGAACTCTAGCCATTAGGTTTAAGATTGAAGTAAAAGTTATTGTACAAAGGCACCCCCAAAGTAAAAACCTTTGCAGTTTCGCTTCGATTATTTTACTGTAACTCCTCTGAATTACACTACAAAACAGACCAAATTTACTGCAACGCCTTATACAACGAGCTATTTGTACAACGAGATTATTTGTACAGCGAGCTTATTTTACTATAACTCTTCTGAATTACAGCATAAATTAAAGTTTTACAGACCAAACTCATTAATGAAGTAGTCAAATATTTTTAAGCTTACTGCATCCCCTTTACCGATGGGCGCATTGTCCGACTATATCTTTTCTAAAACTTAAACGATTTTTCTTTTAAATTTGGGTTTCAAATACATTTTTTTAAATACATTTTCTATTTCAAATACATATTTTATTTTAAATACATTTTTCTAAACAATTACATAGAAATGAGTATCAATAAATATGTAATACTTGGCGATTCATTGGATGATCGTCGCGATTCATTTGGTTAAATATTGCCAAGCTGGCACCTTTTTAATAGAGTGCCAATTATCAAAAATGACCCCAAATTGGTGAGTTTATAATTAACATTTGCTAAGTATTAAAATATGGTATCAATAGTCCCAAAGTTATATTTCCGCAAACTGTAAGTGAATTGGGTACTTGAAATTAATTTTACAGGCTCTCATCTAGAACAGCGCCCAATGCTATGTGTACTTTTCAACATGTAAGACATTGTTCCGTGGGTGTTGTACATCATTATTTCGTATTCACATTCAAAATAGCCAAGTCATTGCATTATAAAGGAAAAGTCATGTGCTATCGACATCTGTTTTTCTTCTTTTGTAATATTTTTACTTTCCCTGCAACACATGGTAATGTATAGGGAAAGGATTCCGAAAATCGCAACTCGAGTTTTCGTCGGTCTACACGTTTCGGGACCTCTAGAACACGAAAAAACTATTTTTAGCGTGACGTCTGTGTGTGTGTCTGTCTGTGCAATATCTGTCAATCCATTCTAACACGAAAACTAATGGATCAAATTCTATAACATTTGGTAGGTAAGTCACTTACGTGTGACCCTGGTGCAGATTGGTTTTGGGTACAATTCGGGATAAAAGAAATCTCCATTTTTGTGAAATGGCCCGCAAAAATTGTCTGTATCTACCCTAGCTAAAAAACTAATTGATCAGACTTTATAAAATTTGGTATAGGTGCTGATTAGATTTTGGTACGATTCGGAAAAAAAGGAATCTTCCTTTCTTTGCTAAATGGTCCACAAAAATCATCAAAATCTAAAATAAACAAGAAAGATCAATCATGCATAAGCATTGATTATGAAACACTTTCCAACTGAAATGTAATTTCATTTAAAAATTTCTAAAATGTGATTCATTCAGTGGTAATATCTTTTACATTATCACAGTACTACAGTAATTTGTTATACTTAAATATTTAAAACTGTATCGAAATATAAATCATCTGATTCTTTATGCAAAATCAATGAATATTTCATTCATATAACTTGTATTCCAGACTCCAGAGCTAAATAATTTTGTGTGAAAAAAATTCAGCAATTCTTATGTAATTCATCTTACAATCGCTTGAGATATTTGCATTCTGCATATGTTAAAATTAAGCTTCCTTGAAGAAATAATAAAAGTTTAGGGATCATTTAAAATCACAACTATTGTAATTGCATAGGCACGGAATTTAGATACACAGATAATACACAGATAATATATATGTGTATGTGTATGTACTCAAAGTATTGGAATCGTGCCGAAGATCGGAACTCGAATTTTCAAAGTATCTACACGTTTTGGGACTTCTAGAACACGAAAAAACTACTTTTAGGAAGACGTCTGTGTGTGTCGGGTGTATCTGTGTATGTTTCTGTGTGTCTGTGTGGATATTACATCCACTCTAATTGAAAAACTAATGGACCGAATTTCATACAATTTGGTAGGTATGTTTTTTGTGGGAAATCCTGATGTTCATTAGATTATAGTACGATTCGTAATAAAAGAATCTGCCTTCTTTGCGAAATGGCCGCAGAAATTGCCTTTATCCACTCTAGCTAAAAACTAATGAACCAAATTTAACAAAATTTGGAGTATAATATTTCAATAACCTACAAGTGATTTATATACCAAATTTAACAAAATTTTGTATATAAATCATTTGTAGGTTATTCTACTACGATTCGGGAAAATGGAACGGGCTATTTTTGCGAAATGGCCAGCAAAAATCGTTATATATAAAAATAAAAGACTACGTGTGCTCAATTATATCAATTAAATTCCTATTTTATATGTGATTTTTGACAACAAAAAGAATAAGACTAACCCCATTACTCTAGGACTAGCCGTTCTTGAGATATTCTAGTTTTTTCGCGTTTTCGCTACGCCACCTTTGAAAATAAGTCCAGCTATCAAATGAGAACCAAATTTAAGTTTAACGTGTAAATACAATGTCATTTAAAATACTTATGTTGTGCAGATAAACTCAAATTATCATTGAATAAATAAAGAGAACGAATATGAGTCTGCAGGGAAAGACATGTGCTGTCCACATCAGAATTTTTAACAATATTACACCAATGATTTATAGAAGTGAACGGGGATTATTTTCAGGCCATTTCGAAAAAAATGTATGATCTATATTTAAAGATCCATCAAATTTTTGTCGAATAAAATGTTCAACAAATTTAAGCTGTGTACCAAATTTTAACTCTCTAGGACGTAGGAAAGTGCATTTAAAATGCCATCAATTAAATTTATCATGAAGAGTTATATAAAATTTAAAAAAAATGAAAAATTGTTATCTACCAAATTTATTTTAAAATATGAAGCCACTCCCATATGCAAAACGTTTAAGCAAATGCAGAGATATTTATTATATAATATCTCTCTCTTTTCTTTCTGGAAGGTATCCCAAAGTCAGAATTTAATTGAATTTGTTTTTTTCCCTATATTAAATAATTTTTTTAATTAAAAAACTACTTAACATATTTTACTGAATTTTTTTTTATATATTCTATGAGATAATGTGAATATTTCCTAAAAATTTCGAAGCAATTCGTGAATTTTAAATTTACTTAAAAAATGTTCGAAAAATTAGGTCCCATAGGGTTCAATGTATTTCATTTTTTCAACCCGGGTTCAATAAAAAACTAATTGGGTGATATTATTTATTTATATTCCCATAGGTCCTACAGACCGTCTGAACAACATACTAAAATTTCATTTTGATAAACTCATTTTTACGGCAGTTATCGTGCTAACGGACAGACAGACAGACAGACAGACAGAATGAACAAAGTCATAAACACTTTTCAACTTTGTTGTAAAGTGTTAAAAACTACGTATGCTCAAATATATCCATTAAACGCGTAATTTTTAACATACGTAATTTTTAACGATCAAAAGGATAAGACCAACCCCATTACTCTACGACTAGCTGTTCTCGTGATATTTTAATTATTTCGCATTTTCGCTACGCCACTTTTCAAAATAAGCCCAGTTACCCAATGAGAACGAAAATTGAATTAAAAGGGCAAATTCATTGAAATTTTAAATAATTATGTGTGCTATTTTGTGCCATTAAACACAATGTAATGGCTTATTGAAGAAATTAAGAGAACGTGTCTATAAGTTTACAGGGAAAGTTTACAGCTGCCCACATCAGATATTTTTATAATGATGTTAGTTTTTTACTTTTTGCAAATTGATATAAAAAGTCGAATTTTGCAAATAACGGGATGTAGTATGGCATTTTTACTTTCCTTGTATACATAATGTATAAGGAAAGTATTGTGACGGGGTCGAAAATTCGAATTCGAGTTTTCGACGGGAGAGCACGTTTCAAGCATCCCTGATCACGAATCAAACATTTTTGAAGTGATGTCTGTGTGTATGAAAGTATGTGTGTATGTGTGTGTGTCAGTGAGTCTGTGGAGACGATAACTGACGAACGAATGGACCGATTTAAACAAAATTTGGTACAAAAATCACAATCCTTAAACACTGGAAGCCTATTATTTTTATACGCAATCGAATGTTCAGAACCTCCCTAAATTTTCGAATGAAATTTTGAAAAAATCGCCAAAAAATCGAAACCGCTAATAAAGTTACGCAAATAGACATTTCTTATGTAATTTTTTATTAAAAACGATTGACATAAATTTTAGAACGATAACATGAACCGTTTTTGCGATATTGCACATTTTTCAAAAAAATTATCAAAAAGTCATATAAAAAAAAAAAAAAAAAATTCCTATTGAGGAACATGTTCACTTTTCATATGTAATACCATGCGATAAATTGGGTGATATCATTCTCGTGGATCTAGCTCGTTCCATTCATTAAAAAAAATACTTTGAATAATACTTTTGTATTTGAACACCAATAGTCATTTATCTGCCGTAAGAATAACTTATTTCTTAGTGCATAACGCTTGGCGAGATTTTGGCGCCGAATTTGGCGGAATGTCGCCAACTTGGCGACTTTTTGAAATGTTGCCAAATTAACGAAAATCTCGCCAAATGGATAAAAATGACGACTAATTGGCGAAAATTCAATATCTTGGAAAGAATAATAGTATCTACTATAAGAAAAACCTATTTTTTTATTGTAAAAGTAGTAAATTCATTACATTATATAAGGAAAGTCATGTGGTGCCCACTTCAGATTTTTTTAACTGTAAAAGTAGTAAATTCATTGTATTATATAAGAAAAGTCATGTGTTGCCCACATCAGATTTTTTTTTGTATTGGGTTTTACTAATTCAACATTAAAAACAGCTAAATATCGAAAAAGATTTTTTTTTATCACAGGCCTGTGCAATATTATAATGATGTATGTCTATACATTTCGCCTCTCAGCGTATGTATGACATGATTTCACTTCGATTCACACTAATGCATGATTCTTTTTTTTATATCAAATAATTGGATGAAAATATTTTTAAATAGATTCTGAATAATGTATTAACTACAATTTCAAAACAGAGAAATACAATTTCCGAATCAGACATTTCTTTTATTCCTGTTCTGCGACATAAAAAAGTGGGGATTTTTTTAGTTGAATAGAATTTTTTCTTGTCTTCTGACACTGATGATACATACGATTTATAAGATAAATGAAGTAAAATGATAAAATGATTCCAATGCGATAATTCTTTGTCTTATATAAAGTGATGCAATGAACATAATAGATTAGAGCTTAATTTTTATTTATGAAAATTTATTTATTTGCTAATGACCAGGCACTTTATATATTCCATCATGCGCATGTACATTGGCCAGAATCGTAAACCATTTAGCCATCACATGACGTTGGCCGGGTACACCAATGGGGGGGGGAGGGCATCACTACGTTCTGAGAGTGGTGGGAGACAGATAGGATAGCCCCCTATACTATTACATGTATCCGCATAGTGCCACTAATTCGTCTATGACTTAGAAGAAAAGACAGCAGATATAAACTTAACCATATAATAACGAATAACTTTAACTCAACTGGAAATAGATGTACCTTACAATATTGTATGCGTGGCTTTAAAATGCTATAGCAAAAAGCTCAGCTGATCTGCAGCTAGATACACTTATAACGAACAAATATCGCCAAACGCGCACTTAGTGTTCAGGTCTTGGAACTCTGATATTTGAATCTTTGAAACTGAAGTCGTGGCGATTGCAGAACATTAAATCCATTGCCACAGACATGAGCATTAACTGCGTTGGCTGGTCAAGCTGAAAAGTGCGTTGTCCCGCAGTAAAGACGGCACCACAGCAGAACACACTACTCCCAACAACACAACATCTATGCTCGCAGGTGCAGAACTTGAATCCACAACCCGGCAGCCGAGCGAGCACCAAACGCGTGCTTTGACCGCTTAGCCACCCCATCACCTTATTTAAGAAATTAATTGATATTTTGATATTTACGAGTTTAATTGAAAGTATGCGAGATTACACAATGAAAAGTATCTCAACGTATAATAAAACAGAGTCTGTGTTTGACGGGGAATACTTCCGGGCCGATCCACTCGGGAACGCTTCCGGGACAATCCATTCCTCAAGGGGACAGACAAACCTACGGTTTGTCCAAAACGAATTAAACCCAGTGAGTTTATATTTGAAAATATATATATACAATACATCATGTTGCTAAGAAACGGAATTAAACCCAATGAGTTATTACACCAGTATATATTTTTCGATTTAAATAAAGAAATATATTTAGGAATACATTTTTTTAAATTGCATTTTTCATTGGATTACGACCTTTGGGTTTAACGAGTTTAGATTATTGATATTTTCAAATTCTTACACAATTTGTTTTATTTTGGGGAAACATTTTAAAATCCATATATTGTAGTACGGGTACATCTTCTAATACATGGGTATAATCTTCTAATCTACGAAAATATAAATGATTACGTCCGTCCGTCCCTGTAACGCTTGGCGAGAGATTTGCGGGCTTTTTTTTTTAATGCTGCGAAATTGAGGAAAATGTTGTCGAATTGCTAAAAATATTCTCAAATTGATAAATATGATGCCAAATTAATGAAATTAGTTTTGTTTTGAAAGGGATAGTATTGTAATGACATTTCGTTAGTTTTCGACTGTCAGTTCATCCTACTTGACAATAAATTTGGCAACCTTTTAAAATGTGGCCAAATTGCTCAAATATCATCAAATGAACGAAAATATCGCCAAATCGATAAAACTGTTGTCAACTTGATAAAAATGACACAAATCAATGAAATTAATTGCCTTTTGAAAGATGATAGTATTGTAATGATGTTTTGGTAGCGTTCGCCTCTTAGTCCAACTGTCCTACTTTCTAACAAATTTGGCGATTTTTTGAAATTCCGTCAAATTAATGAAAATGTGGCCGAATTGATAAAATGATACTAAATTAATAAAAATGGCTCCTAATTTATGAAAATTCAATATGTTGCAAAATTAAGTTCAATTTCCTTGATAATCCCCATCGTTTTGTGAGAATTAAATAATAGTTTTTGTAAATGTGGTTACAAACGGACCAGGATGTTTTTTTTTCTTCAGATCTGCCTGAGAAGATAATTTTGTATAGCGAGAACAGATATTCTTATACATCTTTTAAGAATAATAAAATTAAATGTTTTAATAAAATGTTTAGAATAGCAAAGTCATTTAAAGTATTATAGGAATGTGCACATAATTCAAGTTTTAATTTCTTTATATTACATATTCCGTGCGAAGAACGGGTATACTGCTAGTTTATAATATATTTGAAAAAAAAATAAAAAAGATTAATGGACTAAAATATTTCTTTCTTTTTTTTTAGTTGGCAAAACTACTTTCAAATTTAAAATTTCTTATGCTTCCTCGCATTCTATTGCCACTATTGCTAAATTGTTCAATTGTTCCTGTAGTATAGTAGATCTCAAATAAGTTTTTATTGATTTAGGCTTTGAAAAGCTCATTTCCCCTGTAGCTACCATGACAGAGATTGGCGAAAATATCGCCAAAATTGCGAAAGTGACGAAAATAATGCCAAAATGATATATTAATTACTACAGTAATTAATATGGACTCAATTGCTTATTGCGAATGCCATCAATATTAATAATAAAGTAATTTTTGCGGGAAATATAAGTTAATAGGGTACTTCGAAATAATTCTGCATGTTATTATCCGGAATAACGTGCAATTCCGATGTAGGGAAAGTCCTGCTGTGCCCACATCAGATTTTTTAAAATTTGTTTTGCAAAAAGTAGTTGCTCAATAGAAATCCATGAAACATCTAAGCCACAGTTCGCCAGGTATCGGCTATAGTGTCTAAGGGATTGCTACAAAAATGTAATCCTTTCCATATGCTACCATGATGTTCTTGCATGCAAATTATTAGGGAAATTAAACAAGAGGTTCCATATGTTGCAATTTCAATTTTATTTAACATATTACTGTCGCTATACGTGGCCATCGGTAGAATGCCGAAAGAGAAGTTTTCAAAGTGGCATATAAAACGGGTCAAATAAATTGCACAAGACATGCTGACATAAAACAACTTGGCATGTTTCAGCTCGGCACCAGAAATATTTCTTTCTTCGCAAACAACTTTACTCGAGAACCATAAAAGCAGACTCCGGACTTTACTGCACATTACCATTCACGTGCAGAAACTTCAATTTATTGGACAGGAAGCTTTAACGTTCTTTACATTTTAACACTACAAAATACCATAAAATCAAGCAGCGAATAAGCGCACGCTTTAAATTGTCAATATTATTCAGATTCGCAAGAGTAATAGAATATATATGGAACGTGACTTTACCTAAAGGAATTGCAACGTAAATTGTTGCACAAATAAAATTGTAAAAGCAGACGATCGGTGCGAAAACATTTGGGTTAACTTCTTCAGTGCGAATAAGCCAAGGACTTGGTGCTAAATGAGCTTAACCACGAAAGTGGCACATTACAGCAGGGGTGGCGCCATCTAGCTTTAAAAAGTAAGATAAAATGCACTAATGAAATGCAGAAAGTGTGGGTTCGAAATAAGGGGCAGGAAAGAATAAAAGAGAAATGCATTAGATGTGAATCCTACATAATAAAAGAAAATGTGTGTGTGCGTGAGGGGTGTGTGTGTGTGTGGGGGGGGGGGGGGTTCTGTAGCGTTGTGTTGCCATGAAATTTATTATATAGGTACTTCAAGACAAATATTCGAGTTCCTCTCGGAGGGGATAAAATGAGGGGAGGGTTGGGTCCGAAGAGAGCCTTGCAATACAGTCCAGAACCCCCCCCCCCCCTGTGATTTAGAAGGCGTTACCTTTGTAAACGCACAGTATCGACCAAAGAGCAGAACTCAACGGAACTGGATTTTCAATTTCTGGATTTTCAGTGGAGCTATTACAGCAAAAAAATGTCATTTAAAAATTTTGTTTTATTTACACTTATTTTGTAGTATAACATAATCACAGATTCGCACACAATTCGATTTCCATCTGACATACTTAAAGTTTCTAAATCCTTATTAATTACCCTATTTCATATCTTAAACCTTTAAAAAAATATTTCTCCCTAAATTGTTGGTGTAGTAATGAGCATGAACACGCTCCCACAAACAATTATTTAATCTAACTTCTTTTTTGAACTGAATTTCTTTTATAGTTTTACCCAAAAGTTTCAATCCATAAAATAATCCTAAGTTATGTTCCTTGCTACCCAAACCGAGTTTTGCATTCTGTTCTACTTTTCCTTGTACCGGAAGACATCAAAGTACCAAATTTCCCAAATGAACTGAACGTGATCGGGTTTTTTTATCTAGGGAACGTCTTAAAATCGTGCTTTTTAAAATATAGACATGTTTATCAAAATTATATTAGCTAAAATGCATAAACTCCGTTAAGAACACAACATAAATGAAATTGGTGATCAATCGATTTCGTAGGCATAAATCATCATCACCTAACTTTAAAAGCAGACAATTGTGAACTGGGTTATAGGGACAAAAATGCATGTGCGAGGAAAAAAAGTCTTTAATGCTTGCTTAGACTTACTATATACATTTCTTCCAAATCGGGACAAAATAAAATAAATAAATAAATGGTATTACTTATTGAATAGAAGAAACCACACCTGAGACATAAGACATTAATCATATGATTTCAACCATTTATATTGGTGAACTTTCTTTTATATAGAATTACCTGTCATTTTTAATATTTGATACCACAACTGCATCCACAAAATGTCTTCCCAATTCCTTTCTGAAAATGAAAGAACACGATATTTATCCCTCTGCGTGTTTCACCTCCAAAATTATAGTATTGGAATTATACCCACAGGATTCGACAATTTTTTATAGTCAAGTCATATTTTTATGACAGACAAGACATTTGTAGCTAAAATTTCTTAGATTTTACCAAGTAACTAACTCAAACTCCAAGAGCTTAAATTTAACTCATTCTTCCCGTATAAAGTACGGTACAATTTTTTATATCTCTTCCATGTGTCAATCACAAGAGTTACAATCAATCATAATGGTGTTGCCAATCACAATGATGATTGTTTTAAATCGCCTGTCATCTCGTTGAATACAATTATAATTAAAATGATTATCACTCACTTGTTTTCGAATTTCTTTCCAAAAATTACAAACTGGGTCAAAATTACGATATCCGACCGGATTTTTGGGACATATCTTTAAATTAGGAAACAATCCTGGTCAAAACAAGACGAGAAGCCTGGGCTTGCCTGAATAATGTTCTCTATATATACTCGTGTTTGTAAAAAGTGCAACACCATGAAGGAGTCACGTGATCGAGCTGAATGCAAATTAGGGTGAGCTATGCAAATGATTAGAATTTCAGAGTCGCCGCGCATGCGTGAACTGAGCAGCCCTCACTGAACTGTTGTTTTAGCTGTAGCGGGACGTTGAAAATAGTCTATGGTTGTCTGCAAGCGTTAAACATTTTATGAGAAGTCAATATGCCTCTACGACGGCAGATGGCGCTATATGAGTAAATTACGGAGTTTGAACGGAGACGAATGATTGGCCTTCGTGAAAGGGAGTTTTCTTACTGTACAATAGCAGCTCGTATAGAGCGTAATTCCACGACAGTGATGCGAGCGTGGAAGCAGTGGACTATAAAGAAACCGACGAGTCGCAAATCTGGCAGTGGACGATGAAATGTTACGTCAGCACGGGATGATGGACACCTCATCTGTATGGTAGTGATGAACCGTACAGCTTCATATCCACAGTTGGCAAAACGTTGGAGCATTGCTACAGGTATGTCATTGTCTTCTCCAACAATTCATCAGCGTCTGCTGCACCGTGGACTGCGTGCAAGAATTCCATTGTACAGGATTCCTCTGACGCAAAACCATAGACGCCTGCGGCTACAATGGGCGCATTGACATAGACACTGGCGTGCCGATTGGCAACCAGTTTTCTTTTTTTACGAATCTCGTTTTAATTTGGGGTGCAGTGATGGCCGCATC
The DNA here is from genome assembly GCA_951213105.1 of Amaurobius ferox. NCBI lineage: Eukaryota > Metazoa > Arthropoda > Arachnida > Araneae > Amaurobiidae > Amaurobius > Amaurobius ferox. The sequence continues at coordinate 12,486,940 of OX578135.1, forward strand.
CACATTAGATGCTATAGCGGTAAACCGTAAATGCCACCTTCCGGAGTGAAGTCAACTGGACGAACGTCATACTGAACGAACACCAAGCGTGATGGTCTGGGGCGCCATTGGGTATGACAATCTCGGCTGCTAAGAATTGTAGGTAATCTTAACAGCAACCGGTATATCAGAAAAGTTGTGTAGCCCGAAGTCATATTAATACACAGGTTAATCAATTTTCATACAACTTTAACAATTCTTTCTTGAGTAAATTGACTCTCAAATGATATTTATACAATACATTTATCTACAATTTTAATGTATACCAATTATATTGGCTTATCATGATTCCTTCTCTGCTATGGGGATTTTTTTTTATTTGAAAACTTAATTATTTAAAATGTGTGTCAAACTTTCATCCAATAATCAAATCAAAATCTACATACTCACAATGCTTGTATTAATTTGTGACACGTCAAGGAATTCATCTAGGAATCAACTTATTTAGACAACAATCACTTCATCAGATCAGCACTATTTTAATTGGAGACGTTTCTAAATTAATAAAATTATTATTCAAACGTTCAGATGATTTCTCAGATCAGCACTATTAAATTTCAGAGATTCAATTGAAGTAATTCTTGTCACTGTCACAATCGATCAATTTTCTCAGAAGGAAAATTCCGTTGCCATTCTGCATGTGAAGAAGTAAGCACTCAGAAGTCATTCATCATCCTCCATCTTCGACAGACATTCCAAAATGCTATCTCGTTCGGCTTGGTGATGAAAAGAGATGTTTCCATAGTATACAAAAGCAATGCCTCGAGTACCCGTGAAGTAGGGATAAGTTATTCCCGTGCTTTTTGGGGCCGACGAACTTGCAATTGTTAGTCAGCATGTCTGGATCCAACATATCGATCAACTCCAAGCCACTTTGTTCTCCTTCCGTCGCTGATTTTAATCTTATATCATCAGTCCGAATGTGATGGTTGAATTTCTCCTCGTTGTTAAATTAATGAAGAGACCGAATATCAGTACATAAGTTCTTTAGATTACTATTCTTCAATCTAGATCTCATCATCAAATTAAAAAGCATGTATATCAGCACGAGCCGGTAGCACGAGGCTACCGCACGACCGTTTACTAGCAGATCAGAGTTCGTTCTACGGAGTCCAAGTACAGAAGAGAGAGTTTTCGTTCGAGCCGTCCCCGTTCCCAGATCAGGGGTCGCATTTGATTGGCTACCTTGCTCCTCTGACCGCTGTAACAACCTTGGATGGTCTCGAATGTTCTGACATTCCCCTAAAAAAGGGGACTCTTGATGTGGACTACCAATGTCCGGCAGATCGCTTGCTTGCACAGTAAAGATGTCTGACACATTTATTTATCACGACAATCACTATAAGAAAGGCTACACTGGTAAGAAATACTGTAAATCTCCCAACCAAAGTTGGGGTCCATTTCGTCTTTTTGACTCCGGGTTTGTTGGTTCTCCATCTAACGCGGAACAGCTGTACACTGCATCACTAACACAAACAGCTGTACGCTGCATTACTAACACAAACAGCTGTACGCTGCATTACTAACACAAACAGCTATACTCTGCATCACTAACACAAATAGCTGTACGCTGCATTACTATCTTATTTGTGCTTAAATATGATGAAGTTTTCCTTTCGTTGCTCAAGTCCATTTCGTCTCTTTGACTTCGAGTGTGTTGGTTCTCCTCCACCTAACACGAAGTAGCTGTACAATGCATTACTAAACACAAACAGCTATATGCTGCATTACTATTTTATTTGGGCTTAAATACGTTGCTCAAGTGTTCCTTATCCTTTGAACAAAGTATTTCTTCATGAATATGGAATATGTATGTATGAGAAAGTCAAATAGAGCCTTACACTGAAGATAGTTATTATTTAATTTAACAAAATAACATAAAGTATCGAACAGAGTTTGATGATATGCAATTATAGTCTTTTTAGTTTATTTACAGGTGCAATAATTTTCAAAATAACGACTTTAAATTTCTCCCAGACAGAAGAAGTTTCCGAATAACTTTCATTCACCGAAATATCTCGATCACGTTCGAAGCATTTGCGAAATCCTGTAATTCGGAACACAAAACGCACAAAGTCTGCCCAGAGAGCGGAATTCGAAAATTCGATTGGTTTAGACATGAACCGACTCGGAATTATATTCTCAAAGGATAGAGGATTTCATGGATTTGAAGGAATTTGATCAGAAAAAAAAAAGTGAGGTTTAGCGTAAAAAGTCTGTTGAAGAAATAAAATGAATTATTTACTAAAGGGGAACTATTCATTACTTTCTTCGTGATATATTGAGAAAACATCAGAATAAGTGTGAAAACTCACAATGCGTTATAATAGGTGGTTTATAAATGTTTAGGATGTAAATATTGAAGAATATTTTTCACGAATATTGTAGTCAATGACTGAGAATCTAGCATTCTTAAAAATAAAGTTTTATGTTTTTTTTCTAGTAAATTTTATTTTGTTTAACAACAAATTATGCACAGCGCCGAAAATAGTCATCTAATCAAAAATCCGGTTCCGTTAGGTTCTATTTAACCTTTTGCTTATTGTTGGGACAGCGTCCATCCCAAACGATGAACCTCCCCAAAAAGACAGGTATTCCACAGACAGTCGGAAATCAAGCTAAAAATAGTCAAAACGTGTTCATGGTGTCCTAAAACATAAATGGGCATACTTTCTCTATACTAGCTATATTCTATAGTATGAAAAAATAAAAATATTGTTTTTCTTAGTTAAGCTTTTTCCTGTGTTTTACACAACAGAATAACACTACAGATTTCGATATCAATATCCATTTGATTTCGGAATGACATGTGATGGCTTTTGAATTAAAGTCGTTATTTATGTGTTGGCCAAAATATCCTGGCCTACCTGGACGGCTTCCAAATAGAACAACCGACTCGTTGACACTAATGCAAGGAAATGCATGGCAAGCTCTTGACAATCGACATTTTTAATATGTATGAAGTTTACAAACGTTTTCATCAGGAAACTTCTCCGTGTGTGCCTTTGAATTTTGACAAATGCACGGAAGAATATGATCGTCAAAATACTTCCCGACCTTTTAAATTTTCCTCAAAATTTCTGGACCCATGTTCGATAACAGAATAAGTATTTAATGCCAGAGTCTAAATTTCCTAAATCTTAAGTATCTTTCACGCTAAAATTTAAGTAAAGCTTTTGCTTGTGACTAATTCCCAATTTCAGTTTACAGCGCAAATAAAGATAAATCCACAGGCGTACGTTTCGGAATTAATTAGGATTTTCTTCTCTAGTACAAGTCTGAACACAAAAGCCCAAACAAGGGATGCTGGCAGAAACGGCGATAGTATTTCCTCAATATATAACTAGGAGATCGGTTACATTTGCCGTAAATCAAAATCATCTCATGGTGTTCGGCATTACTGAACAGCGCCATCATTAAAGCTATTGTTAGATAGCAGAGTTACTTGAATGCTTAAATACAAACTGTGAGATAACAGCTTTATCTGCATAACATAAATTTCAAGAAGTGGTAAAAGTTTTAGTAACTATTTGCAACCGAAGTTGATTTGTGAATATCCCCTTATTTTTCAGTAAAAATTTTGATCCATGACAACTATGCCAAATTTGATTGTTTTACGGTTAATTTTTTTCAGTTAGACTAAATACGACATGGGTAACATTTTTATAATTTGACTTTTTTTAATAGAGGATCTGTATAAAAAGTTCATTTCATTAACTTTCTTCAAAAATCAAGTACAGCATTTACATTACTACTTCGTAACTTTCTGCCTAATTTAAAGCATTTTTGCATTTGGAACTATGGGTCTACGACCAACGGTTTTAAAAATCTTCCGCTGTTCACTTTCTATGGGACACCCTGTAATATTGCCACCTATAGTAGCGCCATATAAAAGAGCCACCCACTTTGTTTTTAATAACCACCTGCCTACGGTAGATGGCGCTACTATAGTAGGTAATGCTACTATATCGGAATCTGTCGTTTTGCCATTTCGGGTTTAGTCAACAAAGTCTTTCGCTTATTTGGATATTCAGGTTCAGACTTGTTGCACTGAAGAAGGAAATCCAAATGATTTCCGAAATGTAGATGCTATTCAATTTTTGTGTTCGTAGCGTCATTAACCCCTTTGGAGAAGGGGCAAGTTACCCTCCGGGGGGGGGGGGGGTACATTTTCAAGTATGTAATCAATCGAAATATTTTTTCAAGTCCTTTAAAGTAAAGACTAACATGCTATGTGTGTAATCATTTGGACCAATGCTACTATTTTTCAAACATTTTCTTGTAAAATTTGAAAAATAAACAAACAAGACACATACAATCTACTTAAAAATGAATTACGCTATTTGGAAGTCGAGTTGAGTCACACTCCACTTTCAGGTGGTGATAAAATAACGGTTTCCAAAATGTTTTTTAAACCCTCGAGGAACCCCTTGGCTTATCACAGAAGTGAATCTTTGCACACGTACAGTATCTACCATTAACCTTTTGCTTACTTGTGGGACAGCGTCTATCCCAAACGATTAACCTCCCCAAAAAGACAGGTATTTGACATACCATATCCCAAACAGTATTTCAATGGACTATCAAGCGTCCATTGAAATAACAGGAGAAAGAAGTTCGTGCCGGTAATCATGTGGTTTAACGATGGAGCACCAAATCAAGTATTATAGTAAGTCTACTTCGTATCTCTCCTCTAAGGATTCACACTGGAATACTTCCGGGACAATCCACTACTCAAAGGGATAGACAAACCTACCGTTTGTTCAAAACAAACCAACTGATAATTTTACCTAATCTAACGTAAAAAGTAGCGTAGAATTGTAAACAAACCCGGACGGGAATCTATGGGACAATCTTTACAGCAACGGTTTACATTTGCCGCCATCTGTCTGTCGAAACTATAACTAAAGTTCTCGCAAGTTGAATTTGACACATTTGCAATACAAGTGATAAAAATAAAAATGAATGCCTCCTGATCGATTAGAAACTGTCTCACTAATATTCTCAAAAAAGCTTCTTTTTGATTTGTGATGCTTTTTGAAGCAATTGAAGTAGCTTTCATTTTTTTCCAAGTTCATCCTCGCAGATAATTGCCCTACGAGAGCGGAGAGATATTGTAAATAAACCCTGGACGTGACTCTTTTGCCCGGGGTACAAAGGAGTAGCATTTTCTTTATTTTTGCCCTTCAAAACATGTGATCACAATTACAAGACTCAAACACGTGAAATAAATGTTTAATTGCATTTTTCTTTTTCATATTTTATTCCTTGCCCAATTATGTTCTTATGTTTATCAAAGATTTTTGATGTTATTTTATTTGACTGAGCCCATTTCGCCTAACTACGCCGATCAACCATCGTTTGGTACAGCTATCGATTCTTACCCTAACAGCCACCTGGTTGACCTGCAGGGCTCAACCACTTTCATTATCATGACTTCCATTATCATGTTGAGAGATAGTTTTTAAACGAGCAGCATCCAGTTACTCATCCAGGGCCCGCCTACAACTTTAAAAAATCGATGTTTGCACATTTTCTGGTAGCTGTACCAGACAAAGGCTGGTCGCTGTAGGCGGCTAGTAAGATATATAATTGTTGTGTATTTTAACAATTTAATCGTAATGTTCATGACAACAATAGTTGTCGCTCTGTTTGTTTGTAAAAATGAGCAATAAGGCAAGGGATTGTCAATATTCCACATTGCCCCAATTGCACTAACTAACACTGTGGTCATGTTTAGAATTAAATATCTATACTTTTAATATTTTTAATGCTTTAATAACTCGGTTCTCGGCCATTTTGAAACGTTTTTGTCAGGAACCAATCTAAGAGAAGCTTGCAATCGTCTCGACTCATGACATCTTCGGCCGCAGAGAAGCTTATTAATTGAAATTTATAAAAAGAAAAAGGCTCCGTCTTGCAAAATTTCAACGGTATAGGTACATGCCTACAAAAATTAGAGTTCTTACTAATGGCAGTCTGTTCAGGCCGCGAACTCGCAACTCAAATACATTTCCTTTGATTTTGATATTAAATATTTCCGAAACTAAATTTTAAATCGAAAAACGATTTACAGTGTGTTCTTCTAATCAGTGTGTTCTTCTAATATTTCTCTGCAAATGTACCAAATTTCATATTTTGTACGTTATAGTTTTTGCGGCACGTGACAGAGAATCTTAAAGGCTGCGAAATTTGTCAAACAGCTGCGGCGTCAGCTACTTTTTTAACACTTTACAACATAGTTGAAAAGTGTTTATGACTTTGGTCATTCTGTCTGTCTGTTCTGTTCTGTTCGCACGATAACTGCCGTAAAAATGACTTTGTCAAAATGAAATTTTAGTATGTTGCTGAGGCGGTCTGTGGGACATACGGAAATGTAAATGAATAATATCACCCAATTAATTTTGGATTGAACCCGGGTTGAAAAAATGAATTAGATTGAACCCTATGGCACTTAATTTTTCAAGAATTTTTTAAGCGAAGTTAAAATTCACAAATTGCTTTGAAAATTTTAGGAAAAATTCAAATTATCCCATAAAATATATAAAAAAAATGTCAGCAAAATATGTTTGGTAGTTTTTTAAATAAAAATTAAAATAATAATGAAACTTATATAATATGAAGAGATCACGTGACCCACTTTAAAATAAATTATGGCATCCACTTTTTTTTTGCCAGAGTGAAAATCGAGATTTTTAAAGTTATTTTAAATTTATATTTAGTGTTGCATCCTTCCTGAAACCGCTTTATTTTTGCTTATTTTCTGTGCATCTATACTCTGCGCCAACGCAGTTACAATATTTTTAAGTTTAAGTGATCATCAAACTTTGATTATTTCTCTAACGAAGCCTAATTATAATAGATGCAGAATGTAAACAAGTAATTGTGAGATGAGTTGTATAAGAATTGCTGAATTTTTTTTAATGCAAAATTATTTAACTCCGGAGTCTGGAATAAAAGTGTATGAATGAAATAGTCACTACTTTTACACAGAGAACCAGACGACTTGTATTTCGATGACGTCATTTGAATAAATTTCATTTTTTCGATGAAGTTTTAAGTTTTCAAGTAAAATAAATTAATATAGTTTTGTGATAGTAAAAAAATATGACCACTGAATGTATCGCATTTTAGAGATGCGATACATTCAGCGGATTGCATTTCAGTTGGAAAATGTTTCATAATCAATGGTTTATGCTTGATTGATTGTTTAATATACTGCTAGTAAATACATATATAAAATGTAAAATCAATTTTTTAAATATTTTGAACTTTTACTTTAAAAGAACTGAGTAAACGTTTTATTTCTCATTTTTCTAACTTTTACTCGAAATATAGAGTAAACTATAAAATATAGATATAAATAGTAAACTACAAGAATGTGTACTAGACAATTTAGTATCTAGAAAATTTAGTATTTAAAATCTACATTTATTATTAAAAAAAGCTCTTATAGTTTTCGAGTCATCATCTTGTCAAGTTGAAGACATATAAAAATTTTGCTTTTTTCAAGTTCTTAATGCTAATATCTTAAAACTGAAGTGATAGCTATGAATAATAAGCAAGAATTTGTAGGTCTCTGAATTCCCCATACTTGTATATAATCAGATTTTGGATTGAGTTTGTTTTTTCAATATTACAAAAGTTGAGTTTTATTTTGTACAATGTTATTCACTCAAAACCATTTTGGCTCCATCGGATTGTAGCCACCGCCGGTATTTTAACATTAATTTAGTATCAATTACTATTGAACGTTTGCCTTACTTGCATACAACAATTGATAGAAAATAAATTATAGATATTCTGCTAAATATTATAGAAACAGTGAGAGATAAGCCAAATGTTTCTTCCACGATTTAAATCTTTATTAATTACAAATGCCATCTATCTAATCTCTAAATAAATGGGTTTACGAAGTTTGGAAATTAGACACGATGAACGTATACGTT
>OX578135.1:12504927-12632427 GCA_951213105.1 Amaurobius ferox
AATCGGAAAATAAGATGCATTAACATTAATGTTTTGAATTTTATTTTCGCAAAAAAATGTAACTTTTGTCAGTATAGAAACTACGATTTGAGCGCCCTTATAATGGTGTATAGTGGCATTCTCGTTTATCCAGTTTTCCTCTGAATTACTTGTTTAGTAGGAATTTTCGTCTTATATTCATATTCATATTCAGGATTGCATATTTGGGAAGTTAATATTCTGAATTGCTTGTCCGGTATCCAGCTTAGACTCACTGGACGGGTCTGGGAGTATTACCGTGAATGTTCGTACTGCCTCCCTGGTAGAATTTCGACTTCCAGGTGCATTTCATTCCGGTGCTTCTAGATTAAGCTGCTGAGGTTGATCACGATACACGTGGTGGAAGAAGAAGGGTTCATGCCGCATGGTAATACAAATTTTCTTAATGTATCCTATTTTCATTTTTTCAATTTTTGTTGCCTGTAGTCTGAGTTTAAGCATTTATAGTGATGTGCTATTGCTTAATCTGAAACAGGCATTTGTTTGGGTTAATTTAGAATTAAATACTCAAATCTGAAGATGAATTTATTTCTGATTAATCATCGAATTTGGGACGGTGCTGTTCCTTTCTCTTATCGGCATTGTGGCTGTGAATTTGCTTCTATGGTGATGTTAATATTACTTTAATTTTTTTTTATATATTTTTTTTTATTTTATTTTTACATAATTCTTATTATTACATATTTCAAATACATATACATATATATATACATATAATATGTATATATATATATACATATTATATGTATATATATGTATATGTATATGTATATATATATATTTATATATGTGTATATATATATATATATATATATGTATATATATAAGTGTATATATATGTATATATATGTGTATATATATATATATATATATATATATATATATATATATATATATATATATATATATATATATATATATATATATATATATATATATATATATATAGGTATGGAAGTAGGATATGTCGAAAGGAAAAAAAGAAATACAGAAAGTTTAGGAGAAATACTTGAATCTCCCAACTCTCTCAAAAACTTAATCCACTAAATCCATATCAGTCGTTATCTAAACTCCATCTATAACCAATTCTGAAAAATATATGCTTCAAAAAAACTAAATTTTCTACTGGAATTGGAAAAAAACAAAAGTGGAAATCCATAAATATCCCTTTTGTCTTTAAAATTTGATATTGAATCCATATTAGTCATTATCTAAACTAAATCTATAGCCAATCCCGTAAAATAGATACTTCAAGTAAATTTTTTGAATCGGAAATGCCTAGACTCTCGTATTAGGTTGTTTGAAAGTTTCAACCGAAAGAACAACCTCCTTCTGCTGGATAAGACATTGAATGTGTTAACCGAAAGAACAGCCTCCTCCTTCTGGATAAGAAGACAGAGCACCAACACCAATAAAGATAAGAACACGTCTGCTTTTGATGCCTGTGTTCTGTAATTTTAGCCTGAGGAAGGGGCTTAAACTAAGTGGGGCTTAAGAGAAGGCTTAAGAAGGGGCTTAAGAGAACATAACGGTTTGGAAGAAACTCCCATTGCAGGTAAAATCAAGGACAAAACGTTTTAGAAAAAGGAAGGTCTTTTACTTAACACATCCTAAAAGACGTATAAAACATATATTAAAAACTGCCAGAGCGCTTTCGGAGGTATATACGCCCTTCATCAGTGGCTACATGAATAGTAAAAACATGGAATGTTTATATATAGAGACACCAGTTTAAAGCAAATGTGCATAAAATATAAAATGGTAAATGAACTTACTAAAAATAATACATGAAATATACACGGAGATTACAAAATATGTTTAAACGCTTATGAATTTTGAAATATTACAAGAAAAGAACTAATACAAATTTTAGAAAACGTCAAGCATGATATTCCTGAGAATGACGTCAGAAATAACTTTTAAGAGGTTTGAATTGCATAGAGTCGAGAATGAGTCGCAAAGCATAACTTAAAATTTGAACAGGATCAAAATTAATGGATTCGCGCTAAATATAAATAAACAGGGATTCGTAAAAAAGAATATTACGTTGATTGTTACAACGAACCAAAAGGAAATCGGGAAGAAATTTATCATTAACCACATATTGAGCAAGAGGCGTAGAAAGTTTACCAGATGCGAGCATGTTCTGCTAAACGAATGCCAACAGTACTTTTTGTACTACCAATGTAAAATTTATAGTCACCAGCAGGGGATAAGAGGGGAACGACATCCCATTGCAGGTTTTGTGCTTATTATACGCTCTTCATCATGGAATAGCCGATATCGGCAATGATAGCAAAAAACTTGCTATAAGCCACAAGTTTTGTCAGCTTCTATGGGAACTGACAATTTCAGTCTTTCCACTTGGCCAATTGTTAAAGAGCGTGCCAAATTTCATGATGATATTCTTATTAGAGACAGAATAATTTGGTAATATGTAATGAGACTTAACATTTTGTTGCTGCAGATTAGAGTTGCAAAAGCAAAAGGTTGAAACACTAATTTTAAGATATTCGTAAGATAAAAAGAGTACTGCAATCAAAAAGCAATTTTATTTAAGTAAACATGCCATCATCAGCTAAATAGATACATTCTTCATCTCTAACAACTGCTAATTTAAGGCTTAAAAAGAAAGCACGGCGTGTATAGTTTAGAAAATACATGATACCAGTCAATTTTTCTCTGAAATGTCAGTTTCCCTGAATTTCGTATTGATTTTATTCTTATGTTTTAGAATTTTCAGGGTGCTTTCTTTTCTAATTTTGATCACAATGTGTTTGCCCCATTCTGATGTTGGTATACTATAAAAAAGAAATCATTTTAATGCATCTCCTTAATCAAGCTTATATTTTTTATTAAAAGGAATGTTTTAATTAGTATTTTTACATTTTCGCAGAACGTAATATTTAGAGGAAAAATGAACAAGGAGGGGGACACAAGAGGTAGGATACAATAAATGTACTATGAAATATGAAAGTGAACGTTTAAAAAGGGATTCAAAGTACTTGTTCAGTGAGTAAAATTAGGAACATAATAGTCCCAATACAATAAAAAAGAGCAACTACCTTGTTTCCGAACGAATCGACCAAACAAAATAAGTGCTTTAACTTCTTTATTGGACGTCCACTTTCCTCTTTGGTATTTTACCGTTTATTCATTGTGTCCTACCTCTTGTTCTCTCCTGCTTGGATTTTTACTTTTTTTTCTTCTCTCGCTGTCGGTAACTCCCTTTCTTAGCTACGAATAAAGGTTGCGCTTTTTATGTATCCTGGCGAAGAAGGATGTTTATTGCCTTCAATACTTGTCAACACTATTAATTTTGCGTTGTATGCTGCTTTTAACGACACCATTTTTGGTTAATTTCTTTAACAGCAGTTTGAGTTGTGATTAACGTAAGGGTAACTTAATCTCAGCGACCTACAAAAGGCCAAAATCTGTTGTCCAGTGTCCTTTAATCATTTGCTTACGGGTGGGATGGCGTCCATCTCAAACGAAGAACCTCTCAAAAGGAGAGTTTGAGATGTTCTTCGTTTGTGATGGACGCTGTCCCACCTGTAAGCAAAAGGTTAAGTATTATGCATTTGATGCAGCTCTATGCCACATGTATAAAAAACACAAGAATATAAATTCAGATTAAATTCTTTACCTGATCACCATACATTTTCCATAAATCATTATGCAACTAAGCAAAAGTAAAGAACTTACAGGATTAACTCCAATAAAAGCATATAAGTTTCTTTATCTGTTTTATGTGCCAGAATATCTTTAAACTCCCATGACAGGTAAAATTTTTCTGTCTATCTTGTATATTTTTTGTTACATAATTATTTCTATTTTAAAAACTAACAGTAAACGAATTATGCCGCATATTCTCGTCAGCGGTACTTGTACTACATTTTGATAAAAATCGTCTTTAAAGTTTTATGGATTAACAGGTTCTATAAAGTAACAGTATAAAGTATAATAGTTTAAAGTATATATTTAGCTTAAAGCATATAATTCTTTTTAAGTAATATGTAAAGTATGTAATTTTTCTTTAAAGTTATATGTAATATTTATATTATTCAGTGCATGTCAATTTTGAATGTACGAATTATATAAAATAGGTGTAAATGCAAGTAAAACTGCATTAAAATTGTATTCAAATACTTTTATTTTTACAGGTAAGTCATTGTTGCTTGAAGATACATTTTGCACTGAAAATTATCCGATTCTAGTAAGTAAAATTATTTCAATGAGATATAAAAACAATCTCTATGATTCAATGTGCTATCCAGAAAATGTATTTATATCCTTTATAAAATTTGATTTTAATTATTGGTTTTAGTAGTATGCTCAGTTTAGAAGGTCAAATGTGGTAACCCATAAGTGGGATATCACCACTCTTATCCAACAAACATCCACACCGACTTTTTAAAAGCTTTTATTTAACTCGTCATGACCGATGGGCGGGTGCTTGTCTGTTTCAATTTCTTCGATGACATTCTTAACATACTCGAGAGAGACATTCTTACATTCCTAGAGAAGTGAAATTCGGTACACAGCTTAGTCTAGTACAACATTTTAATATATTAGAATTTGCCGGATCCTCTGAAAATTGAACCGCATTTTTTACGAAATGGACAGCAAAAACCCCATTGTTGCAAGATAGTTAAAAAGAATCCAATATTCAGCTTCAGTTCTATACAAGAAAATTTTTTTAACACATGGTAATGAAAAGTTAAACACTCCCAGTTGTCTCATTAATGGATATTTCTTAAGTTTCGTCTCCAATAAAGCTGTTCATGACGAGCTATAAATAAGACCTTTTACCCTTCAAAACGAAGTTTTTAAATTTACTTGTTTGAATGATCCAATCTGTAATTGTGTTTATTAACGGTTTAAAAATTGAGTTGCTGAGTATTCTCTTGATTTCATTGTTTTGTTGCATATGTAACTAAATGTGTGGCATAATCTTCTTTACCGTTTGTAGTACTTTAAATATTTGTAAAAGGCTATATATTTAATGATTTAAGGATAAACTCAAATTTATGTGGCGTTTTTACGTAAAAAAATCAATTTTCACAATTTTCAGAAATATGAGATACTCATAATTAAAGTATTTGTTCGTACCTGTTGAAAATGTGAGATTATGTACCGTCTCTCTAAAAATCTCTAATTGTTCAAAGTGATCCCGATCATAATTAAAGTATTTGTTCATACCTGTTGAAAGTGTGAAAGTATATACCGTCTCTCCAAAAATCTTTAATTGTTCAAAGTGATCCCGGAGATACCTCTTTTAACCTGATCTGGAAGACTAGAAAATGTAGAAGAATCTTTACTCAAATATTGTATCGACCATGACCTAACGCGACCAGATTTTTTATTCCGGCCCCATCCCCCGGAGATGGAGAAAATGGAGTTTTCGAAAAATGTATCTAGATGTATACGTTCCTGAATACTGTCCCCTGAATACTGTCTTGAATACTGTCGCATAGAAGAATGAATCTTTGTACACCTGACCTAACGACCTCCCCTAGGAGGCGAAGAAAATTAAGGGTTTCTGAACGTATTTCCAGATATTCCATAGGACTTGGAAGGTTGACATACAGAACTTAATTGAACCGATTGTTATTTATGACGGCTATTTTCGATACTCAGCGTCATATATTATTACACAAAATAAAATGTATTAAAAGAAATGTGCGACTCCATTTCTTTAAGATTGTTAGATTTTCTGTCTTTGACCATTTTCTAAAATAGTAGTCTGTGATGTTGGTAGTTATAAATAATTGTAAATTTTCATTTGAATGTCCCGATTCGTTGTCATATCATACCAATTGATTTTTATCAGACAGGTAGATATCGCTACAAATGGGTTATTTCATATTCATGTCTGCTCAAAATATATTCATTCACCAAAATTCAGTCAGATTTTTGTCTACATCATAACGTTGTCCCTTTACCACGTATAATATGTGTTGTAAAAATAATATAAACTTGCGCCTGAAAGAAAAGGAAATATTAAATATAGCGAGCTATTAGGAGCGAATAAATTAGTTTTTCCCCTCTCCACGTAAAAAAAAACTGATGTGAGCAACACATGACTTCCTCCACATGATGAAAGTACTTTACTTCTTTCAATGCGAAATAATGATGGACAAGATGGGCACAATATTTTTACGTTGAAAAGTACACTGACATTGGGCATTTTTCTGAATGACAGCATGCACAATTATTTTGAAGTACCCAATTCATTTATATTTAGCCCAAATATAGCTTGGCAATTGGAAGTATTGCTAACATCTGCGAAGCAATATTCTCCATTACATTAAAATATGTTAATTATGAATTTATTAATTTGGCGCCATTTTTGTAAATTCGTCAATGTTGCTAATTTATTTTATTTATTTTATTTCAAAAGAATGCAAGTTACAAAGTCCGAGTAATAGCGTGCGAGATAAAATACATACAAAATACAGATTAAAATATAATAAAATACATTAAAATACAAACTATCGACAGCAAATGATTTTCGAAAGCACCTGCAAATGAATAAATACATTAAAACATAAAATATTTACAGCAAATGATTTTTGAAAGCCAGTTCTGATGAATAAAATTCATTGAGGTGATCGGGGAAGCTGTTGTATAGTTTACAAAAATTAGCGACTTTTTCTTTAATTTGGTACCACATTGAAAAGGTCGCCAAATGTATCGCCTTTTTTTGTAAATGACCTGTAAAATCGTCAAAATTGAAAATAAAAAAAACCTTAATGCTGAAATACATTCATTGATTGCTTGTTTTGGGCATAATTTTTTATGAACTTAGATCTAAGACTAACCGTTTTCAAAATGTTGTAGTTTTTTCATTTCTGCCACGTTACCGTTGAAAGAAAATACCAAATAAAAACTAAAATTGAATTAAAACTGAAAATTCAGTGCAATTTTAGTAATTATCGTTGTTAATTTATACAATTAAACTCAATATAAATTAGAAAAGAACTAAAGAGAAAATGAACGTATGTCTGTAGATAAAGTCATATGCTACTAACATCAGATTTTTTTTCTCACTTAAACCACACCAAATATCACGTGTATTTCCTCTCTCATTTTCAATGACCATCGCTACAAAACTATTGTTAAACAAATCAAATTTACAGAAAAGATATTTGAAGGGATTTTGTGATGGATGCTCTTTGAAATAGGTTCCAGCTAAAAAAATCCATTTTTCAAACGCAATTTTATGATTTTGCGGAGAAATATTTTTGTCTGGCGGCCTACGTAGTAATATTTCAAAATGAGTTTCTTAGAGTTATGCATTAAAAACAAAGTTTTTTCCAATTCAATTTTTATCCAGACTGTAGTTGAGTGGTGATTGTGTCTGTAAGGTAAACAATAATTTTTAACAAGAATTTTAAACAAGAATTTTAGGTCCGTGGCAACTAAGGATTTGCATATTAAATTTCCATATGGGTAACCATTCAAATATTTTGAAGGAAGTTGTAGTTCCTTTTGAATTTTATCATTTTGAATAGTGTGTTTACGTCTTCATTTTATCAAATATGCTCAAACTGTTTTCCAAAACACTTTTATATAAAACATTACGTTACAATTTCAACTCTTTTCGAAAGCAAGAAATTTGTTGTGAGAGAGAGAGAGAGAGAGAGAGCGAGAGAGAGAGAGAGAGAGCGAGAGAGAGAGAGAGAGCGAGAGAGAGAGAGAGAGTATAAATGAATAATATCACCTAATTAGTTTTGAAATGAACTCAGGTTGAAACAGTGAAGTACATTGAACCCTATGGGACCTCATTTTTCAAACATTTTTTAAGCAAGCAAGGTTAAAATTAACAAATTGATTTGAATTTTTTTGGAAATATCCAAATTATCCCATACAATATATAAAAAAATTTTGGTCAAAATAGGTTTGGTAGTTTTCTAAATAAAATTTAAAATACTAATGACACTCATGTCGTATGAAGAAATCACGTGACCCACTTCAAAATAAATAGGGCATCCATCTTTTTTCCGAGTGTCAAAATCCGGATTTTTAAAGTTCTTTTACATTTATATTAATGTTGCATCCGTCCTAAAACCGTTTTATTTTTGCTTATTTTCTATGCATCTATATTCTGCACCAACACAATTACAATACTTTTGAGTTTAAATGATCATCAAAGTTTGATTATTTCTACAACGAAACTTAATTTTATCGTATGCAGAATGTAAAAAAATCAAGCTGTTAGATGAGTTGTATAAGAATGGCTGAATTGTTTTAACACCAAATTATTTAGCTCTGGAGTTGAAATATAGGTAATATGAATGAAATATTCATTGATTTTACATAGAAAAGCAGATGATTTTAAGTATTGCCGTTTTCGATAAAGTTTTAAACATGGAGTTAGAAAGTGCTTTTACCTCCATAAGTTTTTAAGTAAAATAAATTATTGTAGTACTGTGATAATTAAAAAAATATCACCGCTGTATGTATCGCATTTTATAGTTGTTTAAATAAAATTCACTTTAGTTGGAAAGTATTTCTTAATCAATAAATGCTTTATGTATGATTGATCCTTCTTGTTTAGGTATTAATTATGTTCTCTGTGTTAGACTGCGTACCCCCTGTATTAGATAGTTAATTTACACATAAGAGGTGATTGCGATATATACATCCATTCTTGTGTTATCGTGTACAACCAAACACACACAAACATACAGCTTTTGAAAGATGTTTGAAATGCAGCTTCAGGGGGTGATAAAACGAGCTTATATCCTTCAAAATCTCGAATTCGTGAGTTTTCTGGCAAACAATACTTTTTCTATATATAAAAGTATAGGAAAATAAAAATTCTGAACTTTCTCTCTTTAAAATTGAACATCGTTTCCTGCGTTAAAATGTGTGACAGGAACATGAAATATTGCGTCGTAAAATCGAAATAAATTTTGCATCCAACACATTTTGCTCAGTGCCTCTAGCTTATCTCGAAATGCCGTGGGTGTTGTAATCCATAACTTCATTTTAAAGTATTCTGGTGGGTACTCTTAAGAAAATTTTCAATGAGGTATTGGCTTGCGATAAAAAAAAAGTTATACATCAGAAGATTTAATTTTGAATGTAACATTTTTACTTTCTCATGCCATAGAATATAGTATAGAGAAATTATTGTTTTCACGAAATGTTTCAATTTCGAGATTTTGATACAAATATATGGTTTAAGCCCTGTTAAATACGTTTTGACTATTTCAAGAATAATGTTCGTCTGTCTGTCGTCTGTCTGTAGTCGGTTTCTTATGTACAAGATAGCTACTGCAAATATTATAGGATTTTCACAAAACGATATATCCCGCTTTGTTAAAAAATTACAATATTTGGAAATTTAAGCGAAATTTAATATTTTCTTAACAGGGTAGTATAGAACAAAATTCGATATAATTATGCATCCAAGGCATTATTTACAGCTCAATGATCAAGAAACCTCACAGTTTTAATCAGTGTGGTGAAAAATAACTGCAATACAGTTTTTGTGTTTGTGGCGTTATTAGCCCCCTCTGACGGGTGGGTGGGTGGGTGGGGGAGGCATGCACTCATATTCAATTTTTCAGTGTAAATTTATGTATTATGTTTCTATGTATTACTCCAAAAAATTATTCAATTATATGGAACAGTTATTGAGAAATCAGATGTAAAGTTAATCAGAAATCAGGTGTGTAAAGATAATTTTGGACTTCAGTATAATACATTTAGAAAACAAATTTATATTTATAAAGATAAGTAAAAGGTGACAAATGGGACAAACGGTATAAGCATATCACAATAGGGGTATAGGGTAGCCGTAGTGTTCACTTTATTTTAAATAGATCGAACGATATTTGTTTCTATAACTAAGGGTTTAAAACCTTTCAGCTGGTAAACAAAAGATCGGCGGTACGATTCCCTGCTAAGACGAAAGCTCTCGTATCTTATAAGCATCAGCATAGAAGCGTACGTGTTTATGTATCACAAGAACTTCTTCGCGAATGCTTTATTTAGGAAATCGATGGTGGTATTAATTTGAGGCTACAGGCCTGTCATTTGGAACTGGCTATTTAAAACTTCAAAATACTGCACGCATTTAAACATCAAACTACTGCACACATTTACACATTATAAAGAAACTGTGAAGAAGGAAATTTATCAAAATTATGCCTTAAAATTACAATATTATTTTGCCATTCACAAAAAAAAAAAAAAAAAAAAAAAAAAAATCTGATGTGGGCAGCACATGACTTTCCTTATATAATGCAATGAATTTACTACTTTTACAGTAAAACAAAATAGATTATTTTTATAGTAGTTATTTATATTCCTTCCAAGATATTGAATTTTCGTCAATGAGTCGTCATTTTCCATGTCGTCATCATCAATGAGTCGTCATTGATTTAGCGTCATTTTTATCCACTTGGCGAGTTTTTCGTTAATTTAGAAACATTTAAAAAACTCGCCAAGTTGGCGACATTCCACCAAATTCGTCGCCAAAATCTCGCCAAGCGCTATGGACGAAGAAATAAGTTATTCTTACAGCAGATAAATGACTATTGACGTTAAACTGCAAAAGTATTACTCAAAGTATCTTTTTTTATGAATGGAACGAGCTAGATCCACGAGAATGATGTCAACAAATTTATCGTATGGTATTACATATGAAAAGTGAACATGTTTCTCAACAGGAAATATTTTTTTTTATTTTATATGACTTTTTTGATAATTTTTTTGAAAAATGTGCAATATCTCGAGAACGGTTCATGTTAGCGTTCTAAAATTTATGTCAATCGTTTTCTAATGAAAAATTACTTAAGAAATGTCTATTTGCGTAACTTTATTAGCGGTTTTGATTTTTTGACGATTTTTTCAAAATTTCACTCGAAAATTTAGGGGGGGGGGGAGTCTGAACATTCGATTGCGTATAAAAACAATAGGCTTTCAGTGTTTACGGATTGTGATTTTTGTACCGAATTTTGTTCGAATCGGTCCATTCGTTCGTCAGTTATCGTCTCTACAGACTCACTGACACACACACACACTCACACACATACTTTCAAACACACACACACACATACACAAACACATACAAACATCACTTCAAAAATGTTTAATTCGTGATCAGGGATGCTTGAAACGTGCTCTCTCGTCGAAAACTCGGAATCGAATTTTCGACCCCGTTACAATACTTTCCTTATACATTATGTATATAAGGAAAGTAAAAATAGGTTATTCTTATAGTAGATACTTATATTCTTTCCAAGATGTTGAATTTTCATCAATGAGTCGTCATTTTCATTGATTTAGATCCATTTGGCGAGATTTTCGTTAATTTGGCAAAATTTCAAAAGTCGCCAGGTTGGCGGCATTCCGCCAAATTCGTCGCCAAAATCTCGCCAAGCGTTATGGACGGAGAAATAAGTTATTCTTATAGCAGATAAATGAATATTGGCAAAAGTATTACTCAAAGTATATTTTCTCTGAATGGAACGAGTTAGATCTATGAGAATAATGTCACCAAATTTATGGCATTATATTACATATGAAAAATAAACATGTTTTTTAACAGTTAATATTTTTTTAAATTTATTTCGAGAATTTGTGCTAGTGTTCTAAAGTATGTGTCAATCATTTTCTTAAATCATTAAAGTATATGTCAATCATTTTCGATTGTGTTTAAAAACTATAGGCTTCCAGTATTCATGGATTGTAATTTTTGTACCAAATTTCATTCGAATCGCTCTATTCGTTCGAAAGATATCGTCTCCACAGGCTCACTGACACACACACACATACTTTCACACACACACACACACACACACACACACAAAGATCATCTCAAAAATGTTCGATTCGTGATCAAGTTTCAAGCATCCCTGATCACGAATCGAACATTTTTGAGGTGATGTCTGTGTGTGTGTGTGACAGTGTGTGTGTGTGAAAGTATGTGCTTATGTGTGTGTATCAGTGAGACTGTGGAGACGATATCTCACGAACGAATGGAGCGATTCGAATGAAATTTGGTACAAAAATTACAATCCATGAATACTAGAAGCCTATTGTTTTTAAACACAATCGAATATTCAGAACCCCCTAAATTTTCGAGTTAAATTTCGAAATTATCAAAAAATCAAAACCTTTCATAAAGTTGCGCAAATAGACATTTCATATGTAATTTTCCTCAGAAAACGATTGACATAAACTTTAGAACGGTAACATGAACCGTTTTGAAAATATTGCCCATTTTTCAAATAAATTTATCAGAAAATCCCATAAATTAAAAATAAATATTAAGTGTTGCAAAACATGTTTACTTTTCATATGTAATATCATGCCATAAATTTGGTGACATCATTCTCATGGATCTAACTCGTTCCATTCACGAGAAAAGATACTTTGAGTAATACTTTTGCATTTGAACGCCAATAGTCATTTATCTGTTTTAAGCCGCCGATGGCAAGGTGGTTAAGACGCTTGTTTTGTAATCTCGAGGTTGTAGGATCGAACCCCGACCGAGCCAGTAGGAAATCCATATCTTTTAAATCAGCACCCTCTTCAGAGCTGAGTGCCCATGTAATCCTCTGCATATGCTATATATACGGAAAGGTTTACATATTGCTATTTTCGATGTGGGGGGGTAAGTGCTCTTGCACATTGACCCCGAAAAGATGCGTCTTGTCTTGCCTTTATTTGCTATAAGAATAACTTATTTCTCCGTCCATGACGCTTGGCGAGATTTTGGCGGAATGTCGCCAACTTGGCGACTTTTTTAAATGTTACCAAATTAATGAAAATCTGGCCAAATGGATAAAAACGACGCTAAATCAATGAAAATGGCGACTAATTGATGGAAATTCAATATCTTGGAAAGAATATAAGTATCTACTATAAGAATAACCTATTTTTACTTTCCTTATATACATAATGTATAAGGAAAGTATTGCGACGGGGTCGAAATTTCGAATTCGAGTTTTCGACAGGAGAGCACGTTTCAAGCATCCCTGATCACGAATCAAACCAGCGAGACTGTGGAGACGATAACTGACGAACGAATGGACCGATTCTAACGAAATTTGATACAAAAATCACAATCCATAAATACTGGAAGCCTATTGTTTTTATACGCAATCGAATGTTCAGAACCCCCAAAATTTTCGAGCGAAATTTTGAAAATATCGTCAAAAAATCAAAACCGCTAATAAAGTTACGCAAATAGACATTTCTACTGTAATTTTTCATTAGAAAACGATTGACATAAATTTCAGAAAGCTAACATGAACCGTGCTCGTGATATTGCACATTTTTCAAAAAAATTATCAAAGAGTTATATAAAATAAAAAGAAATATATTTCCTATTGAGAAACATGTTCACTTTTCATATGTAATACCATGCAATAAATTGTGACATTATTCCCGTGGATCTAGCTCGTTCCATTCATGAAAAAAGATACTTTGAGTAATACTTTTGTATTTGAACGCCAATAGTCATTTATCTGCTGTAAGAATAACTTATTTCTCCGTCCATAACGCTTGGCGAGATTTTGGCGACGAATTTAGCGGAATGTCGCCAACTTGGCGACATTTTAATTGTTGCCAAATTAACAAGTATCTCGCCAAATTGATAAAAATGACGCCAAATCAATGAAAATGACGACTAATTGAAGAAAATTCAATATCTTTGAAAGAATATAAGTATCTACTATAAGAATAACATTTTTTTAACTGTAAAAGTAGTAAATTCATTGCATTATATAAGGAAAGTCATGTGTTGCTCACATCAGATTTTTTTTACTGTAAAAGTAGTAAATTCATAGCATTATATAAGGAAAATCATGTGCTGCCCACATCACATTTTTTATGATCGCGTAAATGGTTTTGGGGAATTTATCAAATGTTTCACAAAATCGGTTCACGGATTCTGTTATTTGTAAGGGATCACGATCGGGAGCGTCCCTTGGGTGACTTCTTTAAGTTCCGTCTCGCTTATCATAAATGTAACTTTCCGTTGAATTTAAAATTCCGTCTGCAATCACTCGTCGTAAAGATTCGACTTTATTTCCGACATCAAGCTGCTCTTCCGCTTTCTCAGTTCGAAGCATGTCATCATTCCGATAGTTAAAGGCGTTGGCATAAAATTTGAAATACTGTGTCGTAAACCGTGAGCGAAAAATCAAGTTTTCAACACATTTCTCTAAGCGCAGCGGCTCCTTTCTGAGCAGATTGCATGCTGTAACCAATAACTTAAAATGACTCGGATGATTACTCATAGGAGTAGGAAATGTCGATTTCGTTATTAGACTTTCGACTTTACATCCCGTAAAATGTTTAGAGCCTTTATAGCAAAGCATTTTTTAATGGGATAGGACAAAATTAAATTTTCTCTCAGTGCTGCGGGTTAGACGGTTGAAGAGACAGAACTTGGAATAAGAGAAAATGTAATTAAGATTAATTCATTCGAGTCCATACTCAAAGAATTGCATAATGGAGGGGGGTGTACAAAATATATTGCGCTTCCAATGCAGATAACGACATTAATGAACCGATATTGAGCATTTCATATGTCCGGCAGCGTGGATGAACCGCTACTTTCAGTGATAGCACGAAAAAGAGCGATGTGCCACGATTTTGCAAGCTTCAAGAGAGCGACACATTTAATCTCACCACGCAGCCGGCAGGGCCTCTCCATACAAACTGTGAGCCTTCTACAAACATTTATCCCGTCCCTCCTCCACATGTGATTTTTCCCTCTTTAGGAATTTTTTATGTACTCATCACCCTCAAAAATGAAAATCTTATGAGAGTAGCACATGATTTTCTCTACAGACTTAAATGTAATTTTCTCTTTCAAAATTCATTAAATGGAGTTCAATTGCCCAAAATGATACTGATAATTATTTGATGTTATATCCGATTTGCAGTTTTAATGCTTCATTTTTATTTCATTTGACATTTTACGGTATTTTGAAACGTCGTCAGCTTCTCAAAATTCCAAAAAACTTAAATACCTCGAGAACGGGTCATCTTACAGAGTAATTGAAGTGAATCTTATTCATTTTGACGACTAAAATTATATTTCAGATTTTGGAAAAAGATAGGTGTTGTAATTTTCCAAATTTTACCCAAATCTAATCCGTCCCAGGTAAGACAGAGGTAACTGACGTACCCATTTCGTGACGTTTTATCCATTCATTTTTGAGCTAGAGTAGATACATGAATTGAACAGACAGACACACAAACACACACACACAGACGTCATGTCAAAAATTCTAGAGTCCTCGAAACGTGCAGATCCGTCGAAAACTCTAGTTTCGATTCTTGACGGATTTTTGCAATATGTTTTATAACAATATATACATATAACAATATACAATAATTTTATAATATGTTATTTCAGGTAATGGATTGCATTTTTAAATTGCGTAACTCCCAATTATTCTCAATCATTACTGCTGCTGTACATATTGCTTGGGTTATGTCCATCATACAATAAAATTTTAATTGATTGATATTCACTAAACTGAAGTTCAGAGTCGCACTGCTGGCGGCCCCACCTGGGTCTTTGGAATATAATTAATCTTTTAATATAATCCCGAAAGTAGAAACTTAAACGCCACCTCATGAATCTCAAAAGAATCATAGATTATAAAGAAGAACCTCTATTTTTCTACTTTAGGCTCTTCCCAAATGAATGACTCTACGCAGTTTGATATTTGTTATAATTTCGCACGTTGAAAGCGTACACTCTCAAAATCAGAAAACTTTGCTTTCAGTGTATTTCGCTAAGTTTATGTTCGATTACATACGCGTTGGCTCTGTAATCCATAACTTCGCTTTAATGTTTTCTGGCGGGTACTTTTAGGATGCCTCTTGGTGATGCTTTTACACGGTATACGTAGGCCATACTGTGCTGAAAACACCGGTTCTCGTTAGATCACCGAAGTCAAGCAGCATCGGGAGCGGTTAGTACTTGGGTGGGTGAGACCACCTGGGAACACCGCGTACTGTTGGTACATTTCGGGCGCGGTAGCCCGGTGGTTTGCGCTCTGGATTTGCACGCTGTCACAACTGCCGCCGTGTTCATGCGGAGTACGATCACGTTAAACGTGTGGGTCCGTAAGTCCTTCCGAGGGGTTGGTGGTAGGGGAAGGAGGGTACGGTTCCTGTGGATGTCTCCTCCACTGGGTTCCGGTCTAAATTGGGTGGCACTTCCCCTGCCGTCCAAACGGTTACCTTACACCTTTCTGGTAGGTCGGACGGTCTGAGTCTCAACAGCAATAACAACAACGCTATATGAAGACGCTTTGGTTGACATATGGAATCGTTAGAGTTTCACAGCTTGTTTTCACGATATGTGAATATAACGGAGAGAGAGAGCATCGTTTCTGTAGTGTGACGGGAAGGATGAGTAGTCGGAAAGAAGACAGGAAGGAATAACTTTTAGTATATATATATATACAGGGTGTCCTAAAAACATTGACCTCGGCTTTTATTCCTAAAATATTGATCTTAGACATATATAATAAATTACAAAGTTGCGTAAAAAAATGTGCAGAATTTTATAAAATCGAATACAAAGCTTGTTCAAAATGTTTTCCATCCGTGCCAAGGATCCATTAAAGATAAGAGGCAGATATTATTTGCCTATGATGCATTTCTGCGTTGCGCTATTTGCACTCTCGCTGTAAACATTTACATGTTAATATATGATTAATCCCTCACCAACTTTATTTAAACATATCTCTGGGACTTTGATGACAAATTGCTGAAATTTTGTGCATCACCTTATTAGTGTATGGGGCACATTTTACTCATTGGAAATGTTTTTGTACGGGGGCCGTATAACATTTTTAATTTTTTTATTTCTAAAAATTTAATTTCCCTTGAAAATTTTAATCGATTTCATAAAATTCAGTACCTTTTTTATGCAACTTTATAATTTATTATATATGTCTAAAATCAAGATTTAAGGATTAAAAGCCGAGGCCAATATTTGGGGGACACCGCCTGTATATGTATATATAATATGTTAATAATATATATATATATATATATATATTAATAAAATATATATATATATATATATATTAATAAAAATGTTCTGATATATATATATATATATATATATATATATATATATATATAGGGGGTTTCACAAAGGACTCCCTAACTTTGAAGTGAAACAACTCGGAAACTGTGATCGATATATATATATATATATAACGGTGATTGAAAAAGATGGCCCAAACTTTACGAGGTGGTAGTACATACCAAATCAACCATTTTTTGTCATACTTTATCGGATCGAAAACAAAGGCGCCAGTGGGCACTTAATGCTAAAACCGATGAGGTGAGGCGAAAATACAAGAATGACTTAGAAGATATAAAATGACATTTCATAAATAATAATTGCAGTAATGGCTCAAAAGAGTAACCTGAATGTACGTATTACAGCGGCAGTGGAGGGATTGGCGAACTCTCTCGAACAGACCAGGCATGTCGCGCACTTCGGCAGCAGCGGCTGAAATTCTGGCAACGAGTTCCTCTTCAGATTCAGAGAGGAAGCTTTACAGACGAGACTTTTGAGATTATCCCCACAAAAGCAAGTCAAGAAACAGCAGATAAAGCGATCGACCTCTCAAAGGTTGGAACTGGGAATAACTGCTGCAAACTGGTAAGGCCGTACATTGGGTGTTACGAAATTTGCCGAAGGATTCTTCTTCTTCCCCAGATGAAATCTGTATATGTGGTTTCTTTCTTCAACCAGAGAATAGTAACCAAAATGGCGCTTTTAAGTTTGCGGAGCGGCCGCTTCCCAACGAGTAAGCGCCCTGTAACGCCGTTACATTTCATTTTGATTACATTTCAGATTCAGACCCAATAAACAATGACCGAAAATGCTTCGTTTAGTATGTACTACCACCTCGTAAAGTTTGGGCCATCTTTTTTTAATCATCCTGTATGAATTTGCACATATATATATATGTAAATTTACATATATATTTACAAGTTAATGCCGTTAATGCTTGCAGGACGAGTTTGTAGATGTACTTGGCCGAATCATTTTTGATCGTGTTACGCTGTTTTACGGGTGTGCACATTGCTCAACAATAACTACTCCAAAACTCTAACGATTTTCTTGAAATTTGGGTATATGGTGTAAATTTGTGTTTGCAGGCTGTTTGTTACCGAACGTAATCGGATAAAAATTCAACGTGCTGCACCATCTTTACTAATGTACTGTGCTCGACGATAACTCCTTCTGAAACTTAACCGGAGATTTTTTTGTTCTTTACAATTTGCATATGTAGTTAAGATAAATGTTTTGCATGTTGAATTTGTTGCTGAACGTGATCAGAAAAGAATTGCGCGTGCTAAGTTTACTTTATCGATCCTCGTAATCCAGTGCTTCTAAAATTAACCGATTATTCTTAATCCGGTTTTATGTTGTAAATTAATGCTTTATAAACCGAGGTCCTTATTAAGTGCAATAGGATAAAAATTGTGGCGCCTTTACTGATGTGCATTTTCCTCGATAACTCTCTATAACCTATTTATAAATTTTTGGCTATGTGGTGCAACTTAAGGTTTTACAGGACGAGTTCCTTGCTGACTGCGGCCACATAAAAATTGCGAGTGCTGCTCCCCTTTTTATACATTGTTCGACGATAACTCATCTGTAAATAACCGATTTTTTTTCGAATTTTGACACATTATGAGGATAAATGTTTTACAATCCCAGTTCTTTAAGATAAATGAAGAATAAAAAGTATGCGTGGTGTGCCCATAACATCACTATGCATAAACTGGCGATAATTCCTGTTATCCTGTTAAAATTCAACTGACTTTAACGGAATCTTTAGGTGCTGTGTAGTTTAACGTTCTACAGATGGCGTTCGATACCAGAAGTGGTCAGGTTAAAATTGCACGAACTGTCAGGCAAAAGCAGATGTGCATGTAAATGTTCTAACATAACGCCTCATATATATGTAAAGATCACACTGAAAATTTTGTGATTGGCAGATGATATGTACTAGAAAAAATTATTAATCGGATATTTAAATTTGAACACTTTTAGGTCAGCAGAAGATAATTTGTGGCAACAATTATAATTTAGCTGTCATAAAATAAATTTTGAAAGAAAAGAAAATGACGTTAACGCGAGATCAGTATCGAGCTATGATTTTCTATGATTTCAAAGTGGGGCTAAATCAAGAAGAATGTCTTCAACTTCTACAATTAGCATATGGAAATGATGCTAAATCTCGTGCAACTATATTCAGATGGTTTATAGAGTCTAGATGACTAGAAGAGGTCGAACTTCTCTCCTGGATGAAAAACACACAGGAAGACTTTTGTCAGCTGTAGTCCCAGAAAATGTGTCGGTCATTCGAAAAATGTTAATTGATGATAATCAATTATCTACCAAATGATACAGAAGGAACTTAACATTGGATCTGCAGCTATACATAAAATTATTCATAAAGAACTGCATATAAAAAAAATTAGTTTGTCGTTGTGTCCCCCATAATTTAACAGAACACCAAAAAGCGGAGCGTGTCAGAATCAGTAAAGAAACCCTAAAATTACTTAATGATGGTGGACACCGCATTATCTCTAAAATCATAACGGGTGCTGAAACGTACATACCGTGTTTTGACTTTCCGACACGTCAAGAAAGTGAAGTATGGGTCTTTGAAGATGACCCCAAATCAACAACGGTGAAAAGACAACGACCCATGAAAAAAGTAATGTGTGCTATGTTTTTCAGAAATGCAGGTCTGGTCAAATCCATAAAACTAGAGGGACATAAGACAGTTACAGCTGACTGGGTACACCACTAAGTGTCTTCCAGAAATTATTTAAGAAGCGAATGTTAGGGGATTCATGCTTCACCATGACAATGCATTTTCTCATTCAGCAAGAATGACAGTCGAATTGCTTAAACAAAGAAAAAAACTTCAAAGTGATAGAACATCTACCCTATTCTCCTGATCTTGCTATGAGTGACTCTCGGCTATTTTCAATTTAAAAAAAAATTACTTGGGCGTCGTTTTCATGTCGAAGATGTGATTGATGAAGCTATAAAAGCATATTTGTCAACGATTCCAAGAAATGGATAGCTTGAAGCATTTAATCTTTGGAAAGTTCGCCTACAAAAGTGCATTCATGTTGGAAGGGAGTACTTTGAACACTCCTAAGAATTGGTTATTTTAACTTGTACCACTTAGCCGTATCTCAAAAGTTTCAGTGTGATTCTCGTAACTAATTCTTTGAGTAATTTTTCCATGTGATATATTTTAATGTGAACATTTTAAAGAGATACATGGACTAAAATTGTTATTTTAATATCTGTTGCATTACTTCTACAATAAATATTCGAATTCCAGCGTACTATGTAGAAAAATTTTGAATTTCAGAATTCCTTTCTTTTCGATTCTATGAAAAATATATTTTAAGAGAATTGAAGTATATTTCACTTCATTTTGAGTCACACAAATATCTGGTTGCTTTCCCTACAATGCATGGTAATGTACAGGGAGCGTAATGGAATCGCGTCGGAAATCCCAGCTCGAGTTGTCGACGGATCTGTACATTTTAGAACCTCCAGAATACGAAACGATTACTTTTAGCGTGACGTCTGTTTGTGCAACTCATGCATCCACTCTATATTGATGTAACAGCGTAAAAATTCTTAAGTTTGTTGATTTGAGTTTTGATTTGTGTATATAATCATGTTGTATATGATATTAGTAACATATCCCAAGATAGAAGGATCATGACGGAGTTTAAGAAGAAACCCTAAATGAAGGGTGATGTATGGAAATGCAAGATTTTGTAAATAAAGTGTTGAGAGATCAGTCAGAGGGTGACCCTCAATAGATGACGGTGCTCGTTTTGCCCGTTGTTGTTTGTCGTCTTGGAGCCCACGGTCCACTCGGCTTGCTGAACGGTTTCGAACGGTGGCTAGAGTGGATTGGTACGGACCATCCCCCGACCAGGTGTCTTGGGAGCGCTGTCACAGCGACTTTGATTCTTTCCCGTGTACCTTCGGGTGAGTCGGTGTATCTTCTTTGAGTTATGTATCCACTCTAGACCAAGAACTAACTGATCCAAGTTCATAAAATTTTATAGATAAACCACTTGTGGGTTTCCCTGGTGCTGGTTAGAGTTCAGTACGATAACTTTTTGCGAAATGGCTCGCCAAAATTGTATGTACCACTCTAGTAAAAAAATTAGTTGACCAAATTTCACACAATTTGATGAATAAGCTAGCTATGGGTTATCCTTGGTGCTGATTAGATTTTGGTATGACCCGGGGAAACAAACCTGCCTTTTTATCTAAATAGTCCGCAAAAATCGTCAAAATCTAAAATAAAAACTATGTATGCTGAAATGTAACAATTAAATGTTTGTACAAGACCAAGAATAAGACCAACCCCATTCTTGTTGGACGTCTTTGAGATTTTTTTTTTTTTCATTTTTACTACGCCGCCCCTGAAAACACATCCAATTACCAAATGAAAACGGAAATTGAATTAAAAATGCAAATTCAGTGTCATTTCACATAATTATGCGTGTTATTTCGTGCATTATTTAAACTCAATTTAAAGAATTATTAAAGAATAAAGAGAAAATGGATTTGGGTCTGTAAGGAAAGTCATGTGCTGCCCACAACATAATTTGTAAGTATTGCAGGGAGAATATAATACAAGTACTTCAAGTTAATAGAAAAGTTCATGTACTGCCCACATCAGATTTTTTTATGTATTGCAGGGAAAATATAATACAATTAATTCGAGTCAATAAAAAAATTCATGTGCTTTCCCCTTCCAATTTTTGTTATACTGAAACAGTTGTACAGAAGAACCGAGGGTAAAATGCACTTCAATGCCATTCTGATTACATTTAGCATCCGTGATATATACATTTCTTGCACTCAGAAAAACACGTTTCCATTGGCAGAAGCCCAGATGAACTTGACTTGCTTAATATTTTATAAGCGAACTTTAAAATATATATATTCGGAAGAAACATACATCTATGTATTTTTGTTCGTTTTAATTTTTTTATTTTGCTCCATACTTAAGATTCACAAGTAAAAATATAAGGGTATATAAATGTTTTCTTTAAGTCTTATGTTTTCTTATTGTCTTCTAATTTGGCATCATTTTCGAAGTCAAATAAAATATTTAAAGAAAACACACTGTTCTAGGCGTAAACAGTGAATAACAAAACGTGAAGAATATCCTAAAATATATTAATTAATAATGTATACATTGTAAAGAACCTTGCTGTCCCAACCGGGGAACGAATCACGGATGGGGTTGGGCTTATTCTTTTATCATCGAGAATTAAGTATATAAAAAGAAATTACTTGATATGTTGAGCATACGTAGTTTTTTATTTTAGATTTTGACGACTTTTGCGGGCCATTCCTGAAAAAAAAAGAGGTTATTTTTTCTAAATCATACCCAAATTTAATCAGCACCAGGGTAATCCCAAGTGACTTATTTACTAAACTTTGTGAAATTTGGTCTATGAGTTTTTCAGGTACAGTGGATACAGGCAATTTTTGCGGGCCATTTCACAAAAAAGGCGAGTTCTTGTATCCCGAATTGTATCAAAAATTAATCAGCACCAAGGTCACCCACAAGTGACTTACCATTAAAATTTTATGAAATTTGGTGTATTAGTTTTTGAGCTAGAGTGGATATAAACCCTGCATAGACAGACACACAGACAGACGTCGCGCTAAAAATAGTTTTCTTGTGTTTTAGAGGTCCCAAAACGTGTAGATCCGTCGAAAACTCGAGTTACGATTTTCGACATGATTCCAATACTTTCCCTATACATTACCATGTATTGCAGGGAAAGTAAAAATCTGATGTGGGCAGCACATGACTTTCGCTGTAAACTTATATTAACGTTCTCTTTATGTTAATTAAATTTATTTCACTTTTAATTCAATTTTCGTTCTCATTCGGTAACCGGACTTATTTTCAAAAGCGGCGTATAGAAAATACGGAAAGCTAAAATATCTCGAGAACGGCTAGTCCTAGTGTAAT
Source organism: Amaurobius ferox (assembly GCA_951213105.1). Taxonomy (NCBI): domain Eukaryota; kingdom Metazoa; phylum Arthropoda; class Arachnida; order Araneae; family Amaurobiidae; genus Amaurobius; species Amaurobius ferox. The sequence goes on from OX578135.1 coordinate 12,528,030, forward strand.
GGGGTTGGCCTTATTATTTTCGTCGTTAAAAATTACGTCTTAAACGAGCATTTAATGGATATATTTGAGTATACCTAGTTCTTTAGTTTAGATTATGACGATTTTTGCGGGACATTTTGCAAAAAAAAGCAGGTTATTTTTTTCAAATCGTACCAAAATCTAATCAGCACCAGGGTAAACCACAAGTGACTCATCTACCGAATTTTGTGAAATTCGGTCCAGTAGTTTTTCAGTTAAAGTGGATACAAGCTTTTGCGGGCCATTTCGCAAAAAAAGGCGGGTTATTTTATTCCAAATCGTACCCAAATCTAATCAGCACCAGACTCGCCCACAAGTGACTTACCTACCAAATTTTGTGAAATTCGGTCGATTAGTTTTTTAGTTAGAGAGGATACAAATTCTGCACAGACAGACAGACAGACAGACAGGCACACAGACAGACAGACAGACAGACACACGCACAGACGTCACGCTAAAAATGGTTTTTTCGTATTCTAGAGGTGTCGAAACGTGTAGATCCGTCGAAAACTCGAGTTGCGATTTTCGGCATGATTCCAATACTTTCCCTATACATTACCATGTATTGCAGGGAAAGTAAAAATCTGATGTGGGCAGCACATGACTTTCCCTGCAGACTTATATCCACGTTCTCTTTATTGTAATTAAATTTAATTCACTTTTAATTCAATTTTCGTTCTCATTTGGTAACTGCACTTATTTTCAAAGGTGGCGTAGAGAAATACGAAAAAATTAAAATATCTCGAGAACGGCTAGTGTAATGAGGTTGGTCTTATTCTTTTCTTCGTTAAAAATTACTTATAAAACAAGCTTTTAAAGGATATATTTGAGCGTACGTAGTTTCTTATTTTAAATTTTGAAGATTTTTGCGGGCCATTTTGCAAAAAAAGGCAGGTTATTTTTTACCGGATCGTACCAAAATCTAATCAGCACCAGGGTGACCCACAAGTGACTTACCTACCAAATTTTGTGAAATTCGGTCTATTAGTTTTTTAGTTACAGTGGATACAAAATCTGCACAGACAGACAGACACACAGACAGACAGACACACAGACACACAGACAGACAGACACACAGACACACAGACAGACAGACACACAGACACACAGACAGACAGACACACAGACAGACAGACACACACACAGGCGTCACGCTGAAAATGGTTTTTTCGTATTCTAGAGGTCTTGAAACGTGTAGATCCGTCGAAAACTCGAGTTGCGATTTTCGACATGATTCCAATACTTTCCCTATACATTACCATGTATTGCAGGGAAGGAAAAATCTGATGTGGGCAGCACATGACTTTCCCTGCAGACTTATATTCACGTTCTATTTATTTAAATTAAATTTCATTCATTTTTAAATCAATTTTCGTTCTCCTTTGAAAACTGGACTTATTTTCAAAAATAGTGTAGGAAAAATACGAAAAACTAAAATATCTCGAGAACGGCTAGTTCTAGTGTAATGGGGTTGGTCTTATTCTTTTCTTCGCTAAAAATTACGTATTAAACAAGCATTTAATGGCTATATTTCAGCATACGTTGTTCTTAAGTTTAGTTTTTGATGATTTTTGCGGGCCATTTTGCAAAAAAAGGCAGGTTATTTTTTTCGAATTATACCAAAATCTAATCAGCACCAGGGTGGCCTACAAGCGACTTATCTACCAAATTTTGTGAAATTCGGTCCATTAGTTTTTCAGTTAGAGTGGATACAAGCTTTGGCGGGCCATTTCGCAAAAAAAGGCAGTTTCTGTTAACCCGAGTTATACCCAAAACTAATCAGCACCAGATTAGTGCACAAGTGACTTACCTACCAAATTTTATGAAATTCGGTCAATTAGTTTTTTAGTTAGAGTGGGTACAAAATCTGCACAGACAGACAGACACACAGACAGACAGACACACAGACACACAGACACACACACAGACGTCACGCTAAAAATAGTTTTTTCGTATTCTGGAGGTCTCGAAACGTGTAGATCCGTCGAAAACTCGAGTTGCGATTTTCGACATGATCCCAATACTTTCCCTATACATTACCATGTATTGCAGGGAAAGTAAAAATGGGTTTATTCATGGGATATCTTACTATAATGAAAGACAACATTCAATCATTGTCTGCGTAGCCACAACACAAAAGGAGATTTTATAATATCCACTAGAATGTATCTCCGTCATATGACGGAAATCAGAATTTGCGATCCGTTACTTCTCATTTGGCGTCATTTTTATCAATTCAGCGGCATTTTTGTCACTTTGACAGTATTTAAAACAGTCGCGAAGTTGGCAACGCCCTGCTAAATTTCTCGCCAGGCGTTATGGACGGACGGGTGGAGAAATGGATTATTCTTATAGTCTATATTTTGTTAGAAGGAGCTTAGAATATTTGTGGACTTGTTGGCAATATGAGCGTGACACTCCTAGTTGCATGGTATCTCAAATGCAAGTTTTTAAAATGATAAGAAATAAAATAACATCAAGGTTTCACTTTCAGTATCTGATGTCATACGCTACGTAAAGCTTCATGGTTGCAACATAATTTCTCTGGATCTATCCAAATTGAAATGTTTAACCGTGATTGAAACACGTTTGGCAACATTTTGTAGCAACGTTACCCAGATATAGTTAGACAGACAGACAGATAAATAAAGTTTGTTGTATTAGTAATTATTTTAAATAAATTAAAGATGTGTCTAACGTCCGGTTTCGATTTCAGTATGGGATGTCATATGCAACGTAAAGCTCCTTAATTCTCCATTGTTATATATAGGTTAAAACTGAGTCCAATATCTGGCTTCGTTTGCAGTATCTGAGGTCATTCAACGTAAAATTTCAGAATAATGTTCTTTAAATATAGATGATTAAAATAAATGACAATTCGCGAATTGTTTGGGGATGAAATACAAAACTATTGTAAAAGTTGCCTTTTCTCTTGAATATGACGAGCTGGATTCACGAAATAGATTTCAATACATTTTCCATATAATGCTGCATACGGAAAGGAAGTATATTTTATGATAAAATAGCATGGAAAACACGTCAAATCATTAACACTTTAAAAAAAAAAGCTAACCAAAAATTGGCTATTATTAAAAGTCTTTAATTAAAAACTCCATCCACGATGTACAAAAATGCACAACCATAGCTCTCTTGGGCATTATTATTTATGCCCTTCATCGGTGGCAGAGTGAAAATAGGTGGCGAACATGATCTTAAATACACGGCCAACAACCGTGTCTCATGGTTTTGGCCCGTGTCTCACGGTAACTGAGATATAAATACTAAATGACGAAAATATGTACTATAAAATTTAGTATTAAAATCTACATTTGTTATTAAAAAAAAAGTTACTATAGTTTTCGCTTAATCGTCTTGTCAAGTTAAAGAAGATTGAAAATTTAGCTTGCAATGCTTATATCTCAAAATTTAATAGTGATAACTACAAACAATAAACAAGAATTTGCAGCTCTTTAAAAGTCTTACAAGTGTATATAATTGCATTTGAGATCGAGCTCAAATATTTTGAAAGAAATTTTAAAAAGTATCTGTCCGAGCGAATTTTTTTTTTCATTTTTCATACTTTTACTCGAAATAACTTCGAAATTATGTATGAAAGATTGATATAAATAATAAGCAACCAAATTATACAAAAGGAAATTTAGTTTCTAAATCTATATTTATTGAAGTATGAAAATGTTCCGTTTTTTCGAATTTGTAAAGCTTGAATCTTAAAGACAAAAAGTGATATCTATAAACAATAAGCATGAATTGGCAACCCTTTGAAAGCCCTCTAGTGTATATAATCATATTTTGAATAGATTTTTTTTATTTCGATATTACAAAATTTAGGTTTTATTTTACAAAATGTTATTCACGCAATACTATTTCGGCTCCATCGGACTAGTTATAATCAATGTCAATGCAACGTTTTAAACTCTAGAAATTTTGCTTTCAGCGCTTCTTTACTAAGCACTTCACCTTATCTCCAAGTGCGCGTGGGTGTTATAACCCATAACTCCAGTTTAATGTATTCCGTTGGGCACTCTAAAAGAGAGTTTCATGACATCGAAACGTGATAGCTTAAAATACATTTTTGTTTATATTTCTTGATATCATGGGCGTTATAAATAAAAAAAAAATCTGATCTGGATAGCACATGACTTTCCTTACAAATTCATTTTTTTTTACTTTTTATTTCATAGTGCATTAAGTTGAGATTAATTAATTCCAGAAAATAACATGAATTCTTTTCTGGTATTATATCCAATTAGCATTTGTAATATATCTTCGTTTAATTTCACGAATTAATGCACTTCAAAGTCTTCAGGTCCTCAAAATTGAAAAAAAGAATAAAAAAATATCTCGAGATTCATCTAAAAGTCATGGGGTCAGTCTTATTACTTTTCCTGCAATACATGGTAATGTGTAAATAAAGTATTGGAATCATGTCGAATATCGCAACTCGAGTTTTCGACGGATCTACACGTTTTAGGACCTCTAGAATGTGAAAAATCTATTTTTATTGTAACGTCTGTGAGTGTGTCTGTACAATGTATGTATCCACTCTAACTCAAATACGAATGGACCCAATTTCATAAAATTGGGTAGGTAAGTCACTTGTGCGTGACTCTGGTGCTGATTCGTTTTGGATACGATTCGGGATAAAAGAATCCGCCTTTTCTTACGAAATGGACATCAAAAATTGTCTGTATTCACTCTAGTTGAAAAACTAATAGATCCAATTTTACAAAATTGGGTAGATAAGTCATCTGTGGATGACCCTAGTGCTAATTAGATTTTAGTACGTTTAAAAAAAAATAACCTGCTACTTTTGCGAAATGCACTTTTTGCAAAAATCGTCAAAATCTAAAATAAAAAACTACGTATGCTGAAATATATCCATTAAATGCTTGTTTTATACGGGATTTTTAACGATGAAAAGAATAAAATCAACTTCTTTACACTAGGTCTAAGCCCGGCCATCCAAATTGATTCTCTAAGTCCTCGGACGAGACGGATGGTCTGGGCTTTCGACACTAGGTCTAAGCGTTCTCGAGATATTTTATCTTTTTTGCATTTTCACTACGAACGAAAATTTAATTAAAAGTGCCCATTCAGTGTCATTTAAAATAATTATTTTGCGCCATTAAACTCAATATAATGAATGATTGAAGAAATAAAGAGAACGTGTCTGCAGGGAAAGTCATGTGCTGCCTACATCAGATTTTTCTCTTTGTTATCAAGAATGACATAAGGAACATGTAATAAATTCACATATTTCAGCAATTTTCTCGATCTCGGCGGCCGTTTCACGGAAAAGGATAGGTTATATTTTTCCGAATCATGCCAAAATTTAGTGAGCATTACGATAAACCTCAATAGAACATACGCAGTCATTTATTTTAGGTTTTGGCATATTTGCTGGCCATTGCGCCCTAATAAAAGGTAGATTATTTTTTTTTCTCAAATGGTACCAAAGTCTATTCAGCACCAGAGTATTCCACATTTAATTTATCTGCCAAATTTTATGAAATTGGGTCAATTCGTTTTTTAACTAGAGTGAATGCATACTTGTTTTGGGGCCCATTCCATAAAAAGACAGGATTTTTTCTTCTCAATCGTACCCAAATCTAAACAACACCAGGGATTGGCCCATACTTGACTTAACCTTATCCTTAGAGGTGGGACAGCGTGCAGCCGAAACGAAGAATCTCTCAAACTCTCCTTTTGAGAGGTTCTTCGTTTTGGATGGACGATATTCCACCCGTAAGCAAATGGTTAAAGAACACTGGACAACAGATTTTGGCCTTTTGTGCGTCTCTGAGATTAAGTTACCCTTACGTTAAGCACAGCTCAAACTGCTGTTAAAGAAGTAAACCAAAAATGGTGTCGTTAAAAGCAGCATACAACGCAAAATTAATAGTGTTGACAGGTATTGAAGGCAATAAACAGCCTTCTTCGCCAGGATACATGAAAAGGGTGGACGCAAAAGGTTAATCACCAAATTTTGTGAAAGTTGGTCAAATATTTCAATGCATTTCATTATATTTTCAGTGTATTTTCAACCCGGCCTAAATTCGAAACTAATTGCTTGGTATTATTCATTTTGATTTTCAAGAATCCCGCAGACCGTCTCAACAACACATTGAAATGTCATTTCGATAAAGTCATTTTATAGAAGTTATCGTGCGAAGGGACCAACAGACAGAATGACCAAAGTCATAAACACTTTCCACTTGGTCGGAAAGTGACAATGATTGCATTACTATTTATGATGAAAGTTCGATTTTTTATCATTTGATTTTTACTTTACTTATATTCATAGTATAATGTATAAGGAAAGTATTGGAACGGGGTCGAAAATTCGAATTTGAGTTTTCGACGGGAGAACACGTTTCAAGCATCCCTGATCACGAATCGAACATTTTTAGGGCGATGTGTGTGTGTGTGTGTGTGTGTGTGTGCGCGCGTCAGTGAGTCTGTGGAGACGATATCTCACGAACGAATGGGGCGATTCGAAATTTGGTACACAAATTACAATCCATGAATACTGGAAGCCTATTGTTTTTAAACACAATCGAATGCTCAAACCCCCCTTAAATTTTCGCGTGAAATTGTGAAAAAATCATCAAAAACACAAAACCATTAAAAAAGTTACGTAAATAGACATTTCTTATGAAATTTTTCCTTTAAAATGATTGACATAAGCTTTAGAAAGCTAGCAAAAACCGTTCTCGAGATATTGCACATTTTTCAAATAAATTTATCAAAAAATTTCATAAATTAAAAAAAATATTAACTGTTGGGACACATGTTCACTTTTCAAAAGTCATATCATGCGATAAATTGGGTGACATCATTCTTCTGAATCCAGTTCGTTCCATTCATGAGAAAATATACTTTGAATAATACTTTTGTATTTGAACGCCAATAGTCATTTATCTGCTATAAGAATAACTTATTTTTCCATCCGTAATGTTTGGCGAGATTTTGGCGACAAATTTGGCGGAATGTCGACAACTTGGCGACTTTTTTCAATGTTGCCAAATTAACGAAAATCTCGCCAAATGGATAAAAATGACGTTAAATCAATAAAAATGATGACTCATTGACGAAAATTTAATATCTTGGAAAGAATATAAGTATCTAGAATAATAATAACCTTTATTTTTTTTACCTTCCCTGCAGTACATGGTAATGTATAGGGAAAGTATTGGAATCATGTCGAAAATTCAACTCGAGTTTTCGACGGATGTACAAGTTTCGAGACCTTTAAAATACGAAAAAACTATTTTTAACGTGACGTCTGTGTGTATGTCTGTCTGACTGTCTGTTTGTCTGTCTATCTGTGCAATGTATGTATCTACTCTAATTCAAAAACTAATGGACCAAATTTCATGAAATTTGGTCACTTGGATGTGACCCTGGTGTTGATTAGTTTTTGGTACGATTCATAAAAATAGAACCTGCCTTTTTCTGCGAAATAGCCCTTAAAAATTTCATTTAACCGCTCTAACTAAAATACTAATTTACCAAATTTCACAAAAATTGGTAGATAAGTTATTTATTGGATACTCTGGTGCTGATTAGAATTTGGAACGATACGGAAAAGAAGAACTCGCCTTTCTTTATGAAATGGCCCCCAAAAATTTCATGTATCCACCCTAGCTAAAATACTGATTGACCAAATTTCACAATATTTTGTAGATAAGTTACTTGTGGGACACCTGGTGGTGATTCGATTTTGGTACGATTCGGAAAATAACAACCTGTCTTTTTTTTACGAAATGGCCGCAAAAATTGCCAATATCTAAAAAAAAAAAAAAAAAAAAAAAGACTACGTATGCTGAAATGTATCAATTAAATTCTTGTTTTATACGAAATTTTTGACGAGGAAAAGAATATAACACACTCCATTATACTTTAGGACTAACCATTCTCAAGAAATTTGAGATTTCTTGCATTTTTGTTACTCCGCTATCGGAAAAATTTCCAATTACCAAATAAAAACAAAAATTGAATTAAAAATGCAAATTTAGTATCATTTGTTGCAATTAAACTCAATCTAATGAAGTATTAAAGAAATAAAGAAAATATGAATTTAAGTCTGCAGGGAAAGTCATGTGCTACCCACATCAGATTTTTTTTACTGTAAGAGTAGTAAATCCATTGCATAATATAAAGAAAGTCATGTGCTGTCCACATCAGATTTTTATTACTTGAAATGGTGATTTCATCATTATTTTCAAAACTGCTGTTCATGTTAACATCTGTACTTATAAGAAAAGCCGAACTTCTGGATAAGAACAAAATTTCTAAAAACTTTTAAATAGACTATGTTAAATTTTTTCACCATTTATCTGTAATCACTTAATCATGAAAGAGATCTGAATTTCTATTACTACTAAACTTTAGGATATAAAACACCATTGGAATATCTTCAACAAATCGAAATAAATAAGTTTATTCACTTGATCCCCGGATGTTAAATTTAGTTCACGAATATCAATCAAATAAATCTCAGAAGTTTCTACACGGTGTAATTGAATTAGTTTCCACAAATTGAATTTGTTTTGTCCCCAGTTTAAAGTTCCGTATATTTAAATCGATAAAAGCCTGTGTTGTTTGACTGCTTTGTTAATGGAATTTATGTTATTTTTATTTAAAGCTTCTTAAATACAGATGTCGTTGAAAACTTCATAATTATATCAACGGACGTATGAAGTCGAGTTGATTTTCCTTTGAGTTAATTTAAGTTGATTTTTAATCCTGTTGCTACTTTATATGACAGATTATGCGAATGGCAAAGAAGCATAATAAGATCGTTTGTATGAGAAGGGGGGGGGGAGGACAAAATATGACATCGTCTGTGTAATATTATAAAGTTAACTAATTTTATACCTTCACCGGCTTATTGAAATTATTCAATTTTACTTTAACCCATGGTAATGTATAGGAAAAGTATTGGAATCGTAGCGAAAATTGCAACTCCTGTTTTTGACGGTTCTACACTTTTTGAAACCTCTAGGATACGAAAATCTATTTTTAGCGTGACGCCTGTATGTCTTTCTATGTAATGTATATATCCACTGTAGCTGAGAAACTAATTGGCTCAATTTCACAAAATGTAGTAAAAAAGTCACTTATGGGCTACCCTGGTGCTGATTATATTTTTGTGCGATTCGGGAAAAAAAAGAACCAGCCTTTTATTTATTATTATTATTATTATATTTTTTGGAAAATGGCCCTCAAATATCGTCAAAATCTAAATTAAAAGACTGTTTTTAACAGATCCAGTTCCTCGTAAACGCTATACTTGTTTTGTAATGCTTGAATTATTAAGAGTTTTAGAGCATGGGTATTTTTCTGAAATTCGTTAGCGACACTCTCATAATGGTTAGAAACATATTGCTCAAAAACAAAAATACTTTCACACTGGTGAAAAGCCATTCTCTTCGATTTATAAAAATACAGTGATCGTCTGACGTATTATAAACTAGCAGCATACCTGTTCGTCGTACGAAATATACAATATAAAGAAACTTAAAATACACAATTATGTGCATATTCCTATAGTATTCTAAATAACATTGTTATTTCAAACATTCTATCAAAATATTTAAATTATAGCTCCTAAAAAGAAGATTAAAAATTTCTATTCTTGCTCTACAAAAGATCTTCGCAAGCAGATCCGAAGAATAAGACATACTAATCCAGTTTAAAAATAAATTTACAGAAAATATGAAATTGAATCAATATATGCGATAAAAGCGTTCAAATCGAACTACTTATATTGCCATAGATTAATTAGAAGTTATAATAGTGGAAGACTACCCATACTCCTGATATTGTCATAAATTAATTAAAATTTATACTAGTTGAAGATTACCCGTACTACAAACATACGAGTTTCACAAATTTTTGAAGATATACTTTTTAGAAGATATACCTGTACTACTTCTATTCTCGTAGATTACTACTTATAGTTTCGTGGATTAGAAGATATACCTGTACTAATATTTTCGCAGAAGATTATACCTGCGTATTAGAAGATATACCCGTACTATATATGGATTTGAAAAATATTTCGTCAAAATAAAACAGATGACGTACGAATTTGAAAGTATCAATACTCTGTAAGGTATCAATAATCAGAAAGTATCAGTAATCATTTAATATAGATAAAAAGGCAGACACTATTTCTGATATATTTTTAAGATATATTAGTGCCACATAATTGCAAAACATTTTACTATTTCAATTGCTCGGTATATTTTATGATTTTAAATTTTGATTTGCGGGAATTTTCAATGATCACCCTATAGGGGATACGAGATCAGAATTCGTTTAAACACACACCATCTTTTGAAATGTTTAAATGTAAAGCTGTTACATTATTATTTTTTTTCTTTCACTGAAGATAATTTAATTTTCTCCCAAATAAATAACAAAAGTTAAATAAACGTTGGAACAGCTAAAAAGACCCCCCACAGTAAGTTCGATGGCCCCAGTAGTTTTTGAAAGCTTCTTTTTTTAACTTAATCGATATCGAGCTGTTTCATAATACAGGGTCGTAATTGGAAAACGCCAGTCAATGGTTTCTTTTTTCATGACTTGACTGGAAATGCGTAACTTAGTATAAAAGAAAATATTTTTTTTATTTTAATATTTTTTTTTACTTTCTCTACATACGTATAGTTTAACGTATAGAGAAAGTATTGTGACGGGGTCCAAAATTAGCATTGGAATTTTCGACGAAAGAGCACGTTTCAGACATCCCTGAACTCGAATTGAACGTCTTTGATGAGAAGTTTGTGTGAGTCTAGATACGATAAAGAATGAATGGGTTGCTTCAAATGTAATTTAGTACGATTATTACGATCCATAAATACTGGAACCCTATTGGTTTTAAACGCAATCAATCGTTTGGAACACCTCCAATTTTTCGAATGAATTTTTGAAAAATCATAAAAATACCAGGACATTTTATAATGCTAAATAAATAATTATATTCTACGTCTTTTCTTATTATAAGACATATGACACAAACTTTAGAATACTAGCTTGAATTGTTTTCGAGATGTTGAACGTTTTTCTATTATAAATGTAACTAAAAATACATAAAAATGAACAATATCACCAAATATGTAACTTGGCGAACATTTTTGCGAGTTTGGCGACACATTTGGCTGAATATTCAAATATCAAAATTCTAACCATTGTAATTAGGACCCGATCCAAAATCCAATTATACATTCTTGTTGATATTTTAAAGGGCTGCAAAATTATATTTCTTACTATTTACTAACACTTTTAGTTTTCGAAATATAAGCATTACAACCATTAAAAACTGAAAATTTGTAATCTTCTTCAAATTGGCAAGACGATTGCTCGAAAAATATTAGAGTTTAAAAATGAAAACCACATTATTGATCTGAACTCTCCCCTGAACATTTTTGTTTTTTACTATTTAGATCTATAATTTATAGTTTGAAAGGTGAAAGTAAGCAAAATGAAGCAAAAACTTGCTTGAAAAAACTTTTTTTCGGAAAAAAAAATAGATCCAAATAGATCAAATTCATATTATTTTCGTATATTCCTAAATGGTACCTTATTTCTGAAAACATAAGCATAAATTGTTCATGTTTTTACATACCAAATTTGGAGATATAAGAGATTATGCATTTTTCGTAACGCTCCAATTTCAGCCGGATACCCCACTATAGAGGTTATTCACTTTAACTTCATCTATGGTTAGGCATTCACTTGATTTGTAACTTGTTGCGTTTATTGTTTCTTAAAATATCAGCTTTAATATTCAAGGCAGAAATATTGTATCTATTTCTACTTAAGAAAAAGATGTAAACAGGTAACGATGCAAACAGAAAAAAATGATAAAGATGTAAACAGAATAAACAAAGACGAGATTCTGTTCGTACAGTTTTGTCTGTATACAGCTTCCATAAATTACTTCCCTGTTTGGATTTCGGGAAATAAATTCGCATTGGCAGGAGACCAGCAAGACTGCTTAATATTTCACAGCGAACTTTAAAATATATGTATTTAAAGGAAATATATAACTTTGTATATCTATTTTTATTGATATTTTCACTTTAAGAAAGAATATGCGAGTGAAAGTAAGGCAGTACTATTTATAAAGTAGAAATAAAACAGTGGATTTAAAATATATTTTATAATCTTTTATAATTCTTACTTAAGTAATAATATATACATAAATAAGTAAATAACGTATAATCAAACTTATCCATAATCAAAAGCATTTATACATGAAGATCTCCAGATTCAAACCATTCGATATGCATCTGGCCATACAATGCTTTATCCATTAAAATACTGAGCTTATAATTTTTGCTTCTATATAGTTAAAGTTGATACAAAAATATGATAGTTTCTTCCGAAAAATTTTAAGGACATATTATTCTTGCAGTTCAAAGTCAAATATCAAATTTTCATTAATCTCAAAAGGTTTAATTAACAAATTTGTATGACATACCACTAAGTAGCAAAAAAAACTTTATGTGAATCCTATCTGTCACTTTCAATGCAATCAATCGAAGTCCGACTTTGAGGATGGTATAAATTAACTAGAGTGTGGTTCAACTTAACTTTCTGAATGCAGCATTTTAACTACCTTTTCTTTTCAAATTTTGCAAGAGAAATTTTGAAAAATCGGTATTATTGATCGAAAAGACTATAATTATAGGGTGTTGCCCTTCACTTTAAAGGGCTTTAAAAATCTTTTGATTGATACCATACTTAACAATGTGCCCTCCGGGGGGGGGAGCTAATGACGTCACGAACAAAAAATTTAATGGCGGCTATTTTTCACAACAATGTTTGAAACTATTAGGTCTTGTGATCATTGAGCTATTAATAAATTTTCTTATGCATAATTATATCCAATTTTGTTCTATACTGCCGTGTTAAAAAAATATAAAATTTCAAATCCATTTCGAAGTTTTTGCTGGATTTTTAAACATTTCTGTTTAATACTGGATTTTTTGATAACAAAGCCTGATATAAAACTTTGTGGAAATCCATTAACATTTGGGGTCGCTATCGTATACACAAGAAATTGGACCACGGACATCACTCCAAAAATAGTCAAAACGCGTTCAAGATGTCTTAAAACATATATTGGCATCAAAATCTCGAATTTGAAAAATTTATCGAAAACAATACTTTTTTTATACTATATTGCATACAATATCAGAAAGTAAAACTTAGTACCGGAGATTTCGGCATTTTCGAATGAATGTAGCTAAACAATTATGGCAAGTAGAAATTTTCAGTTTTGCATGTTTTTTTAACACTTTCCAACATAGTTGAAAAGTGTTTATGACTTTGGTCATTCTGTCTGTCTGTTTGTCTGGTCTTCTGTCTGTCCGTTTACACGATAACTGCCGTAAAAATAATGTTATGAAAATGAAATTTTAGTATGTTGTTGAGACTGTCTGGAGGACATATGGGAATGTAAATGAATAATAGCACCCAATTAGTTTTGGATTGAACCCGGCTTGAAAAAATGAAATACATTGAACCCTATAGGACCTGAATTTTCAAACATCTTTTAAGCAAAGTTAAAATTCATAAATTGATTCGAAAATTTTAGGAAATATTCAAATTATCCCATAAAATATATAAAAAAAAATCAGCAAAATTTGTTCAGTAGTTTTCAAAATAAGTAGTTTTCATAATAATAACACCCATATCATATGAAGAGATCACATGACCCACTCCAAAGTAAAATATGGCATCCATCTTTTTTTCCCAGAGTAAAAATCGTGAGTTTTAAATTTCTTTTAAATTTATGTTTAGTGTTGCATCCGTCTTAAAACTGCTTTATTTTTGCGTATTTTTTGTGCATCTATATTCTACGCCAAAGCAATTACAATATTTTTTAGTTTAAATGATCATCAAACTTTTATTATTTCTACAACGAATGGATGCAGAATGTGAACAAGTGATTACAAGATGAGTTGTATAAGAATTGCTGAATTTTTTCACGCAAAATTATTTAACTCTGGAGTCTGTAATAAAAGTGTATGAATGAAATATTCACTGCTTTTACATAGAGAGCCAGACGATTTATATTTCGATGACGTCATTTAAGTTCATATTTTTCGATGTTGTAAGTTTTCAAGTAAAATTTATTATTGTAGTTATGTGATAATTTAAAAAATAACACTGCTGAATGCATCGAATTTTAGAGATGTTTAGATAAAATTCCATTGCAGTTGGAAAGTGTTTCATCATCAATGTTTATGCATGATTGATCTGTCTTGTTTTATATTTATAGGGGCTACAAAATGATCCACATTGAAGTCGCAGGGTGTCGGTAAAGGCAGTGTGTTGACTGGATGACGATTTACAAAATAACATCTTATTCATTGTATCGCCCGTGAATTTAAATTCCTTGCCACGAGTCATAGAATGCTTAGAAAAATAGAAACGCAGTATTTTTCCATTACACCAGCTCTTATTTGTTTCACGTTATTTTATTTGGTCTGTCTGTATTTTAGCTTAACATCTTTCTCAGGTTCTAGAGCACGTAGAGAGTTGAAACTCATCATACAATTTCATCTCGCGGAAATTTTTCCTCTATTAGATTTTTATGTTATTTCGTTATACGTTTACGCATGCATATGCTTTTGTCATTTTCTCTTAATCTCCGTAATAAACTATATCTAAATTTCAAACTTAAGTTCTCCGGGTTCTATTGCAAAGAACTAATCAAAAAAAAAAAAAAAAGAAAGGAAAAGTTACCCAACTGACCATCCTTCAACAGTTGAGCAGATTTAAACCACGAATCTTCGACCTGCCAAGATCCTCGCTTTCTCCACTAAGACATAAGTTCTCTCTCTATAAACTTTCTAAGGTAAAGTTGCATATGACATATTTATACCTTAATTTAAGATAGCCATGAAAACCTACCATGCGTGGTCTGTCAATAAGGTTTGGTCGGAGGCTCGATCTGGAGATTTGTAGCAATGACTTCACTATATGATCCTATATAGATTTTGTAGCTGTAATTGCTAGGAATCCGTGGCTTTACAATGTGATCACTATATAGTTTAGTAGCTGTAATTGCTAAAATTCCGTGACTTTACTATGGGATCACTATATAGATTTGTAGCTGTAATTGCTAGGAATCCGCGACTTTACTATATGATCACTATATAGATTTGTAGCTATAATTGCCAGGATTCCCTGACTTTACTATATGATCAGTAAATAGATTTCTAGCTGTAATTGCTAGGAATCCGTGACTTTACTATATGATCATTATATAGATTTGTAGCTGTAATTGCCAGGATTCCATGACTTTACTATATGATCACTATACAGGGTGTTCCAAAAAGATTGAAACACGCTTTAATTCTTTACCTGTTGGAGATAAGGGGGCAATGTAAATTGCAAAAATGTTGAAAGTAAAGTAGGAAATAAGACTACGTTAATGAAACAGTCCTCCCATTAATTTTCAAAGCGTTGCATTTTTTAAATTTTTATACAACCCCCCTTTGCAGGCATTGTCGTCCATGGACGCCAATGCCTGCAAAGGGGGATCGAACCGTCTGGAATAGGGTGTCATATACCTGTCTTTTTGAAAGGTTTTTTGTTTGGGATGGACTCTGTCCCACCCGTAAGCAAAAGGTTAATATTCTAATAAAAAAAAATTCGAGTAATTTTAATTATTGTTAATTTTAAATGATCGCAAAACATATTCCGCGAAGTCTTTGCACTTTTCACAGATTCGACTTTCTGCCGGGAATTTTACTGCGCATACCCGCCTAGGAGTTAAGTCACCACACCGTCTCTTTTTATTTTTATTTTTTTTTGTGTGTGTGTGTGCGGAGGAAAGCGCGCGATTTGGAGTTTAAATATATTATTTAAGTAGTGGGCGCTGGTTTAATTAAAAGTAGTGGGCATTTATTTAATTATAAGTAGTGAGCACTTATTTGCTTTTATTATCATCGGATAATAATTCACTCTAGTTTTCAATAAAGTTATAAGTTTGCGCCAAATTCTGAAAATAATATACATATACGGATTTATTGCGACTGCTGCTCTTAGGAACTTATTTTGAAAAAATTTCACCAAGCTTCCGTTCGATGTCACGTGCACACGTGTGACACTTACTCAAACATTCAAGTTTATCTGGTCTAATGCCAACTGGGACGTACTTCCTGAGCACTGGATAATAGATAGAGGCTCATGCAATGATCTTATAGAGACGACGAAAACAGGGCGTACTTTTATTCCCCCGTGAGTGTCATTAATTGTAAGTAAAGATCGTTTATGTCTAGAAATATTCAAGGTCGAAAAATAAGAAGCTATATATATGTCACAAAATAGTTTAGAAACTTGGAAAATACTTACACATAATTTATATCAGCCAGTTCAAAACGGATTATGCTCTGTATTTTCGATTTTAGTCCTATCTTCGTCTATAAAATCGTTTCAAATGTGTTTGTGTTCCGAAATATGTAAATATACAGGATTCATATCAATCTTTATGGAAATAAATGAATAATAATGAGGTAAATCGGGGAAATATATTCCATGTTTTTGAAGATATTTGTTACTATCACTTTTATGGCATAGGTTTAGACCAAATTTTATGATATCACTTTTCAAGCGATTATATACGAGCATTTCAAGCTATTAATATACGAAATAGGATTGGCATATATTGTTGTGCTACTTCTTTTTACAGAATCAGCTCGCTAAAAGCGTAGTATCAGTATGTCTGAGTACCCAATGTAACCCCCAAGACTGGAAGAGAGAGAGAGAGAAAACGTCATGTATACTAATTCGACTATTCGAAATCTAATCTGAAATCCGTTTTCCAAATTAACCCTCGGATCGGGAGAAATAGCGAGAGAAATAAAAAAACTGTATGCAGCTCATGGAGTTAGATATGAGGTCATCTCCATTATTCAGATGAATAGGAAGGTTTATGGAGGTAAAAGTAAGGAGTTAAAACTTCATATTAAGGAAACGACACTGTCGTTTGAGACAATCATTTAGGTGGTGCTGGGATAAGTTAAGTAGTCCTGCATTGTATGCATTTCCATGGCGAAAGGCCTAAAATATTTATTTAAACTGTTCATTTTGTCAAAATAAATTATGAGCGCAATGCAAAGAACTGATTCAATAAAGAATATCCCTACGTATTCATAATTATTCTACTTTACAATTTATATGTATCTTCTTATATTCTGTACTCTATCTTACAACTATGAAAAAATACTGGTTAATTATACTCATAATTAGGGAACCATATATTTAAAATAATCATAAATACATACATATACTAAATACTACGTCTTTCTGCTGTGTCAACTAACAATGCCAGCTACTTTACTAACACTAGCGACACCTAGATATAATTCTCAAACCATTACGGTATTTTCAAACGTTTCATCCATAGGTGTTTTATATCCTTCTTTTTAACTCCATGGAAAGGTTAGTAGTGAAAGGTCATCCCAATTTAAAAATTCCGAATATGAATATTTCAATCATGGAGTTAGAGAGACTCACTTCCTGCTTTATCTTCAAATTCACTTCTTAAACAATGCAATGAATGCACACTTTATCCATAAATAGATGGTTTGGAACTGAATTGTATGACTCATAAAGTTAGAGAGAGTGAGTCCCTTTTCTTCCATGGTATGACTAGAAATTGAAAAGAGATAACAAGTTGGAGGCATGGAGTTAGAAAGAAGGAGATAAAACTCGTATGGATAAAACGCTTGAAAATGCCATAATGCTTTGAGAATTATATCTAGGTGTCGATAGTGTTAGTACAGTTGCTGTTACTTTTAGTTGACACAGTAGAAAGGCGTAGTATTTATTATATGTATTTTTGATTATTTTTAAATTAAAAGTTTCCTAATTATGAGTACATTTAACCAGTATTTATGCATAATTGTACGATAGAATACATAATATAGGGAATTAACAATAAATTGAAAGATAAAATAATTTTGAATACTTAAGAATAATTCTTTATTTCTTCAGTTCTACTTTGCATTGAGCTCATAATTTATATTTACAAAATGGATGGTTTAAATAAATATTTTAGGCCTTTCGCCATGGAAATGCATACAATGCAGGGCTACTTATCTTATCTCAGCGCCATTTGAATGAATGTCTCAAATAATATTAGTGTTTTCTTAATATGAAGTTTTAATTGCTTACTTTTACTTCCATGGCGTGAGATATTGAACTTGATAAATTGCTTTGATAGAGGGTTTGAGAGAGAGAGTGTAAATTCATTGAGTTGCGTTAGGGGTTGGTACAGAGTGCATGTTTTGATAGTGAGCTATATAAGAAATGGTAATGTTCCATGGTTCGCTTGTGTATGTGGATATTAGGAGCGGGTGAGAGGATCGTGGAAGTCCGCCTGTTACTATGTTTCCCTTGCATGGCCGTAATATGTCTGGGCGATGCTTGCACACCGTATAACTTGACGATATTTCGCCCCCAATTTGACGAAAATATTATTAATATTGAACAAGAAAGATCAATCATGCATAAAGCATTGATTATGGAACACTTTCCAACTAAAGTGCAATTTTATTTAAACATCTCTAACATGCGATACATTCAGAGGTGATATTTTTTTAATTATTATAGAACTATAATAATTTATTTTACTTGAAAACTTAACTTCATTGAAAAAAAAAACGAACTTTATTCAAAGGTCTTCAAAATATAAGTCGTCTGGCTCTCTATGTAAAAACAGTGAATATTTCATTCATACTCTTTTATTCCAGACTTTAGAGTTAAATAATTTTGGGTAAAAAAAATTCAGCAATTCTT
Organism: Amaurobius ferox; assembly: GCA_951213105.1. Classification (NCBI taxonomy): domain Eukaryota; kingdom Metazoa; phylum Arthropoda; class Arachnida; order Araneae; family Amaurobiidae; genus Amaurobius; species Amaurobius ferox. The sequence continues at coordinate 12,546,897 of OX578135.1, forward strand.
ATACAATTCCTCTTACAATCGTTTGTTTACATTCTACATCCATTAAAAAATTAGACTTCGTTGTAGAAATAATCAAAGTTGGATGATCATTTAAACTCAAATATATTGTAATTGCGTTGTTATGTAGATGCACAGAATTTAAGCAAAAATAAAACCGTTCTAGGACGGATGCAACACAAAAAAATCTGATGTGGGCAACACATGACTTTCCTTATGTAATGCAATGATTTTACTACTTTTACAGTACAAAAATAGGTTTTTCTTATAGTAGATACTTATATTCTTTCCAAGATATTGAATTTTCAACAATTAGTCGTCATTTTCATTGATTTAGCTTCATTTTTATCCAATTGGTGAGATTTTCGTTAATTTGGCAACATTTAAAAATGTCGCCAAGTTGGCGACATTCCGCTAAATTCGTCGCCAAAATCTCGCAAAGCGTTATGGACGGAGAAATAAGTTATTCTTATAGCAGATAAATGAATATTTCAGTCCAAATACAAAAGTATTACTCAAAGTATCTTTTCGCATGAATGGAACGAGCTAGATCCTCGAGAATGATGCCACCGAATTTATCGCATGATATTACATATGAAAAGTGAATATGTTTTTCAAGAGTTAATACATTTTTTTAATTTATGGGATTTTTTGATAAATTTATTTGAAAAATGTGAAGATTATTGCAAATGATTAGAAATACAGCGTGATTGCGCATTGAGTAATGCCACCAGAGGGCGTTAAACTTCATTCTCCCTGGCGCAGAAAAAAGGTATGCAGAGGCTTTTTGCCTGTACTTAATCTGTTTCAGAGGGACGCTTTTCATTAGGGATGTCCTTACGCCGCCATCGAAGATAATATGAGCAGCTGTCCGAGTTCGAAAGAAGAAGAATCATCGAGATGGTGGCGGCCGGATTGTCAGCGTCAACTGCATCATTATCCGCATTTCGGGCACATGCAGCATCTTCACTATGGACCCCTGTGTCTGTCCATACCATCGTGAGGCGTCTGGCTGAAGGACATTTGGTATCGCGGAATCCATTACGTGTGCTGCCAATGACACTCACCCACCGTCGCCTCCGTTTGGAGTGGTGTCGCCTCGACGAGATTGGACCGCAACCGAATGGAATCAGGTCGTCTTCAGCGACGAAGTGAGATTCATTTTGGGCATTGATGACAACCGTTGAAGGCCCAGACCACACGACCAACCCAAGGGTTTATGGTAGCAAAGTGTGTGGCCGGGTAGATGACAACCGTGTGGAGCACAGACTAATATCATACAGACCTGCCACTCTCGATAGTTTCGTTTTCGCGGCGGCCATTAGATATAGACCAAAACGAGGGTTGGCGCGCTCTTGGCGATGGTCTGGTTTGGTCTGAGCGCTTGGCGATAGTCTGGTTTCAGTCCAAGACGATTTTCAATGTTATAACCCTATTTCGCTGGACGAAAACTTAGAACAACAGACTAGCGTGGTTTGAGTAACGTGAAAAAGGATTATTTGTTAAGTGTTTAGATCATTTCATAGAAATGGATTGATAAAAGAAAACTGGTTGCGTTACAGGGTATGTAATTTATTTTTATTAAAATTGAAATAATTTTAGTTATCACCATCCTACATACGTGTTCATTATAAGTATACACGTGTTCATATAAGTATACATGTGTTCATCATACGAAATTAGTGCTGTGTTATTACTGCCGGATTAGACTAAATTTTAAGAGGTAGTGGTATAATTAGTTAAAAAATATTTTCCGTATTTTTATAAAATGTGAAATAATTGATATTTGGATAGCTTTTTCTTAGTTGAATGTGATATTGTATGTGTATATATTTATGTAAAATTTTTATTAAGTACCTTATGGAGGAAAATTCACCCCCCCCCCCCCCTCGGGTAATTAATGATTGAGTTCCACAACTTCGATAGTGCATTTATGCAAGTTTTATATTTACTAAATGAATATTTTTATATTTAAAAAAAAAGTCTATTATCAGTATCCCAGAACAAATTAAGGATCAAGTAATTAACGATCAACACGCTAGTATACTTTTTAGACTGAAAATATTATATAATATTTCAGTCTTTTGAGTATGTTAGCTTGTAATTTTTTGTGCATTATGTTTTATAGTGAGACAATGCAATGTGTCTATTTTTTAATCTATTTTATGATTATTTGAATTAAATATATAACTATGTTTATTTAAATTTACTTAAACTAATGAATATATTTATGTTGCAGATTAATGTATTTTTAAATCCCGATCATTTCTATAGTTTCAAAAATTATAAAAGTACAGTCCTCAACATTTTGTTCCCCTACCGTTTTAAAAAAAAAATCGCCAAGCGAGCGATAACGCGCCAAATCTGGCAGACGTATCGTAGTTCAGTTGGTCCAACTCACGAGCTCTAGTGTCTATGCGACATCCCATGTTAAAAATGTTGCCATAGGGTCCTATGGGAGTGAACCTTCTGAATATAGTATTCTGTGGTGTGGAGGTTCCGTGGTGAACGCTTCAATCCTGCCTTCGTTTTACAGCGGCATACCGCTCCCATAGCTGGTGTGATGGTAGGGGGGGGGGGGGGGGCGTCGCATACGACACCCGGCCATCTTTAATATTGATCCACGGAACCATGACAATCCAGCAGTACGTTCGTGACATCCTTCAGCCACATGTGTTGCCACACATGGCAGGGCTCCCAGGAGGCATTTTTCAACATGACAGTATTTGGCCACTCACAGCAAGGGTGTCACATGAATACCTCCGCCACTTTACCACCCTTCCCTGGCCTGCCCGATCCCCGGATTTGTCACCGATCGAGCACGTCAGGGATCACTTGGAACGGCAAATTGGACAGCCTTCGAGTTTGATCGAACTAGAGGCGTGCTTACAACTGTGGAATGAGATGACGTGGAACACCATACGGGACCTGTATGCCTCAATGCTCGCCCATATCGCTTCGTGTATTTACTCTAGAAGTGGCCCAACAGGGTACTTGAACCTCCATTCATTTGTAGTTTTTCCTGTAATAAATGATCCATTTGCTTTGATTTTGTACCACTTACTTATATCAACGTTGCACTCACATATATAAAATTTCGTTCGATTTTGACAACTTTTTCTTGGTGCGCAAATTTTTATGGCAATGAATGTATAAGAAAACCCATGTGCTGTGCACATACAATTTTTTATTCGGTAAATATATTTTCAAGAAACTGAAGAATGCACTCATAAAAGGTATACATAGAAATGTTTTTGAAATTTTACTGAAAGAAATGGGGCGCATTTACTTTGCCTCCTATTCCCCCGCCACTTCTCACTAACACTATCACTTTTCAGAGCAATAAATCGAAAACCGATTTAAAAAATTGTCGGCTTCCTGTCAAGCAATATCTATGATCCGATTATGCACTCCGAACACATCATAAAGCGTCTTGGGACGCCGTCTGCCGGAGCACGTTTAAAGAAAGTTGGTGATATTCAATCACCCTATACATTATGTATGTAGGGAAAGTAATGAAAATCGTCCACAGAATGGAGATATTTGATTTAATTCCGTCGCAAAGCAACATGATATCAATTTTCTACAAATAAAGTTTCTGAAAATTATCGTCTGCATAATATTATTTCTACGCAAAATTTAATTTTGCAATTTTTTTATTTCACAACGGCTCCGGGTCCTAGAAACTTGAAAACGGGGTTACCTGCATTGAAAATGAACAGCCATCCAAATTAAAAAAAATCATCAAGAACTCTGGATTTGTATACGGAACAAATAGACAAACAGACTTCTCCTTTTATATATAGACTAAAAGTATACCTGTTTTTCGTATGGAATATATAATATAAATTAAAATTAAAATTCACAATTATATGAAAATTCTTATAGTATTGATTTGATATTATTATTCAAAACATTTTATTAAATATTGAAGTTATTTCTCAAAAAAGTATAAGAATATCTGTTTTCGCTATACAAAATTATCTGGACGTGCAGATCTAAAGAGCAAAACATCCTAGTTCGTTTGTAAACAAATTAATAAAAAAAATATGAAATTGAATCAGTATATGCAAAAATAAAAGCGCTAAAATGGTAACAGAATATATACCAGTCCTACTTTTATTCTGTTTCAACAATCATCCAAATACAATACATGAGTTAAACACGATATATATATTTGAAAAGTATTTGCCTAAATAAAGCAGATGACGTAAGAAATTAAAAATATCTTTACATATATATATATATATATGTATATATGTATATATATATATACATATATATATATATATATGTATATATATATATATATATATATGTATATATATATTAATTGTTCCTTAATCTTTAAACGTGAAGGCCCTGATTAGCATAATCCAGTCAAAACTGCAATTCCAATAAAATTTATATTTATATACATTTTTTGTTATTTTATTATGTAAATCGAAAAAGATTTAACATAATCGTCTACTGTATACATACATTGAATGTAATTCCGTTGGTAAGTCAAAAATGCAGTTACAATAAAATTTATATTATATACATTTTTAATTATTTAAATCGAAAAAGATTTAATAAAATCTTCTATCTAAATACATTGGATTTAATTCCGTTGTCCAGTCAAAAATTCAATTTCAATAAAATTAATATTTACATATATACATTTTTTATTATTTAAATTGAAAAAGATTTAATAAAATCGCCTTGTGTATAAATACATTGGATTTAATTCCGTTGCTAAGCAACATGACATATGTTTCTTCAAATAAATTGACGATAAAAATATCGTCTATATATTGCTATCTCTATGGAAGGCTTGTTTCTTATTAATATCTCGATAAACCTAGTCGTAGAAAATCGAAGTAGAAAATCGAAACATGGACTCAATTTTAAGTGGGATAAGTTGACATCTCTCCACAGAATTCCATTAAATTTGTAGCAGCCGTTCTCCCATGATAATGAGACAAACACACACAGACAGATTTTCAATTTTATTTCTATAGATTTTATTTTCAAGAACCAAAGAAAGTCATCGATATATAATTGAAATATTATTCAAAATTTGGGAGGTATTACTGTCGTCCCATCTACCCCCACTTATTCCCAACTCCATCTATTTTCAATACAATAAATAGCGAACCGATTGAAAGTACTGTCAGCCTCTTGTCAAGCTGTATCCGTGATCCGATTGTGCTCTAACAGCATCTGAAAGCTACACGAGCGCCGCTCCTTGGGGCATTTTAAAAGAAGTTCGAGATAATGGACGACTTTTTAACAATTTTGCAGACATCTATCTCAATATGTCTTTTCTTTTCTTTTCATTTTTTGCTAAGAAAAATAAATCTGATGACTGCAGCACATGACTTTCCCTGCAGACTCATATTCACCGTCTTCTTTATTTCTTCAATAATTCATTAAATTGAGTTTAATTGCACACAATAACACGGATAATCAGTTAAAATGACACTGAATTTGCACTTTTAACTCAATTTTCATTTTCGTTTGGTAACTGGGCGTATTTTCAAAGGCCGCAGCAAAAATGCGAGAAGACTAAAATATGTCGAGGACGGCTAGTCCTGCATTAATGGGGTTAGCCTTATTCTTCTCATCGTCAATAATTACGTATAATACAGACATTTAATTCATACATTTGAGCATCCTTAATTTTTAATTTAAATTTTGGCGATTTTTGTGGACCACTTGAAGATTTTGCGGGCCAAAAGGCAGGTTCTTTTTTCCCGAATCCATTCCAACATCTAATCAGCAACAGAGTCACCCACAAGTGGCTATAACATGTGATCAATGTGGTCACCCACAAGTTATAAAATGTGGTCAATTAGTGTTTGATTTAGAGGGAATACATAAATTGCACGCACACACCTACATACACAAATAGACGCCACACAGACGTCACACTAAAAATATTTTTGTCGTGTTCTGGGGTACTCGGTATGTGTAGATTCGTTGAAAACTAGAGTTTCGATTTTTGACATAATTCCAATACTTTCCCCATACATTACCATGTATTGCAGGGAAAGTAATGAGGAATTAATATGATGAAAAATATAATTATAATTTCAATACCAATAATAAGATAATATTAATTCAAATTTTCTCATACTTTCACAATGCTTTTTGTGCGCATTACATCATTTATGAATAGAATTAATTTGTTTCATAAATAAAAATATACTTGAAATCTTTCCATAAATTAAACCGTCATAGATCGAATATTATAGATTGAAAATTATTTAACAGTGGTTTAACTAATCCCCACCCACTCTTTTCATTGCTTTATTATCGAATAGCAACACATTTTAAACCCTACGCCCACGTTTTCCCTCCATTTGCAATTCTAATGAAGTAAGTCTATTGCATTAAACAGGTCGAAGTTGATTCTTCAATCAATATTTTTATCGAAGTATTTGCTTCGGAAGCAAATTTTCTGTCGTTTAAAAAATATTCCCCCGCACATAAAGACATATGTAAACAAATACATTTTATGTAAATGCTGAAGAAACGCTTGTTTTCTTTTGAGTGTTCTCTATTTTTTAGAAAACTTATTTTTTTTAATATACAAGATGTAACTAAACACACAATCAAACGAATATAGTTATGTCAATCAATTTCGAACGTATTTGTTAAAGTTTACGTTGTGTGCAAAGCAGGATATAACGAAATAATAATAAGTATAGTGGTCATAACAGATGGACTGAAACCGGTTTTTAATTCTCGTTAATTGACGGCTCGCTTTTACGTCGACGATATTCTGCAACCGATTGTTTTGCCTATGCAGTCAAGACACCCAGGTTCAATTTACCAACAAGATAACGCTCGACCACATGCTGCACGACTTTCTTAATAATTCAATCGAGGATTCATTTTCCTCTTATGGCCATCCAGGTCCCCAGACCCTTTACCAATCGAATATGTCTGGTGCATGCTGGGACATAAATTGCTGCCGCCCCGGAATACCATTCAATCAGCTGATCCGTTGCAAAATTTGTAACAGAATCTTTCGCAGTAGGGACATAAGCAACTTACTTGACCGCACCGCTTGTACTGTACATGCCAGGAGAGGATTTCGCAGTTGCTAAAATATCATCATCTTGTTGCCACCGTTTATTTTTTTGCAACAGAGTATATATATATATATATATATATATATATATATATATATATATATATATATATATATATATATATATATATATATATATATATATATGTATTTGTTTATATTTAAATTTCGGTTATTTTTTTAGTTAAAACCAATCCGTGAAAAGTGCATTAAGGAAATAAAATAACCATTTATTCCCGAAGTTTGAAGGAAAAAGTTACTTCCAAAATAAGCAAGAACTCCAAAATAAGCAAGAACAACAATAAATATCTGAAATATTTTTTTCGGTCTCATAAAGGCTCCATAATTTCAATTAATTACACCAATACTGCTTCTGGCTGATGGGTTTTTTGAAAAAGTTGATTACTAGAGGGCATTTTTGATAATGTTTTTCTGATTCTGTTAAGTGTCATTTTTCATTGGCTTTTTCTCTATCAAAATCTTAAAAATAAAATAATGAAAAACAAATTTTGCTGATGCTTGAAAGATGCATAATTATTCTGAAAAATTACTGAGCGTTCTAAAAAAAACTTCCTCAATAACAATAAATAAATCTTAGACTATGTATGGCGTAAAACTTATCATAAAAAGTAACATATAAAAGGATGTTCTTTTTTCATAATCTATATTTATAGGGCACTTAAGACTATTTTTTAACACTTTACAACAAAGTTGAAAAGTGTTTATGACTTTGTTCATTCTGTCTGTCTGTCTGTCTGTCCGTTAGCACGATAACTGCCGTAAAAATTACTGAATCAAAATGGAATTTTAGTATGTTGTTCAGACGGTCTGTAGGACCTATGGGAATATAAATGAATAATATCACCCAATTAGTTTTGGATTGAACCCGGGTTGAAAAAATGAAATTCATTGAGCCCTATGGGACCTAATTTTTCAAATATTTTTTAAACGTATATATAATTCACAAATTGCTTCGAAAATTTTAGGTAATATTCAAATTGTTCCATAAAATATATAAAAAAAAAATCAGCGAAATATATTCAGTAGTTTTTTAAATAAAAATTAAAATAATAATAACACCTCTTATATGAATCGATCACGTGACCATGATATGAAAAGATCACGTGACCCACTTCATAATGATATATGGCATCCATCTTGTCTCAAAATCGTGATTTTTAAAGTTCTTTTTAATTCATATTGAGTGTTGTATCCATCCTAAAACTACTTTATTTCTGCTTAAATTCTGTGCATCTACATACTGAAACAAATCAATTACAGTATATTTGAGTTTAAATGCTTATCCATATATGATTATTTCTACAACGAAGCCTATTTTTCACTTATGTAAAATGTAAACAGCAAAATATGTAGAATGAGTTGCATTAGAATTGCTGTATTTCTTTAACACAAAATCATTTAGTTCATGGAGTCTGCATAGTTGATATGAATGAAATATTCCTTGATTTTACAAAGAGAAGGACGATTTTTTTCGATGAAGTTTTACGCATAGAGTTTAATTACTTGTAGCTCCATGGTCTTAAGTTTTTAAATAAGATAAATTATTTTAGTACTGTGATGAATGAAATGAATAGAAAAATGTTATGAATGAAATGCTGCTTTTATAGAGAGAGCCAGGCGTGTTATTTTTTCGATGACGTCATTTGAATGAATTTCAGTTGTTTTCGATGAAGTTTTCAAATATAATAAATTATCGTAGTATTATGATAATTCTAAATTTATTACAGAGGAATGTATCACATTTTAGAGATGTTTAAACCAGGCAATTTATATTTCAATTCCGTCATTTGAATGAAGTTCATTTTTTTCGATGAAGGTTTAAATTTTCAAATATAATAAATTAATGTAGTATTGTGAAAAGTCTTAAAATACCGAGGAATGTATTGCATTTTAGACATGTTTAAATAAAATTGTATTAAAGTTGGAAAGTGTTTCATAATCAATGCTTTAAGCATGATTGATCTTTCTTGTTATTTATTATTCGATGTACATAGTTTTGGCCATGATTTTAAAAGGCATTGTAATGAATTATGTTAAAGTAGGAAAAGTTTTGAAATGTAATAGCTTTTATAAAAAATTTTAATCAATATTTTGTGGAATTTACTTTCTGATTGGTAAGAAGCCTACTTCTTTATTTTTTAGAGATACATTTATTTAGGTTTATTTGATTCTAACAACATCGCGATAACATCAACAACCAACAGCTCTGGCCTTCTGTGATGTCTAATAACATGTGACAGTTTACAAAAAAAGGGGTTTTCGCTAATCTTACGTCTGCCATAATATAGACATTAAACTAAACAACTGTAACCTTTTTAGTTTTCAGAGGATTTAAGTAGCCGCATATTACTTAAACCAGCAAAATCCACGCCCTTCGTGCTCTACGCCCGTCCAAGTACATCACGGCTTTGCATGGAAAACAGGAACCAGAGAAAATCAACTCTCATCGACCCTCCCATCCGCTCCTAATATCCACAGACGTATGCGAGCCATGCATCCCTCTCATTCTATATTACGATTAAATTACTTTCATTTTCCCTATCAGAAACATACATTCTATATGATTGGTTGTGAGACGTAACGTTTTAACAATGATGGGTAGGTGAGGGTGGGTAGTACAAAAATAATAAGTCCTCCATTTTGGGTCAACACATGATTCTATTAATTACTATTTGTAGAAAATAATCATTATTTGTAATACCAAAGAGTTTGAGTCATTTTTCACGAACAACATAGGATTTACCTAAGTTTAAACAATCTCAGGACGAAGAAATATACTAATAATGACTACCATTAAACTTAAGTAGTTTGAAAAGTAGACTTAGCCTTTATATAGACATCAATATAGTGAAGCATCCGTTTGCGTATTTGGGAGTTTTAGAAAGGATAAATTTGATTTTCTTTTAAAATCCCGTTAGACGAGAATCTCAATTAGATAAAAATGGTTGATAATTTTTAGCGGATACTTAGCATGTTATAGTTATAAATTATTTTTCATAGTTTTCATAGTACAGAATTTGCAAATTATTAATGTACAATATTGTTTAAGGACATTGTTGACTACAGTGATTTTCAATTAAACTTATGTTCCAGATTTCTCACAAAATTCTAGTGCACGTTTTTCATACATGGGCGCCTGTAGAACGTTTTTCGGAAAGGGGGAGGGGCGGTTGTAAATTCAAGACTAAAATATATAACATCGTCTAGCTTGATGCTCGGCTTTGTTATCTTTAATATCCAATGGGGAGAGTGTCATCCCTTAAAAGTGACCATGACTTCATATTTAATAAAATGGTTGTAAAAGTTCAACTAATTTAGAAATAATTAAACATTTAAAATGTTATACTTTGTATGTATATATCTTACATAGGTAATATATATTAAAATATTGTTGCATTTCATTAACTCTTAGCATTTTTATGTTAGATTATTTTATTTTACTCATAAAGGAAATAAAACTTATTGAAAGTGTGGATTTCAATATAAATTCATTTATCAAATAAAAACCTTTTCTATGTTAAAATGACAATTGCTTAGCCTTCTGAGTCAAAATTATCACGCTACGCTACTGCCTTCTAGTATTCATATAATGCGTTAAATATTCACATTCTGGCCAGTACATACCCATTAGGCAGAAATCCATCGCAAGGGGGGAGAGACTGCATCTCCTGTTGGTACAAAGACCCCAGGCATAACATGGCAGAAGAATAACTTTTTCTAATACCACCAATTTAGACCGGATCCCAACGGAGGTACATGTCTACAGAGATGTCTACAGCCCATCATCTCTCGGAAGGATTTTTAGACCTACAGATTTAACATGGCCATACTGCGCCTAAGCACAGGGATAGCGCGCCTGGAATCGAACTCGGGTTCTCCAAGTGTGATCCCTATGCCTTAATAGTTTGGCCATCCCAGCCCGAAATGTAATTTAATCTTGGTGAATGGGGAACTTTTCGCTGAAATCTAAAATCACATGCCTTAGTTCTGTAACGTTCTTCCGCGCTTATTTTCATTCCCTCAATACTTTTGGATAATGAGAAGGTTTAAATATTATGGTTTTGCATTGAATCTGCCCACGTCATCAATTTGGTTCAATTTTGTGTGTGATTAAGACGTATTCTTTACTTTTTCTTGAGCCTTTATTGTGTAGGCACGAACATTGAAAAACTTGTTTTTATTTATTTATTTAAATTACGATTTTCATACACTGCCTTCCAAAAGTTAAGCCCGTGGTGGTAAATCTGGCATACCTAAGAAGTTATGTCGGACATAACTCTGATTGGATGGACTCCAAATTTCACACGCAGGTACCAATTGATTAATATATTCATGAGTATAATAATAAGACAAATTATATATATATATATATATATATAATTGAAGATTTTTATGATTACTTGTAATATATATATACCCGAGAAATACCAAAGAAAATTGCTTGTAAACTGAAGGTTTTTGCAAATCAAAAGCCTAGTGTAGCACGATGAGCTATGCAAGACGTTTGGAAATTGAATAAATGGAATCTAGTGAATATAAAAGGAATAAAATGAATATGAAAAGCATTTCTGAAACCATGTACGTTATCAAGGGCCATACATGTTTCATTAATGCTGATTCTACGTTTCTGTTTACACAACTGTAAAATGTATTACAGGAATAATGTAAATGGCCCGACGTAGAAGAAAAGACAAAGTGGATCAAATATACAAAAAAATCAAACATGAATATAAAATATTCTGTTACACCAGCTTGCCGCTAATTATTGAAATGAGGATGCAAAGTATTATAAAGTAATATCAAAAGAATATAATGAAAATAAAATGAAAATATATCTACCCCTAGTACTGTGGTACTTCTGGAAAAGCATGTGTATTACCAATCATCTCAGAACAGGTTACAGTGAATTTTTTGTTACTGACTAAGCAGTTTTCTCAAAGCAGGTTAAAGTGAATTATACGAATTGTTTAACTGTTAGAAGAAGACATGGAGATTATGAATTATTTAGAAATACTAGAGTATGATCTGTCAATATGTTGCTGTAATTGTTGCAAGTTTTTGAATTTAAATTTAAAATGTGTTTTAATAAAAGAAAAAATAAGATTGGGCGGGTAGTTATTTTTGATGACGGTGTTGATGAATTTATGAAGATGTTCTTTGTAGTAACAAGGTGTGCTTAACATTTTGATTCTTAATAACTGGTTATTAATAATATTTCTATATACAGATTTGGAAAGATTGGAAGAGAAATGTTGAAGTTTATTTACTTTGAAGTTATAAGTTTCTGTTTTGTCATAGATTTTAAATTTTATTGTATTTTCATTTTTAATTGTTAAACTAACGTCTAGAAAATTGATCCAGTTGGATGTATATACATTTTCAATGAGTTGTAGATTAGGTGGATAGAAATCAAAATTTAATTCATTGGCCTCATTAGTAATTCCAATAATAATTAGACCATCAATATATCTGTACATTATATGACTGTTGAAAGGGTTCTGATTTTCGTAAAAATGTAGATAAAGGTTGGCCAGTATGGTGGATGATTTACCTCCCTGTGGTATTCCTTTATTTAATTTGTATATGCATTATATATATATATATATATATATATATATATATATATATATATATATATATATATATATATATATATATATTGTAAAAAAATTAACTACTTGTATATTTTAATTACCTGTGACTTATCCTCTATTGAAAGTTGTATGAAGAACACATATGCAAGAATAAAAATAAAATAAAACAGACCAAACGTTTGGATTGAACATAAATCCTTTATAAGTAAAACAGGTACTAAAAAGGCATTAAATGTCCCTCGTTCCCTGTTCTATGTATAAGTTAAGCATTTGAAATCTGGTTATCATGTTGAGAAAGCCATGACAGAATTTAAGCCTCTAACTACACCCAATAATGAAATTAAAATTTAAATTAAAAAGAAATCGTATATATAATACAGACACTAAATCTGCACTAACATAGATGGTGTAAGTGCACGAATAGTGTATAAGCTGAATAGATTCAAGAAGATAAATCAAAAAATGAAGCTACGCAGTTTGATAATTGTCATAATTTCGCATGTTAAAAGCGTAGTCTCAAAATCAGAAAACTTTGCTTCCAGTGTATTTCGCCGAGTTTATGTTAGATTATATACGTGTGGGTTCTGTAACCCATAACTTCGCTTTACTGTTTTCCGGCGGGTACTTTTAGGATGCCACTTGGTGATGCCTTTACACGCTATATGTAGGATGATGCTTTTACACGCTTTATGTAGGATGTTCCTGGCTACTCAAATACCTGCTGCGAGCCTTAGGGCAAGCCGAGTGATCTGGGCCTTCAACGCTATATGTAGGAAGACGCTTTGGTTTACATATGAAATCGTTAGAGTTTCACAGCTTCTTTTTACGATAGATTTCTCTCCGTTATGTGCACATAACGGAGAGAGAGCATGGTTTCCGTAGCGGCGTTTTTTTTTTTAGTAGTCGTAAAGAAGACTGGAAGGATGAGTAGTCGTAAAAAAGACAGGGAGGAATAACTTTTAGCATATATATATATATATATATGTGTGTGTGTGTGTGTGTCTGTACGTACATTTATATATATAATTTAGGTTGGTTCTTAAAAGGCATGTTTTTTATTATATTTTTATTTTATTGATCTTACCCTCTACAATTGTTCATTTTGCATAGAAAATTTTCAACAAAAACAAATTGAAATTTAGAGGTAGCTCAAATGGCTCGAAGTTTAACGATTTCGATTAATTAAAGACAAAAAAAACCCTAAAAGTCTAGAGAATTGTAGTAATGTTACTAGCCGAATACCCGTTGAAAATCAACAGTCTCACAATAAACAACCCTTGAATAATGTGAATTTTTTAATAATTCGCGTTTCCCATTTATTCGGCAAATCGATTATTTTAGTGTGCAGAACCCCCTAAAGAAGAAAATATTGGGAAACTGGAATTGTACACGCTCTTCCTTCCAAACTATCTACCCTTACACCAAATTTGATAAATATGAATTTGATAAATATGACCCATAAATGAACATTTTTGAAAAACTCTTTCTTGGGTATTTTATCAAATGATTCGTCTATACCAAATATCAAGCCCTTTTAAATTTAAAAGGAAGATTATCCTCATTTATTCAAAAAATCGAAAATATTAGTGTGCGGCACCCCTTGAAGTAGCAAATATTGGAAATCTGAAATTTCACACTTTCTTCCTTTCAACCTACCCGTACACCTACCCGTACACCAAATTTGAAGTCTCTATCCTCTCAAGAAGCATGCTTTTTCTATCACATCATCTTTCGAAACGTTTTTCTGTGTGACACCCCGTTAATGAATATTTTTATCAAACCGTATTCATCTTTGGTTTTTTTGTCAAATGGTTAGTCCATATACTAAATTTCAGGCCTCTATCAAATTGTAAAGGAGGCGTTTTTCATTTGTTCGGCAAATCGAACATTTTAGTGAGCGCCACCCCCTATAGTAGCAAATGTTGGAAAACTGAAATTGTACACTTTCTTCCTTTCCAACTTTTTACCTGTACACAAAATTTGAAGTCTCTATCTCATCGCGAAGCATGCTTTTCTAGTATTTCACCTTCCGAATGCTTTTGTGTAGAGTATCCACCCTCTTAAATATACATTTTTCCAAAACTCTATATTCTTTTTGTGATTTTTATCAGATGATTCTCCCAAATACTAAATATCAAGCCTCTATCACGTTTTAAAAGAGGCGTTTCTCCTTTATTCCGAAAATCGAACATTTTAGTATGCGGCACCCCCTGAAGCACAAAATATTGGTAAACTGAAATTGTACACTTTTTTCCTTCCAAACTATCTATCCTTACACCAAATTCGATATCTCTAACTCATTGCGAAGCATGGTTTTTTATCTATTCCCTTTTCGAACGTTCTACTCTGGAGCACCCCCCTTAAACGAACATTTTTGAAAACTATATTCGTCTTAGGTGTTTTCGCCAAATGATTAGCCCATATGCCAAATTTCAAGCCTCTATCTCATTTTAAAGCAGCATTTATCTCATTTATTCGATAAATCGAACATATTAGTGTGCTGCACCCCCTTAACTAGAAAATATTGGAAATCTGAAATTCCACACTTTCTTCCTTTCGAACGATTTACCCATACAACAAATTTGAAGTCTCTATCTCATCGCAAAACATTCTTTCCTATCATTTCACTTTTCGAACGTTTTGGTGTGGAGCACCCCGTCTAGAGAACGTTTTCGAAAAATTCTGTTTTTCCAGGGAGTTTTATCGAACGACCGAGCCTTGTACCAAATTGCAAGTCTCTATCTATTCGGGAAGAGCCTAAAAAAGCGTGACAGACAGACAGACAGACGGACAGACGAACACTTAGCAATTAGTATATACTAGCCGAATACCCGTTGAAAATCAACGGTCTCGCAATAAGCAACCACTGAATATTGTCCTTTTTTTAAAAATTCGCGTTTCACATTTATTTGGCAAATCGAATATTTTAGTGTGCGGAACCCCCTAAAGAAGAAAATATTGTAAATTTTAAATTCCGCACGTCTTCCTTTCGAACTATCTACCAGGACACTAAATTAACGACTCTATCTCATCCCAAAGCATACTATTTTATCATCTCCCTTTTCAAGCGTTTTTCTGTGGAGCACACCCATAAATGAACATTTTTGAAAAACTCTGTTCGCCTTGGGTTTCTTATTAGATGATTGGCCCCTATACCAAATATCAAGCCTCTATCACAGTTAAAGGAAGCATGTCTCATTTATTCCGAAAATCGAACATATTGGTGTTCGCCCCCCCCCCCCCCTAAAGTTGCAAATATTGGAAATCTGAAATTGCACACTTTCTTCCTTTCAAACTATCTACCAGTACACCAAATTTGATGTCTTTATCCTATCGTGAAGCATGTTTCTCTATCACTTCATATTTCGAATGTATTTTTGTGTTGCATCCCCTTAAATGGACATTTTTGAAAAACCGTAATAATCGTAGGTTTTTTTTATCAAATGATTACCCCATATACTAAATTTCAAGCCTCTATCACATTGTAAAGGAGGAGTTCTTCATTTGTTCGTCAAATCGAATATTTTTGTGTACGGCACCCCCTACAATAGCAAATGTTGGAAAACTGAAATTGTACATTTTCTTCCTTTCTAACTATCTACACGTATACCAAATTTGAAGTCTCTATCTCATCGCGAAGCATGCTTTTTCTACCATTTCACCTTTCGAATGTTTTTCTATGGAGTACCCACCCCCCCTTAAATATACATTTTTGAAAAACTTCATTCTTCTTGGATTTTCTACTAAATGATTCGTCCATATACCAAATATTAAGCATCTATCACGTTCTAAAAGGAGTGTTTCTACTTCATTCCGAAAATCGAGCATTTTTGTGTGCGACATCCCCTAATGTAGAAAATATTGAAAACTCAAATTGTACACTTTCTTCCATCCAAACTATCTACCCATACACCAAATTTCAAATCTCTATCTCATCCCGAAATATGTTTTCGTATCAATTCACCTTTCGAACGTTTTCCTCTGGAGTACCCCCTTAAATGAACGTTTTTGAAAAACTATAATCTATAATCGTCTTAGATGTTTTTATCAAATGATTATTTCATATACCGAATTTCAAGCCTCTATCAAATTTTAAAGGAGCCGTTTCTCATTTATTCGGTAAATCGAACATTTTGGTATGCGGCACCCCCTTAAGTAGAATATTGGAAATCTGAAATTGCACACTTTCTTCCTTTCGAACGATTTACCCATACACTAAATTTGAAGTCTCTATCTTATGGCAAAGTATGCTTTCCTATCATTTCACTTTTCGAAAGTTCTGGTGTGGAACACCCCGTTTAGAGAATGTTTTCGAAAAATTCGATTTTTTCAGGTGGTTTTATCGAACGATCGAGCTGTGTACCAAATTACAAGTCTCTATCAATTCGGGAAGTGCCTAAAAAAACGTAACAGACAAACAGACGGACGGACACTTGGCAATTAGTATATATAGATAGATGAAATTAGTATATATATAGATAGATAGATTTTATTGAATGTTTTAATAACAAAAATATTTGTTTGGATGTAGAAATTATCATGAAAATAACAAGAATCTATTTATGTTCTGCCATGGATGGGCCTGGACCCATCAGAGTCTGTTTTCGGCTACCTGGATAAGCTTGCCTGTGCCTCTCAACGACTTGCATTAATAATTGTAGCTGAGGTTCCTATTTGGTTAATAATCCACTGAACTCTTGAATAAGAGCAACACCACGTTCCACATGATCATTTATGACTTCCATATTTTCACAATTTTTAAAGCTTGAGGGAAATCTTGTTGATTTTCCCATCTAATTGGGTCAAGTTGTAGACATCCATCTGGAAGTTCCATCATTTTAAACAGTATGATTGATCTTTTCGTCACAAAATCATCAATTTTTCCCCCGAAAGGATTTAAGAACAGTATTTATGCGTTTTGGAGACTCCTTGTGTTCCTTCACTTCGTGCATAGCTTTAGCCATAACCCGCTTTGTAAAAAGAGGCACACCACTGTCAGAAGAAACTAATGCTACAAGATCTTCTGATAAATACCAGAGATGCTTTGCTAATTTCTCCGATGCAGCTTTGGAAATGGCTAAATGTATAGCTGAATAGTTCAGAAGAGTTTTCAGCAGCTGAAAATCGTTATAAGGTGCATCAGATGCTATAGGAGCTGTTATCCAGGCATTAACATACACTCGAACAATAAATATGCGTATGTCAAGTAATCATGTTTCTCCTTTTACTTTGAGCTTGAACTGGAACCGAAACATCCATAGTTTAAGACAAAACTTTCGACATGCACCGACCATGATTCACAGCCCCTGGTGCCAAAACTCTTATACCTTGAACCACGAATTCCCCCAAGAAAAATAATAACTAGTTCAAGAAACACTTTGTAATCATTTCTTGGATGAGTATGCTTTAAGCACTTATAGAAAAACTCTAGTATAGTATCCTTGACATCAAGCACAAAGTCTGCAACTGTTTCATCATCTGTTACAGTCTGGAATTTTTGTCTATCGATAAACTCCCAAGAGGCTCGAAATCGTTTAAAAAGGAGAACTTCAGGAGCGGATGACGATCCCATGCATACATCAACAAGAAAGATCGATCATGCATAAAGCATTGATTATGAAACACTTTTCAACTTCAATGCAATTTTATTTAAACATCTCTAAAATGCGATACATTCCTCGGTAATATTTTTAAAATTATCACAATACTACATTAATTTATTATATTTGAAAACTTAAAACTTCATCGAAAAAAATGAACTTCATTTCAATGACAGCATTGAAATATAAATTGCCTGGTTTAAACATATCTAAAATGCGATACATTCCTCGGTAATATTTTTTAAATTATCATAATACTGCAATAATTTATTATATTTGAAAACTTCATCGAAAACAAATGAACTTTATTTAAATGACGTCATCGAAATAAAAATTGCCTCTATATAAAAGCAGCATTTTATTCATAAACATTTAATCAATCATTTCATTCATCACAATACTAAAATAATTTATTTTATTTAAAAACTTAAAACCACGAAGGTACAAGTAATTTAACTCTATGCTTAAAACTTCATCGAAAACATCGTCTGGTTGGTTATCTTTGTAAAATCAATGAATATTTCATTCATATCGGCTATATTGCAGACTCTATGAGCTAAATATTTTTGCGTTAAAGAAATTCAGCAATTTTTATACAACTCATTCTACATCTTTTGGTGTTTACATTTTCCATAAGTAAAAATTAGGCCTCGTTGTAGAAGTAATCAAAGCTTGATAATCATTTAAACTCAAATATATTGTAATTGCGTTGTTTCAGTATGCAGATGCATAGAATTTAAGCAAAAATAAAGCGGTTTTAGAACGGATACAACACCAAATATGAATTAAAAAGAGCTTTAAAAATCACGATTTTGCTACAAGATGGATGCCATATTTGATTTTGAAATGGGTCACTTGATCTCTTCATATAATGGTCACTTGATCACTTCATATAAAGGGTTAAAGACCCAGACCGTCCGACTCGTCCAGAGGACTTAGAGTAACTAATTGGACGGCCGGTTCATATAAAGGGTGTAATTTTTATTTTAATTTTTATTTAGAAACGACTGAATATATTTTGCTGAATTTTTTTTATATATTTTGTGGGATAATTTGAATATTTCCTAAAAATTTTCAAAGCAATTTGTGAATTTTGAATTCGCTTAAAAAATGTTTGAAAAATTAGGTCCCATAGGGTTCAATGTATTTCATTTTTTTAACCCGAGTTTAATCCTACACTAATTGGGTGATATTATTCATTTATATTCCCATAGGTCCCACAGACCGTCTGAACAACATATTAAAATTTCATTTTGATAAAGCCGTTTTTACGGCAGTTATCGTGCTAACGAGCAGACAGACAGACAGACAGAATGAACAAAGTCATAAACACATTTCAATTATGTTGTAAAGTGTTTAAAACTGCCCTTATACAGATAACTAAGTTCATAATATGATGACAACATGCCAAATACAGAAGTTATTTTGCAGTTTTTTTCTCAAGAAGAACACAGGTGCCATTATTTACAGGTGCCATTATTTAGTCCTGTATTGAGTTTGTTGTGTTGAAACACATTGCATGAACCTCGTCTGTAATTTACCATTCTTGCAAAGTTTCATAAATCGCTTCTCCAGTTTCCGATGGTAGTCTAGCAACAGTGAATATCTAGTTTAGCAACTTCTTTTCTTGAACCTGAAACTGGTAGATGGTGAACTTTTTCCTTTCCAGTTAGGTCTGGTAGAAGTTTCCCTTTCCAGTGCACGAAACTCTCCTTCAAACTCGCCTTTGATGTTATGAAATTGTTCAGATCGATGTTTCCTCCTCAGTCTTTGAATAAAGCTTCTATTTACAGCAAATTCTTCCATGTTGTGGCCCAAACTCTTTGCGGTTTCTGTTTTACAGTTTTACAAAGCATTGACTTAAAATTGTTTTAATAGAAAAGTTGAAAGTTAAAGTAATGAAATAATGAATTACAATTATAATCATAAATTTCTTGTCTTGAAAAAGAATATATCCGTATTAAATATTTTTTTCATTTGTTTTTGCCATATCAAAAATCTTACTTTATTGAACTACCTCTAAATATTGTTCAATTTAGTTCATATTTGGCATAATTTAGTTTTAGATATATATATGAACACAATGGGGGAGAGGGGGTAAGACAAACAAAATTTTAAACTTCAATATGGGACGTAGCCTGGCATTGACACATGCGTTTCATCCCTTCACTCGAGTAATACAGCGCAGCAGAGGGAAATAACTACCATTCCTGTAGAAGGGCTGTTTTCAGTTCTCAGAGGCAATTTTCAGAGCAGTTGGAGGGGGAAGGGGTAGATTGGTAGACACAGCTCATCCAAGGACATCCCAAAAATTTTCGATTGGATTGATGTTCAAAAAGTTGCCACTGCATTCGAGCAATACCTTTGCTTTCAAGGTACTCGTCCACCAGCCTTGTTCGTGTGGGCGAGTATTGCCGCCCATCAAACGAATATTTGGACCTACAGCTGCAGCGTAGAGTCTCACGCGCAGGGGTTCCATGACTTGATCCCGATAACTTTTCTCCGTCACCGTACCTATCCTCCACAGTTAACATATACAGTTTGGTGCGATATCCTAAAGAAAATCCAGCCCGCACCATAATACTACCATGCTTAAAGGCGTGGTGTTCAACGGTGTTATTAGACTGGCTGATTGTTACTCATTCTTACCAGAAACCTTGCACGTTTATCGTTTTAATCTGGTATGAATGGTAACTCATCTATGAAGAGTACATTGGACCACTGGCTTCTATTCAAGTCGCATGCTGACAACCCCGCTTAAATGGTGTTCCTGTGGCCTTAGCGCTCAAAGCCCCACAAACTCGTGGTACCAGGGCATAGTGTCTTTCGACATGTAGCTCTCGCCTCACAGTACTCGTCGTTTACGGTTGTCTAGTAATATGATGGACTGGTCATCATCAGAGGATGTTGTAACACTAACACGATTTGGAGTTCCGTATAACTGTCCTACTTGATTGGAATTGCTTCCACGAACGATGAATGACTGAATGGTCGACACAAAATAAATGGGCGACTTCCTTAATGAACTTTCCTGCTTCAGGCCTCCCAGCAGCACACCAGCGTTGAGAATCTTCCAAATGTATTTTTTGTGTCATAACAAAAATTATCTAATCCAAAATCAACTCTAACACTCTTCAAAAAATTTTTTTTGGTCACTCAAACTCTTGGACTCAAATGAGCCGTTTTCACCTCCACGCCTTATTTTTATATCGTTCGACGATAAAACCACTATTGGACACATCATTTGATATTTGCATATATCTCCATTGATGACAACAGTAAATTTCACACAAATAAATTACTATATGTGTTCGCTGTTTGAGAATTTGCATCGCGTGCTCAACTTTTGGAGAGCAGTGTATAGAGTATAGGAGAAATATTGTTATGTCAATATTCCAAGTTTTCGACGGATTTACACGTAATCAATTTACACACGTAATCTACGCCGTAAATATTGTGCTGTTTATATTGTGTTTTGATAACGCCTTCGCCTATATTTTCCACATAGAATCAATTAGGACTCAAAACACATATTGTCTTGTCAGAAAACTTTTGTGTTATAACTTGATCCGGAAATTAACTTCTAGACATTTGCTTTTTGCCTGGGGTGTGCGCATTGGAATTTCAAATGAGTTCCTATCTGGCCAGACGACGCGAGCGGTATATTTTGAATCAATATGTTAGAAGTCAGACTTGAAGATTCCAAGGTAAACACGATAAAGTTTAATATTGAGGAATTTACACGAAGACATTAATTAAAGCTCGATGTTGAAAAGTCATATTCTCAGGTTTTAAAATGGTGTAATATAGGAATAGTAATCCGATGTGCCCGATGGCGTTAGTAAAATTGTATATCAAACAACATAATTTCGAGCGTGAGTAATTCGTGACTTTTATTATCGTTTGCTAAATGGCAACAAGTTTATGTACATCTTCGATGATTTAAGTTTGTGTACGTTATACGATTTTAATAAAGTAAGAAATTAAGTTATTTAAAAATACCTTTTTGCAATAATAGCACTTTACACTTTCTGAAACTTTATTAATAGTTTTGTCTAATTTTATAACATTCAATTGATTTATTAAATCTTAAACCAGAGTAAAAGTTCTATATGTTCAGTGAAGATTCTTCTTAAGCGTACAGTTCGACCTAATCGAAACTTAAGCGCTTTTGCCATTATTTTCCGGTCACTTAAGAAATGGACTATCAAAATTGATTGATTGAGATAATTTTAAGTCATTTTACGAAGGTAAATAATGCTAATATACAATTTATATTAAAAATATTCTTTTTTGAAGATATCTTTGACATAAAAAAAATCAAACTTATGATCTTTTACATTTATAACCATTCAGTGAATAAAAATTTTGCCGTGATTTTTCAAGGATACTCACTACTTATGGAATAACAAAAACACAATTAAGAGATTTCTTAGATATTAATTCCGCTCAAAATGATATGTCATTTATTGTTACTGACTAAACTAGAAGTACACGATTTCATGTAAATTGTTTGCTGATTTCGAGAGATATCCTGTCCCTATGGATAAATAAAGGAATTTAAATATGCAAAATGATAACTCCTAAACAAAGATGCTCATTTATTCCAGCTTTAAATTACTTATGAAGCAGTCTCGCATATAATAATTGATTAACTTTTTCAGTCTTTCTAGAACTTCCCGCACTTTCGGTGACCTAGAAAACTGAATCTTTTCATACTTACAGTATCGACCACAGGACAGAACCTAACAAAGCAGGAATTTCACTTTCCCCAGGGGAGGGGAGAAGTTTGGGGGAGAGGGAGGACTGGAAAAATGTTTACTGACTTTCCTACACACCCTCCCTCTATAACCTAAAACACCTTAACCTTTACACTCTTATAATATCGACCACAGAATAGAATCTAACATAATCCAACTTTCGCTTTCTTCTCCAGGAGGCGGAAAAATAGAAAAATCAAAATTTTCTCTCTCCGGAAATCTCCTTTGGTGACCTAGAATGCTTAATTTTTGCACACTTTTTGTATCATCTGAGAGATACAACCTAATGCAGCAGATTTTTCGATTTTCCTTCAAAAGCAGAGAAAGTGGATGTTTCTTAGAATAATTTTCCAGACTATCCAAATCTCCCACTGACTTAAAAGGCGGAATATTGCACAACCAGATAGAATTGAATAGAATTGGATTTTAGATATCTCCCCCAGGGGCAAAAAAATAAGGGGAAGTGTCAAAAGGTCTTTCCAATACCCCTTCCCCCCTTCAATAAGCTGGAAGAGAACCCCGTCGTTTTTCCTTGCCGTTCTCATTAATCTTTCAACTTCATTACGTATTTCTTAAACACCAGAAGAAAAAGAAAATATTTTTATTTATCCAGAAATATTAAAGACATACCAGAATGGAAGATTGAAATTTACGAAATTAGTACGCACAAATTTACGAAATGAGTTCACACATTTTCAGTGAGATAATAAGAGTATCCTTAAATAAAAAAAAATGCCAATAAACTTCGCAACTTCAAAACACATTAATGAAAAATGACGAGAATCGGTAATTTGATTAATTTAAGTCGTGGCTTCTTTCAACGGATCGAAAATAGAAAGCATATTTTGTGTATTTTTCTGTTTCGTCACTGCTTAAAAAGAAACATTTTCAATTTTAACGTTAGAGAAAAATTATCTTTTATTTGATTATTGCGTTTCTTTTGGTATTAACCCAAAGAATGAAAGAATAAAGCGAAATACTTTATTTTTTGTTTTCTATATTATGTTTATCACCGAAACGTCATTAAAAATAAATTTTGCCGTCTTCTTAAGTTATAATTAGGAAACTTCTAACAAATGAAAATAGTCTTAAACATATATATTTTGAAGAAAGGCTAGAACAGTAGTCTTCAAACGAAGGGACGCGAGTCAATAGGGGTACGCTAAGAGAATTAAGTATTTTCTTTTTGTATTCTTTTCCTTAGACAAGGGAATGACAGAAAAAATATAGAAAAGAAATTTAAATATGCCTGTACTACCAATCATCTCCTTAGCGAGTAAGTGATATGACAATGTGTTCATTATTTATTTTACTAGTGAGACATTCTGCCCTATAAGTAATGAACAAAAGACACTCAAGAAAGTTTCCTACTTTTGTTGAGTTTGTTTACCGAGTTGAGTCGTATATCTCAAATAAAAATTTATAAAATGATGAGACATAAAAAACTTTATGGTCTCACTTTCAGTATCTGTTGTCATACGCTACGTAAAGCTCCATTGGTACGTCGCAGTTTTTTGCTGTGAAAAAAGTATAGTCATTGCATTATGTAGGGGACGGGCCGCCCACATCATGCACTCACTTTCAGTATCTGATGTCATATGCTCATAAAGAGCTCCAGAGTTGATGAAATGTTTATCCGTGATGGATGCACGTTTGGCAACATTTTGTGGCAGCGTTATAGATAGACAGCGTAAATAGATAGACAGAAAAACCATGGTGGTTATTGTAGAGTTTTTCTCAGATATAAAATAATTGAAGCTTGAGCCAACATATAAATTGAAGTGAGGGGAGTACAGCAGTTGGAAAAATGTATGTGAAACTCAATGAACGGTATGCACAAGTTCCCCTAGAGCCTAAACAGCCCATCCGCAATATCGTTTATGACGCAGAACGAGGCGACACCATTGACCCAACAATGAAATGGTTCGGCCTCTCACTCAATTAAATATGGGATCACAAAAACTTCCTTTTACTTGAATTATCATTATTTCCTTTTACTTGAAAACATTTCTCTTTATTTCAAATTTCTCTTCAAATTGCCTAACAGAGTGATGTCCGTTCGCCTGTCTGCGGTCGATGTCTTGTGTACACAATGGCTACCATAAATATTAATGGATTTTCACAAAACTTTATATCCGGCTTTGCTATCAAAAAATCTAAACTAGATGGCCTATAACTAGATAGCCTTTTTTTTAAATGGTTGCGAACATTGTATACACAACATTGTGTACATATTGTTGTGTACAAAATGTTCTTGGGCATATACGACTCAAAATAAAGTCATAGGGCGCCTATAAAGGAATCGTATTTGGACATTAACAGAATTTTAAGAAACAATAAAAGTGATAACATAGAAAGGACATGTATAATAATGATTACTTTCAATTCATTTGAAATTTTCTTTGACACTTCTGATTTAATAATCCGTCATTCTTATATATGTCATTTCCATGTTATCTCTTCTATTGTTCCTTAAAATCATATTAATATCTATATATACTAATTGCCAAGTGTCCATCTGTCCGTCTGTCACGCTTTTTTAGGCACTTCCCTAATAGACTTGCAATTTGGTACACGGCTAGCTCGTTCGATAAAAACCCCTGAAAAAAATCAAATTTTTCAAAATCGTTCTCTAGAGTGGGGTGCTCTACACCAAAACGTTCGAAAAGTGAAATGATAGTAAAGCATACTTTGCCATAGAGACTTCAAATTTGGTGTATGGGTAAATCGTTCGAAAGGAAGAAAGTGTGCAATTTCAGATTTCCAATATTTTCTACTTAAGGGGGTGTCGCACACCAAAATGTTCGATTTACAGAATAAATGAGAAAACGCTCCTTTTAAATATTATAGAGACTTGAAATCCGGTATATGGGCTAATCATTTGACGGAAACACCCAAGACAAATATAGTTTTTTAAAAATGTTCCTTTAAGGCGGCGCTCTAGAGTTAAACGTTCGAAAAGTGAATTGATAAAAAACCATGCTTTGGAATGAGATAGAGATACCAAATTTGGTATAAGGGTGGATAGTTTGAAAGGAAGAAAGTGTACAATTTCTGTTTACCAATATTTTCTACTTTAGGGGATGCCGCACACCAAAATGTTCGATTTTCGGAATAAAGGAGAAACGCCCCTTTTAAAACGTGATTGAGGCTTGATATTTGATATATGGGAAAATCATCTGACAGAAATCACAAAAAGAATAGAGATTTTCAAAAATATATAGTTAAGTGGGTAGGTACTCCACACAGAAGCATTCGAAAGATGAAATGCTAGAAAAGCATGCTTCGCGATGAGATAGAGACTTCAAATTTGGTGTACGGGTAAAAATTTGGAAAGGAATCAAGTGTTCAATTTCAGTTTTCCAACATTTGTTATTGTAGGGGGTGCCGCTCACTAAAATGTTCGATTTACTGAACAAATGAAAAACGTCTCCTTTACAATGTGATAGAGACTTGAAATTTAGTATATGAGCTAACCATTTGACAAAAAAACCAGAGATGAATACAGTTTGACAAAAATGTTCTTTAACGGGGTGGTACACAGAAAAACGTTCGAAAGGTGAAGTGATAGAAAAACATGCTTCTCGATAGGATAGCGACTTCAAATTTGGTGTACGGGTAGATTGTTTGAAAGGAAGAGAGTGTGAAATTTCAGATTTCCAATATTTGCTACTTTACGGTGTACGCACACTAATATGTTCGATTTTTCGAGTAAATGAGGAACACTTCCTTTTAAATGTGATAGAGGCTTGGTATTTGGTATTTGGGCCAATCATCTGATAAAAAACACAAGACAAACAGAGTTTTTCAAAAGTGTTCATTTATGGATGTGCATCACAGACAAAAGTTCCAAAGGAGAAATAATAAAATAGGGGTGCCTCGGGATGAGATAGACTTTAATGTGGTGTAAGGGTAGATAATTCGAAAGGAAGAAATGCTCAAATTTAGTTTCCCAATAATTTCTTCTTTAGGCAGTTCTGCACACCAAAATATTTTATTTGACGAATAAATGTGAAACGTGAATTATTAAAAAATTTACATTATTCAGAGGTTACTTATTATGAGATCGTTGATTTTCAACGGGTATTCGGCTAGTATATACTAATTGCCAAGTGTCCGTCTGTCTGTCTGTCTGCCTGTCACGCCTTTTTTAGGCCCTTCCCGAATAGATAGAGACTTGCAATTTGGTACACGGCTCGGACGTTCGATAAAACCCCCTGGAAAAATCGAATTTTTCGAAAACGTTCCATAGAGGGGGTGCCCCACATCAAAACGTTCGAAAAGTGAAATGACGGGAAAGCATGCTTTGCGATGAGATAGAAACTTCAAATTTGGTATATGGGTAAATCACTCGAAGAAAGTGTGCAATTTCAGATTTCCAATATTTTCTGCTTAAGGGGAGGTGCAGCACACCAAAACGTTCGAAAATTGAAATGATAGGAGAGCATGCTTTGCGATGAGATAGAGACTTCAAGTTTGGTGTATGGGTAAATCGTTTGAAACAAAGAAAGTGTGGAATTTCAGATTTCCAATATTTTCTACTTAAGGGGGTGCCGCACACCAAAACGTTCGAAAAGTGAAATGACGGGAAAGCATGCTTTGCGATGAGATAGACTTCAAATTTGGTATATGGGTAAATCACTCAAAGGGAAGAAAGTGTGGAATTTCAGATTTCCAATATTTTCTACTTAAGGGGGTGCCGCACACCAAAACGTTCGAAAAGTGAAATGACGGGAAAGCATGCTTTGCGATGAGATAGAAACTTCAAATTTGGTATATGGGTAAATCACTCGAAGAAAGTATGCAATTTCAGATTTCCAATATTTTCTGCTTAAGGGGGGGTGCAGCACACCAAAACGTTCGAAAATTGAAATGATAGGAGAGCATGCTTTGCGATGAGATAGAGACTTCAAGTTTGGTGTATGGGTAAATCGTTTGAAACAAAGAAAGTGTGGAATTTCAGATTTCCAATATTTTCTACTTAAGGGGGTGCCGCACACCAAAACGTTCGAAAAGTGAAATGACGGGAAAGCATGCTTTGCGATGAGATAGACTTCAAATTTGGTATATGGGTAAATCACTCGAAGGGAAGAAAGTGTGGAATTTCAGATTTCCAATATTTTCTACTTAAGGGGGTGCCGCACACCAAAACGTTCGAAAAGTGAAATGACGGGAAAGCATGCTTTGCGATGAGATAGAAACTTCAAATTTGGTATATGGGTAAATCACTCGAAGAAAGTATGCAATTTCAGATTTCCAATATTTTCTGCTTAAGGGGGGGTGCAGCACACCAAAACGTTCGAAAATTGAAATGATAGGAGAGCATGCTTTGCGATGAGATAGAGACTTCAAGTTTGGTGTATGGGTAAATCGTTTGAAACAAAGAAAGTGTGGAATTTCAGATTTCCAATATTTTCTACTTAAGGGGGTGCCGCACACCAAAACGTTCGAAAAGTGAAATGACGGGAAAGCATGCTTTGCGATGAGATAGACTTCAAATTTGGTATATGGGTAAATCACTCGAAAGGAAGAAAGTGTGGAATTTCAGATTTCCAATATTTTCTACTTAAGGGGGTTCTGCACACTAAAATATTCGATTTGCCGAATAAATGTGAAACGCGAATTATTAAAAAATTACAATATTCAGGGGTTGCTTATTGCAAGAACGTTGAGTTTCAACGGGTATTCGGCTAGTATATACTAATTGCCAAGTGTCCGTCTGTCTGTCTGTCTGTCACGCCTTTTTTAGGCACTTCCCGAATAGATAGAGACTTGCAATTTGGTACACGGCTCGGTCGTTCGATAAAACCCCCTGGAAAAATCGAATTTTTCGAAAACGTTCCTTAGAGGGGGTGCCCCACACCAAAACGTTCGAAAAGTGAAATGACGGGAAAGCATTCTTTGCGATGAGATAGAGACTTCAAATTTGGTGTATGGGTAAATCACTCGAAAGGAAGAAAGTGTGCAATTTCAGATTTCCAATATTTTCTACTTAAGGGGGTGTCGCACACCAAAACGTTCGATTTACCGTATAAATGAGAAAATACGCCTTTAAAATTTGATAGAGGCTTAAAATTTGGTATATGGGCTAATAATTTGACGAAAACGCCCAAGACGAATACAGTTTTTCAAAAATGTTCGTTTAAGGGGGTGCTCCAGTGTAAAACGTTCGAAAAGTCAATTGATAAAAAAAACCATGCTTTGGAATGAGATAGAGATATCAGATTTGGTGTAAGGATAGATAGTTTGAAAGGGCGAAAGAGTACAATTTCAGTTTACCAATATCTTCTTCTTTAGGGGGTGCCGCACACCAAAATGTTCGATTTTCGGCATAAAGGAGAAACGCTCCTTTAAAAACGTGATAGAGGCTTTATATTTGGTATATGGGCGAAACATCTCATAGAAATCACAAAAAGAATAGAGTTTTTAAAAAAAGTATAGTTAAAGGGGTGGGTACTCCACACAAAAGCATTCGAAAGATGAAAAGCTAGAAAAGCATGCTTCACGATGAGATAGAGACTTCAAATTTGGTGTACGGGTAAAAAGTTGGAAAGGAAGAAAGTGTGCAATTTCAGTCTTCCAACATTTGCTATTGTAGGGGGTGCCGATGTCTCTCTATCTATTCGTTTGAAACGTTCGAAAAGAGAATTGATAAAAAACCATGCTTCGAAATGAGATAGAGATATCAAATTTGGTGTAAGGGTAGATAGTTTGAAAGGAAGAAAGTGTGAAATTTCAGATTTCCAATATTTGCTACTTTAAGGGGTGCGCACACTAATATGTTCGATTTTCTGAATAAATGAGGCACGCCCCCTTTTAAATGTGAAGGAGGCTTGATATTTGGTATATGGGCCAATCATCTGATAAAAAACACAATACAAACAGAGGAAGAAGTGCGAAAATTTAGTTTTCCAATATTTTCTCCTTTAGGGGGTTCTGCACACCAAAATATTCGATTTGTCGAATAAATGTGAAACGCGAATTATTATAAAATTTACATTATTCAGGGATTGCTTATTGCGAGACGGGTATTCGGCTAGTCTTTATATACTAATTGCCAAGTGTCCGTCTCTATGTCTGTCTGTCTGTCTGTCACGCTTTCTTTAGGCACTTCCCGAATAGATAGAGACTTGCAATTTGGTACACGGTTCTGTCGTTCGATAAAACCCCCTGGAAAAATCGAATTTTCCGAAAACGTTTTATAGAAGGGGTGCCCCACACCAAAACGTTCGAAAAGTGAAATGATGGGAAAGCATGCTTTGCGATAAGATATAGACTTCAAATTTGGTGTATGGGTAAACCGTTTGAAAGGAAGAAAGTGTACAATTTCAGATTTTCAATATTTTCTACTTAAGCGGGTGCTGCACACCAAAATGTTCGATTTACCGAATAAATGAGACACGGCCACTTTACAATTTGATAGAGGCTTGATATTTGGTATATGGGCTAATCATTTGAAGAAAACACCTAAAACAAATATAGTTTTCTTAAATGTTCGTTTAGGGGGTGCTCCACACCAAAACGTTCGAAAAGTGAAATGATGGGGAAAGTGTGCTTTCCGATAAGATAGAGACTTCAAATTTGGTGTATGGGTAAACCGTTTGAAAGGAAGAAAATGTACAATTTCAGATTTTCAATATTTTCTACTTAAGGGGGTGCTGCACACCAAAATGTTCGATTTACCGAATAAATGAGACACGGCCACTTTAAAATTTGATAGAGGCTTGATATTTGGTATATGGGCGAATAATGCGATAGTAAATCCAATGAAAATGGATTTTTTCAAAAATGCATATTTAAGGTTGTGGGTACTGTACACAAAAACATTCGAAAGGTGAATTGATAGAAAAATTATGTTTTGCAATGAGATAGAGACTTCAAATATGGTGTAGGGGTAAATAGTTGGAAAGGTAGAAAGTGTGCAATTTCAGTTTTCCAACATTTGCTATTGTAGGGGGTGCCGCTTACTATAATATGCGATTTGTCGAACAAACTGAAAACGCCTCCTTTACAATGTCATAGAGGCTTGAAATTTAGCATATGGGCTCATCATTTGAAAAACAAACCCAAGATGAATATGGTTTTTAAAAAATGTTCATTTAAGAGTGTGCAAAACAGAAAAACGTTCAAAAGAGGAAGTGATAGAAAAACATTCTTCGCGATAAGATAGAATCTTCAAATTTTGTGTACGGGGAGATAGTTTAAAAGGAAGAAATTGTGCATTTTCAGATTCCCAATATTTGCTACTTTAGGGTGTGCCGCATACCAATATCTTCGATTTTCTGAATAATGAGACACTTTTCTTTTAAATGTGATACAGGCTTGATATTTGGTATATAAGCCAATCATCAGATAAAAAACTCAAGATGAACAGAATTTTTCAGAAATGTTCATTTATGGTACTGCTCTACAGAAAAACATTCGAAAGGGGAAATGGTAAATTAGCATGCTTCGGGGTGAGATAAAGACTTTAATTTGGTGTACGGGTAAATCGTTCTAAAGGAAGAAGTGCGCAATTTAAGTTTTCCAATATTTTCGTTGGGTTTCCAGTTTCTTACTTATTCTTAGGTGTTCTGCACACCAAAGTATTCATGTTGCTGAATTAATGTGAAATCCGAATTATTCGAAAATTTACATTATTCAGATGTTCCTTATTGTGAGACCGTTGATATTCAACGGGTATTCTTCTAGTATATACTAATTGCCAAGTGTCCGTCTGTCTGTCTGTCTGTCACGCCTTTTTTAGGCACTTCCCGAATAGATATAGACTTGAAATTTTGTACACGGCTCGGTCGTTCGATAAAACAGCCTGGAAAAATCGAATTTTTCGAAAACGTTCTATAGAGGGGGTGCCCCACACCAAAACGCTCGAAAAATGAAATGACGGGAAAGCATGCTTTGCGATGAGATAGAGACTTCAAATTTGGTATATGGGTAAATCACTCGAAAGGAAGAAAGTGTGCAATTTCAGATTTCCAATATTTTCTACTTAAGGGGGGGGGGGGGGTGCAGCACACCAAAACGTTCGAAAAGTGAAATGATAGGAGAGCATGCTTTGCGATGAGGTAGAGACTTCAAATTTGGTGTATGGGTAAATCGTTTGAAAGGAAGAAAGTGTGCAATTTCCGATTTCCAATATTTTCTACTTAAGGGGGTGCCGCACACTAAAACGTTCGAAAAGTGAAATGATAGGAAAGCATGCTTTGCGATGAGATAGAGACTTCAAATTTGGTGTATTGGTAAATCGTTCGAAAGGAAGAAAGCGTGCAATTTCAGATTTCCAATATTTTCTACTTAAGGGGGTGCCGCACACCAAAATATTCGATTTGCAGAATAAATGAGAAAACGATCCTTTAAAATTTGATAGAGGCTTGAAATTCGGTATATGGGCAAATCATTTGATGGAAACACCCAAGACAAATATAGTTTTTCAAAAATGTTCATTTAAGGGGATGCTCCAGAGTAAAACGTTCGAAAAGTGAATTGATAAAAAGCCATAATTCGGAATGAGATAGAGATATCAAATTTGGTGTAAGGGTAGCTAGTTTGGAAGGAAGAAAGTGTATAATTTCAGTTTACCAAAATTTTCTACTTTAAGGGGTGTCGCACACTAAAATGTTCGATTTTCGGAATAAATTAGAAACGCCCCTTTTAAAACGTGATAGAGGCTTATTATTTGGTATATGGGCGAATCATCTCATAGAAAACACAAAAAGAATAGAGTTTTTCAAAAATGTATAGTTAAGGGGGTGGGTACTCCACACAAAAGCATTCGAAAGATGAAATGCTAGAAAAGCATACTTCACGATGAGATAGAGACTTCAAATTTGGTGTACGGGTAAAAAGTTGGAAAGGAGGAAAGTGTTGTTGTTGAAACCCAGACCGTCCGACCTACCAGAAAGGTGTAAGGTAACTGTTTGGACGGTCGGGAAGTGCCACCCAATTTTGACCGGAACCCAGTGGGGGAGGCATCCACAGGGACCGTACCCTCCTTCCCCTACCACCAACCTCTCGGAAGGACTTTCGGACCCACATGTTTAACGTGATCGTACTCCGCATGAACACGGCAAAGGAGGAAAGTGTGCAATTTCAGTTTTCCAACATTTGCTATTGTAGGGGGTGCCGCTCACTAAAATTTTCGATTTGCCGAACAAATGAAAAAAGCCTCCTTTACAATGTGATAGAAGCTTGAAATTTAGTATATGGGCTAACTATTTGACAAAAAAACCAAACATGAATACAGTTTGACAAAAATGTTCATTAACGGGGTGCTACACAGAAAAACGTTAGAAAAGTGAAGTGATAGAAAAAAATGCTTCTCGATAGGATAAAGACTTCAAATTTGGTGTACGGGTAGGTAGTTTGAAAGGAAGAAAGCGTGAAATTTTAGATTTCCAATATTTGCTACTTTAAGAGGTGCCGCACACTAATATGTTCGATTTTCGGAATAAATGAGGCACACTTCCTTTTAAATGTGACACAGGCTTGATATTAGGTATATGGGCCAATCATCTGATAAAAAACCCAAGACAAAGAGAGTTTTTCAAAAATGTTCATTTATGGGTGTGCTTCACAGAAAAAAGTTCCAAAGGAGAAATAATAATATAGGGGTGTCTCGGGATGCGATAGACTTTAATGTAGTGTACGGGTAAATAATTCGAAAGGAAGAAATGCGCAAATTTAGTTTCCCAATATTTTCTTCTTTAGGGGGTTCTGCACACCAAAATATTCGATTTGTCGAATAAATGTGAAACGCGAATTATTAAAAAATTTACATTATTCAGGGGTTGCTTATTGCGAGACCGTTGATTTTCAACGGGTATTCGGCTAGTTCGTTACTAAAGCCAGATAAAAAGTTTCGGGGAAATATGCTGTGAAAAAAGTCGTTCAGAAAGAAACGGGTTGAGGAGGTCCTAAAATATGTATTGGCATCAAAATCTCGAAATCAAAAATTTTCGTGAAATCAATACTTTCTCTATATTGCATTCCATGGTACGAGAAAGTAAATATTAAGTAGAAGGAGAAAAGAACGAAAAGTTAAGATTAAATAAGTAAATCTTTCAAATAAATGGAATGCAATTTGCCAAACATATTTTCATCGATGAACGTTATTTACATATTGATTTTCTGGGTATGGGGCAAGGGAAAGCTCTTGAATTTGTAGATATTTTATTTACAAAAATTGAAAAAAAATATTTACGTTAAAAGTTTTTGAAAAACGCTTAGTATTTTAAAAACTTAATGAGAATAACATCTATTAAACAGCATGGTAAACACGTCAACGAATAAACTCTAAATTCAAAGACAACCAAATAAGTGGTTAAAAAATCATTTATTAAAATCGCCTTATTATGACGTATACAATCACATAGCCAAAGCCCTTTCGGACACTCTTCATCAGTGGCGAAGTAAAATAAAGTGCGAACGTGTGCTTAAATATAGGCCATACCCGCCAGACAAAATTTACATATATCAATTACATACATCAATTTATATATTAATCTTTTTAAAAACAACGAGATAAAATAAATAATCATAAAAATGCATAGTACAATAAGAAATAGAGTTTAATAACCAACATGAATATCGACAAAATTGAAAAGCAGCTGCTATTGAATTTTCAGAAAATCATGTAAAGGCTTGATCCGCAGAGAGTCAAGAACGAGAATAACTAAGGGTCAGAACAGGGTCAGAACGGGGTCAAAATTACAAATAGAGTTACTGTAAATATAAATAAAAAGGTATTCATAAAGTAAAATATTGCGGGAGTTATTGCAGCTAATTAAAAGAAAAGTTTTATCAATCATAGTCAGAAAATTATCGTTAATAACATACTGGGCAAGAGCCGTGGATAGTTTACCAATTTTAACATCGCGAGCATGTTCGGTTAAACGAATACCGACAGTACGTTTAGTACTGCCAATATAGAACTTGAAATTATTATCGGGAGATAACACACACCCCCAGCCTGACTTTTAAAATTGTTATTCACCTTGTATTTATTTATCTGAACGGATCCGATTAAATAACGTAGAAACAGTAAAATGAGCAGGCTTGAAATTAAATTCATGGCAAAAATGAAATAGAAGATTTAAAACCGTTGAGTGAAGAGCAAGACTAGATTTATACGACATGAGATCAGAAATTGGAACACGCTTAGTATTCGGATTCATAAAATTGTTACGAATATGGGAAAATATTTTATAAATGAACTTGAAAGAATAACCAGCTTCATAACCAAGGTTAACGCTCACTGGTTTCACCAAGAAATTTCATTAATGCGTCTTCAGTACTTTTATTTTCTCGAAACTCAAATTGGAAAGAACTGAAAAAAATTATGGCGTTCAAATACTTAATCTTTTCTTAATAATTTTTACTTTCCTTATATACATAATGTATAAGGAAAGTATTGTGACAGGGTCGAAAATCCGAAATAGAGTTTTCGACGGGAGAGCACGTTTCAAGCATCCCTGATCACGAATCAAACGTTTTTGAAGTGATGTGTGTGTGTCAGTGAGTCTGTGGAGACGGTAACTGACGAACGAATAGACCGATTCGAACCAAATTTGGTACAAAAATCACAATCCATAAACACTGGAAGCCTATTGTTTTTATATGTAATCGAATGTTCAGAACCTCCTTAAATTTTCGAATAAAATTTTGAAAAAATCGTCAAAAAATCAAAACCACTAATAAAGTTACGCAAATAGACATTTCTTTTGTAATTTTTCATTAGAAAACGATTGACATAAATTTTAGACCGCTGACATTAACCGTTCTTGAGATATTGCACATTTTTCAAAAAAAATATTAAAAAGTCATATAAAACGAAAAAAAAAATTTCCTATTGAGAAACATGTTCATTTTTCATATGTAATACCATGCGATAAATTAGGTGACATCATTCTCGTGGATCTAGCTCGTTCCATTTATGAAAAAAGATAGTTTGAGTAATACTTTTGTATTTGAACGCCAATAGTCATTTATCTGCTGTAAGAACAACTTATTTCTTCGTCCATAACGCTTGGCGAGATTTTGGCGACAAATTTGGCGGAATGTCGCCAACTTTGCGACTTTTTGAAATGTTGCCAATTGAACGAAAATCTTGCCAAATGGATAAAAATAACGCTAAATCAATGAAAATGACGACTAATTGTCGAAAATTCAATATCTTGGACAGAATATTAGTATCTACTACCAGAAAAACATATTTTTTTACTGTAAAAGTAGTAAATTCATTACATTATATAAGGAAAGTCATGTGTTGCCCACATCAGATTTTTTCAATAGTTTTAGTAAAAATAAACAAAAGGGAAATAGGCCAGTAATTATGAGTATGAGATTATTTTTGTCACCTTTCTTATAAACTGGAATAATAACAGCAAATTTAAGTTGGTCAAGAAATAGGCCACTTTCAAAACTTAAATGGATGATACGAGAGGAAACATCACATATAAATGGGGAAATATTATGAACAATGGTAGCAGTAATGCCATCGAAGCCAGGCGAGCTAGATCGTGGAAAACTCCCGCAACAGGTGCAAACACCCTCACGTCTAGGCCAGCATGGTGACCACCATCAATGTCTCAAAAGAACGATGGCATCATTTGCGCCCGTAGAACTTGGAGCAATCTCAAGAATAAAACTTACAGCATTGACTAGCTTAATGTCCGTATATGTGAGCTTGCATACCCTTAAATATCCTAATATCTATATGAATATTCGCGGGGGGGATGCCCTCTTATCCTCCCTTATGGGAGCATCGTGCCCATCGTAGATATCCTAAAGAATAGATCAAGTCTTTGGATCTTTCACCGTACTAAATATCCAGAGGTAGCATTATCACTCTCATTCTGTGTGTAGTTTTGATGAGAAGGTGTCAAACACCTGTCTCTGATTGGCTATGTCTGCTTGGTTAATCAACGGCTAATCACTTTATTTCCACACCGTCTCTTCCTACCTGTGAGGCCAGAATATGTCCTCACATGAGGCATGTTTATTGCAGTATTTATGGTGGCCAGAACACCGAACAAAGCGTGCAGACTGGCTGGCACCGAAGTTTACAACAACGTGAACTTTTAGGTCAAATACAATAAATTTGAGTCTCCCATGCCAAAGGGGGCTGAAAGAGCCCTTGGTTAATGTCAAGTGATGCCATTGGGTTCAGAAGAACCAATGAGCTGCAAGGAGAAGAAGGGTGGAGCTACCTCCCCCCCCCCCGCCGAAGGAACCAAGACTTCGATACAAAGTGTGCAAGAACAGACTCGGATTCGGAATGTGGTGGTAGAAGTAACTTTGATACGAAGTGTTGGTGAAAAGAGAGTTTGACAAAAGGAGCGAAGCGACCATGACCTAGCAGTTGCAGATATAAGTATCAGTCGAGGTGAAACGTACGAGTAGGAGCCACACACCATAGAGTTATGGCAGTACGGTCAGCACTAAGACCGATGCAAGCGAGATGATGAGCCCAAGTCTAAACTGGAAGGTACGTGCTCATTTCCCCGGTCCTAGACAATTTAGAAAGCTAACTAAC
Source organism: Amaurobius ferox (assembly GCA_951213105.1). Classification (NCBI taxonomy): domain Eukaryota; kingdom Metazoa; phylum Arthropoda; class Arachnida; order Araneae; family Amaurobiidae; genus Amaurobius; species Amaurobius ferox. The sequence goes on from OX578135.1 coordinate 12,584,483, forward strand.
TGGTCATATCTCCCCGAACTAAAATATTAAATGAAAATCGATAATAATTGAAAGTTGATATTGTTGAAAATAGTGCTTTTGATAAAGTGATGTTGTTAATAAAGGAAATTGTTTAAGTTTTAAAAAAAAAAAATAAAGAATAATAATATTATGATAAGAGAAAAAGATAATTGTGCCGCCAAAATTATAACAATACATATTAATAAATGCTTTGTGGCAAGTGAAAGAAAAGAGTATTTAAGTAATGAAAGTAAGGAAAATTCAAAGGAAAATGAAGAAATAAAGGAAATTAGTAAAGCTCAAATTGATATATCTGATAACACCAACGAAAGAGAGCATATGGACAAGCATAATCCAAGATATTTCTTGAGACCGAGAGTTTTTGTAAATTCCAATTTGTGGGAAGAAGGATATTAAAAAAAAAAAAATAAATAAATAAAGCAATGAGGAAAGAATTGTTTATGAATGAAAATGATATAAATTTCAAAGAAAAAGATATGGATAATCATTGAATGATTTAAAAATGAACATTGTAAGAATGTTACAAAAATTGATAATAAGTGTACAAATAGTTCAAAGTTCAAAAATAATATTATATCATAATTTATAATGTTAACTCAAATGTACATGTGATCAAAAATTTATGCAGAGATTAATTTATGCAAATAAATCTACAAAATGAAAGGTAAAATCAAAATATGTTACCTAATTGGGTAGATATAAGGTCTGTAAACAAATACAGGCAAGGGCAATGTTGTGCAGGCAGTCCAGTCAAATACTTCATTGTTCAGGATAAGTCAAATACTTCATTGTTCAAAGGCAAAAATCTTCTGAGGGAAGAGAGGTCTTTTGAGGGAAGAGTCTTGAGGCTTAAAAATTGAATGACAGATTTAAGTAAAATAAAAAAATAAGTAATGAGCTGAAAGTGAGAATATTAGAGATTATTCATAGATGATATAAATTTTATGTCAAAAAAGTAAATAAAGGCATAAATAATTGAAAATTTTAAATCAATTTGAGTTTAAAATGTTAATTTATGAGCAGTAAAAGTAGCTGTAAAGTGCCCGTTGCAATAAGGCAACCGAGGACACGATATCTCTTGTAGGAATGGTCAAAAGTGAAAAATGCATTGAAAATGATTAGGTAAATGTTTGAAGAAGAATATAATTGTATAAGCAATTTAAATAACTAAATAAATCCTAGAGTGATAGGATAAATGAATTAAATTTAGTTAAAATTTTGTTTACGGAATAAATTTTTCATAAATATATAAAGTGTATAGGCAATTTAAGTAACTAAATTAATCCTAAAATGAAAGGATAAATGTAAATAAATTTAGTTAAAATTTTGTTTAGTGAATAAATGAATAATTTCACAAAAGTGTTAAAAAAGGGTTGAAATAAAAAAATAAATAATAAGTGAAGAATTTTGAGTGCGAAATAAAGCATTTTTGTTGGTTATTTCCATCGTAAGGAAAGGTTGCGATAATCATGTGTGTATAAATAAATTATGGATATGAAAATAAAATGTAAATAAATATGGTAATGAAAATAAAATGTAGGTAATGTTGTGGAAAATTGTACGATAATAAATAAATGTGAGATAGATATATAATGAATATAGATAAATACGGAATGAATAAATGAATGTTAAATAATAGGGCACTCGGATGTCAGTGGGGAATGTAAATAAAAACATTAAAGTTATCGATGAGATACTGCAGCATTTGAAGTGTGTGTAAACAAACGGCACACACACAATCTACGTAAATATATATATATATACTCTGTTATTAATGTCACATAATTGATGTTTAGGTATTTGTAAATATTAAATTGTGAAAAAAAAAATAATCTGAATAAGGTGTTGAGAAATTTTATGAAAGAAATAAAATAAATTAGGATGAAATAAATGTCACATATGTAAATACATAAATGATAATATGTATTACGGCGATAAAGGGGTTAGCCGCAGTTAATAAAATGTCAAAATAAATAATTAGATAATAATGTGTGAGATCGAATGATAAACAATCGCGCATATAAATGGTTATAAATGTCAGGTAGTCAAAGTCATAAGGATTAAAATAAATTGAAATACATAAATATGATAACTTTTATAGATACGGTGAGTAAATAAATCCGCGTTCAAAAAGGATATATAAATAATAAATGAAAAGGATTTCAATTGTTAAAGATATAATATCAAAATTTGCAATTAGGTAAATAAAGGGTTTTTTTAGACAAGAAAATAAAGTCTTAAGTGTGTTTAAAAAGATGAAATAATTTTATATAAAATATAAAAGTTATGAAAGTATTAAGCAAGGAGTTAAAATAAATAAAATTTAAACAAACTATATCAAAAACTTTAAAAGTTTAAAATTAAATTTAAAAATTAAAAAAAATTTAAATTTCAAAAAAAAAAAACTTTTCAATTTGTTTTTTAACTTCAGGGTCTTATAAAACGCACGGATAAAACAAAATCAAATAAGAGAGAATCTCAACATCAAATGGAAAGGTAAAATTTAAATAATAAATAATACAATAAAATAATGTTAAATTTTACATGAAGTCAGTATGAAAAGGGTATACATGCTATAATAAAAGGTACCAATAAGATGATTTTGATATTAATACAAGCCACCTCAAAGGAACCTAATATATAATATTTAAAGAAGGGAGCTTTTTTAAGTTCAGTTTAAAAAAAAAAAAAGAGAGAGCTTTACAGTGCTGAAATAATGTACGAGCCCATCTGCAACATGCAAGTATACATGGTTCATTAGCAGATAGGAATAAATAATATAATTAAATTGATGAACAGGTTTATATTTAAAAAGAATAAGTCGACGTTTATAGAACACGCCGAATGGGTAATAAAATTTTTACAATACTTTGTTACAAGCGCCTTTAAAAAGCTGTTTCTGTTAGCCCGCTTGAATTCGCGCACCACTTTGTCCATTTCAACGTCTTCAAACTGCATTGCTTTGTCATAGCAAGAGGAGTTGAGTTGGGGCGTTACTGCTAATCACCATTCAAAAAAACGATTAAAATAGATAGGAATCTCTGTCGAGGGTCTCTTTTGCAGACTGATCACTGTTCCGAAGTTCGGAAAGGGAATTTGAACGCAGTGTCCGGTTCGCACTTCCGGTATCGTAGCTTTTAAGAAAAGAAGGGGTTCTGCTAATGGCCTTTTCAAAGTAATCAATCAGTACCTGTCACAAATCAGGGGTTGTTGTTGTTTGTTGACATTCTGGGACAAGATGGCCTATTAAAGGGAAATGTCTAAATGTGTCATTCCCAGTGGAAAAGTTAAAGTTACTGACTTATGTGAAAACTATATTTTAATGGCTAATGTAAAAAAAAAAAAAAAATATATGCGATTGTATTAATAAGTATGTACCAGTATCAAGGTTCAGCAAAAATGTTATATATGTGATAAAGTTATCAATTTTAGAAAAATATTTGATGAAGTATGTAAAGAATTGTGTTCAAAAAAATAATAATGTGTGATTTGTAAAAAAAAAAAAAAGTGTTTAATGATGTTAATAATATAAGAGAAGATAGTAGTGTGTGACATTTCAAAGTGAATGTGCATATGTTTAAAAGTCTTTTTAAATACTCAAAATTTAATTTAGCTTCAATTGAAAGCTGGACCTGGTAAAGTTCATGAGTACGTAACTTATGTTTATTTTGTGTATATTATGTGTGCAAAAAAACTTTTCTGTTACAGCAAGACTGTTGAACTTTTCTGGACGGACGTTGTCCAAAAGAAAGTGAAAAATGCCAATTACAGAGTTGCAAGTGCATCGAACTTTTGTTTCGAACTCTGATGGTTTAAAATTTTTTTTTTTTTGTTCTTTTTTTTCTGTTTGTGGGGAGATATGTGAGGCCAGAATATGTCCTCACATGAGGCATGTTTATTGCAGTATTTATGGTGGCCAGAACACCGAACAAAGCGTGCAGACTGGCTGGCACCGAAGTTTACAACAACGTGAACTTTTAGGTCAAATACAATAAATTTGAGTCTCCCATGCCAAAGGGGGCTGAAAGAGCCCTTGGTTGATGTCAAGTGATGCCATTGGGTTCAGAAGAACCAATGAGCTGCAAGGAGAAGAAGGGTGGAGCTACCTCCCCCCCCCCGCCGAAGGAACCAAGACTTCGATAAAAAATGTGGGAGAACGAACTCGGATCCAGAATGTGGTGGTAGAAGTAACTTTGATACGAAGTGTTGGTGAAAAGAGTTTTTGACAAAAGGAGCGAAGCGACCATGACCTAGCAGTTGCAGATCTAAGTATCAGTCGAGGTGAAACGTACGAGTAGGAGCCACACACCATAGAGTTATGGCAGTACGGTCAGCACTAAGACCGATGCAAGCGAGATGATGAGCCCAAGTCTAAACTGGAAGGTACGTGCTCATTTCCCCGGTCCTAGACAATTTAGAAAGCTAACTAACTGGTCATATCTCCCCGAACTAAAATATTAAATGAAAATCGATAATAATTGAAAGTTGATATTGTTGAAAATAGTGCTTTTGATAAAGTGATGTTGTTAATAAAGAAAATTGTTTAAGTTTTAAATAGGCTAGTCTTTTTGTAATGATTAATGAATTCTTTTCAGGACTTACACAAAAGGTAAAAATAATTGGAGGGTTATTGCGGCACAACAACGAGCGATGTACGTTTAAATGTTAATTCCACTAATGAGTTCAACGGCCATATAATTTATGTTGATTTTAATGTTTAATTGTAACTTTAAGCATCATATTATTAACCACGTCCCACACTACCCTAATAGCCCCCCCCCACACACCGTGTGTGTCCGTGCTCTATGGAAGGTCACCCAACTTGTCATCAACTTGAGCGGTAATGACTATCAGAAATACAAAAATTTGGAAATCAATTAACATTTATTTTCTTAAACGTCTCTCAGGTAGAACTCTAATCTTTATATTTTTCGCGTTTTCTCTAGAGAAGCAAAAAAATCTGAAGAACAACAAAGAACTATAGTTCTTTGCTGTAAACGGAATGAGTGCAAATTTCTTAACGTTTCAAAAGTATTTCTACTTTTCAGTATAATTAAAATTATGTTCTGTTTAATTAGTACTTTTATTATCTTGCATTTTATGCATGTACTCGTACTTTCAGCATCGATTTTGTCTATACTGTGTTTCCAATGACGTGCACAGAAATATGCTTTTAGAGCAGAATTGATCAACTCGAAGCACGCGGCCGACACGTTCTTTTCAGAAGCCCGCCCAGCCACAATAAACATAAGATAAATAAAATAAAATAAAGATAACTGTAATAAAGGATCCACTGTATCAAATCACCTACCACTGCAGATCTTAAGACAAGCAGAAACCGAAATATGTGCATAAATCAAAACTAAATAGCTTTTTATTGTAAACTTATCATTCGCAGGTATAAGCACGCACGATTCTTTAATATAAGATTGCGTTTTTATACTGACATCCAATCAAGAGGTGGTTAGGTTTCAATACAAGTGAAGTAACACCCCTTTTTTACCCACAGTCCTTTCGTCACTTAAAAAAAATCGAAAGAAATCACTCTTGATGATTGAAATTATTAGTATTATAATTTCGAAGAATCTTGTTTAATTTAAAACATAATACAAATAGCGTATGGGGGGTTCATTTAATGCATTCGCGTGGAGATTCTTACAACGCATGCGCGTAGAGGCTCTTACAGAGCAAGCGCGTTGAGAAGGGTGGAAAGATTTGGAGCCCGGGGAGAGAATTCATGGCATGCTCATTAAAACTTACAGCGCATGCGTATGGATGATTCTTACAACATACACGCATAATAATTTTTATAGCGCACGCGCGAGACAGTTCAAACAGAGCATGCGCGAGCAGCGATCTCACAGCGCATGTGCGAGCAGAGATCTTACAGCGCATGCGCGAGGAGCGATTTTACAACGCATGCGCGTGGAGACTTGGAGCGCGGGGAGAGAATTCATCGCATGCTCATTGAAACTTACAGCGCATGCGCATGGATGATTCATATAACATATGCACATGGTCATTGTTACAACGCATGCGCGAGACAGTTCCAACAGAGCATGCTCGAGCAGAGATCTTACAGCGCATGTGCGTGGAGGCTCTTACAGAGCATGCTCGTTGAAGATTGAACAGGGTGAGAAGAGTTGGAGCGCGGAGAGTGAATTCGTCGCATGCTCATTAAAATTTGCAGCGCATGCGCGTGGATGGTACTTACAACATACGCGCATGATAATTTCTACAGAGCACGCGCGTGACTGTTCTAACAGGGCATGCGCGAGCAGAGATTTTACAGCGCATGCGCGTGATACAAACATAATACAAATAGCGCACTTACAGAACAGCGCATGCGTATGAAGTGCTCTTACATTCGCGTGGAGATTCTTACAGCGCTTGCGCGTGGAGATTCTTACAGAGCATGCGCGTGGATAGTTCTTACAACATATGCGCATGATAATTTTTATAGCGCACGCTCGTGGCAGTTCTAACAGGGCATGCGCAAGGAGCGATCTTACAACGCATGCGCGAGGAACGATCTTCCGATTTCACAGCGCACGCGCGGGGCCCGATTTTACAACGCATGCGTGTGGCTTCTAACAAGGTATGTGCGTAGAGGCTCTTATAGCTTATGCGAATGAGTATATTTTTGGAGTGCATGGAAGTTCTTATAGAGAATGCGCGTTGAAAATTGAACAGTGCGTGGGAGTTCTAACAGCATAAGCATGTGAATGAACAGTGCATGCGGTTGGAGGCTCTTTCAGCGAACGCGTATTGTAGCTCAAAATTCTTACAGCACGCATACGTTGTAGTTCAGAGTATGCGTGCAAACGGCTCTTACAACGCATGCGTGTGGAGGTTCTTCCAGTGCAAAAGCATTAAGGATTGAACTTCGAATGCGCGTGGAGGATCCTACAGCGCATGCGCGCGGTATTTCTTACTGAACATGCGCGTGAAAGCATGATCACTAAAATGTCATAAAAATCACTACATACATCTATTTTAATTTTATTATTTACAAATATGGGACTTTGGATGTGATGTGCTTGTGTGAGAGGGGGGGGGGTCGACGCACACATGCCTCTGCTTACTATAACATTTCAAACATTGAGAACAAGACCGTCTAACCTTTATAATGGAAAATTAATCTTCAATAAAAGTACATAAACACACTCAATACTTAACACAGTACTTAATAACAGCATAAACTGTTGATTAAGAGCATCAATCGGCTTCAGAAGCAAAGAGCAGCATCCTTCTTTAAGATATACGGACAGAGCAACCGAACCAGCAAAGGCAAGAATCTATCAATTTAGAAGTTTCTAAATTCGGGATATCAGAACATGGGTCCCGATAGGAGTATGGATTTTAAGAGTTCAACAATTTTTTAATGTCAATTTTCGCTAGTATATACTAATTGCCAAGTGTCCGTCTGTCTGTCTGTCTGTCACGCTTTTTTTAGGCACTTCCCGAATGGATAGAGACTTGTAATTTGGTACACGGCTCAGTCGTTCGATAAAACCCCCTGGAAAAATCGAATTTTTCGAAAACGTTCTATAGAGGGGGTGCCCCACACCAAAACGTTCGAAAAGTGAAATGATAGGAAAGCATGCTTTGCGATGAGATATATACTTCAAATTTGGTGTATGAGTAAATCGTTTGAAAAGGAGAAAGTGTGCAATTTCAGATTTCCAATATTTTCTACTTAAGGGGGTGCCGCACACCAAAACGTTCGAAAAGTGAAATGATAGGAAAGCATGCTTTGCAATGAGATGGAGACTTCAAATTTGGTGTATGGGTAAATCGTTTGAAAAAGAGAAAGTGTGCAATTTCAGATTTCCAATATTTTGTACTTAAGGGGGTGCCGCACACCAAAATGTTCGATTTACCGAATAAATGGGAAAACGCTTCTTTAAAATTTAATAGAGGCTTGAAATTTGGTACATGGGCCAATCATTTGACGGAAACACGCAAGACGAATATAGTTTTTCAAAAATGTTCGTTTATGGGGTGCTCCACAGTAAAACGTTCGAAAAGTGAATTGATAAAAAACTATGCTTCGGAATGAGATAGAGATATCAAATTTGGGATAAGGGTAGATAGTTTGAAAGGAAGAAAGTGTGAAATTTCAGATTTCTAATATTTGCTACTTTAAGGGGTGAGCACATCAATATGTTTGATTTTCCTAATAAATGAGGCACGCTTCCTTTTAAATGTGTTAGAGGCTTGATATTTGGTATATGGGCCAATCATCTGATAAAACACACAAGACAGAGTTTTTCAAAAATGTTCATTTATGAATGTGCTTCACAGAAAAAAGTTCCAAAGTAGAAATAATAATACAGGGGTGTCTCGGGATAAGATAGACTTTAATGTGGTGTACGGGTAGGTAATTCGAAAGGAAGAAATGCGGAAATTTAGTTTCCCAATATTTTCTTCTTTAGGGAGTTTTGCACACCAAAATATTCGATTTTTCGAATAAATGTGAAACGCGAATTATTAAAAAATTTACATTATTCAGGGGTTGCTTATTGTGAGACCGTTGATTTTCAACGGGTATTCGGCTAGTATATACTAATTGCCAAGTGTCCGTCTGTCTGTCTGTCTATCTGTCTGTCTGTCTGTCTGTCACGCTTTTTTCAGGCACTTTCCGAATAGATAGAGACTTTCAATTTGGTACACAGCTCGGTCGTTCGATAAAACCCCCTGGAAAAAATCGAATGTTTCGAAAACGTTCTATAGAGGGGGTGCCTCACCGCAAAACGTTCGAAAAGTGAAATGATAGGAAAGCATACTTTGCAACGAGATAGAGACTTCAAATTTGGTGTATAGGTAAATCATTCGAAAGGAAGAAAGTGTGCAATTTCAGTCTATTATTATTATTATATATACTAATTGCCAAGTGTCCGTCTGTCTGTCTGTCACGCCTTTTTTAGGCACTTCCCGAATAGATAGAGACTTGCAATTTGGTACACGGCTCGGTCGTTCGATAAAACCCCCTGGAAAAATCGAATTTTTCGAAAACGTTCTATAGAGGGGGTGCCCCACACCAAAACGTTCGAAAAGTGAAATGACGGGAAAGCATGCTTTGCGATGAGATAGAGACTTCAAATTTGGTATATGGGTAAATCACTCGAAAGGAAGAAAGTGTGCAATTTCGGATTTCCAATATTTTGTACTTAAGGGGGGGGGGGTGCAGCACACCAAAACGTTCGAAAAGTGAAATTATAGGAGAGCATGCTTTGCGATGAGATAGAGACTTCAAGTTTGATGTATGGGTAAACCGTTCGAAAGGAAGAAAGTGTGGAATTTCAGATTTCCAATATTTTCTACTTAAGGGGGTGCCGCACACCAAAACGTTCGAAAAGTGAAATGATAGGAAAGAATGCTTTGCGATGAGGTTGAGACTTCAAATTCGGTGTATGGGTAAATCGTTCGAAAGGAAGAAAGTGTGCAATTTCAGATTTCCAATATTTTCTACTTAAAGGGGTGCCGCACACCAAAATGTTCGATTTACCGAATAAATCAGAAAAGGCTCCTTTGAAATTTGATAGAGGCCTGAAATTTGGTATATGGGCTAATCATTTGACGAAAACACCCAAGACGAATACAGTTTTTCAACAATGTTCGTTTAAGGGGGTGCTAAAGAGTGAAACGGTCGAAAAGTGAATTGCTAAAAAACCATGTTTCGAAATGAGACAGATATATCAAATTTGGTGTAAGGGTATATAGTTTGAAAGGAAGAAAGTGCGAAATTTCAGATTTCCAATATTTGTTACTTTCAGGGGTTCGCACACTAATATGTTCGATTTTCCGAATAAAGGAGAAATACTCCTTTTAAAACGTGATAGAGGCTTGATATTTGGTATATGGGCGAATCATTTGATGGAAATCACAAAAAGAATAAAGTTTTTCAAAAATGTGTATTTAAGGGGGTAGACACTCCGCACTAAAATATTCGAAAGGTGAAATGCATAGAAAAGCATGCTTCGCTATGAGATAGAGACTTCAAATTTGGTGCTCTTCCTTTTAAATGTGATAGAGGGACCAATAATCTGATAAAAAACACAAGACAAACAGAGGAAGAAGTGCGAAAATTAATCCGCAAATTTAGTTTCCCAATATTTTCTTCTTTAGGGGGTTCTGCACACCAAAATATTCCATCTGTCGAATATATGTGAAACGCGAGTTATTATAAAATTTGCATTATTCAGTGGTTGCTTATTGCGAGACCGTTGATTTTCAACGGGTATTCGGCTAGTATATACTAATTGCCAAGTGTCCGTCTGTCTGTCTGTCACGCTTTTTTAGGCACTTCCCGAATAGATAGAGACTTGCAATTTGGTACACGGCTCGGTCGTTCGATAAAACACCCTGGAAAAATCGAATTTTTCGAAAACGTTCTATAGAGGGGGTGTCCAACACCAAAACGTTCGAAAAGTGAAATGACGGGAAAGCATGCTTTGCGATGAGATAGAGACTTCAAATTTGGTATATGGGTCAATCACTCGAATGGAAGAAAGTGTGCAATTTCAGATTTCCAATATTTTCTACTTAAGGGGGTGTGCAGCACACCAAAACGTTCGAAAAGTGATATGATAGGAGAGCATGCTTTACGATGAGATAGAGACTTCAAGTTTGGAGTATGGGTAAACCGTTCGAAAGGAAGAAAGTGTGCAATTTCAGATTTCCAATATTTTCTACTTAAGGGGGTGCCGCACACTAAAACGTTCGAAAAGTGAAATGATAGAAAAGCATGCTTTGCGATGAGATAGAGACTTCAAATTTGGTGTATTGGTAAATCATTCGAAAGGAAGAAAGCGTGCTATTTCAGATTTCCAATATTTTCTACTTAAGGGGGTGCTGCACACCAAAATATTCGATTTGCAGAATAAATGAGAAAACGTTCCTTTAAAATTTGATAGAGGCTTCAAAATCGGTATATGGGCTAATCATTTGATGGAAACACCCAAGACAAATATAGTTTTTCAAAAATGTTCGTTTAAGGGGGTGCTCCAGAGTAAAACGTTCGAAAAGTGAATTGATAAAAAACCATGCTTCGGATTGAGATAGAGATATCAAATTTGGTATAAGTGTAGATAGTTTGAAAGGAAGAAATTGTAAAATTTCAGTTTACCAATATTTTCTACTTTAGGGGGTGCCGCACACCAAAATGTTCGATTATCGGAATAAAGGAGAAACGCCCCTTTTAAAACGTGATAGAGGCTTGATATTTGATATATGGGAAAATAATCTGACAGAAGTTACAAAAAGAATAGAGTTTTTCAAAAATGTATATTTAAGGGGATGGGTACACCACACAAAAGCATTCGAAAGATGAAATGCTAGAAAAGTTTGCTTCGCGATGAGATAGAGACTTCAAATTTAGTGTACGGCTAAAAAGTTGGAAAGGAAGAAAGTGCGCAATTTCAGTTTTCCAACATTTGTTATTGTTGGGGGTTGCGCTCACTAAAATGTTCGATTTACCGAACAAATGAAAAACGTCTCCTTTACAATGTGACAGAGACTTGAAATTTATTATATGGGCTAACCATTTGACAAAAAAACCAAAGATGAATACAGTTTGACAAAAATATTCTTTAACGGGGTGCTACACAGAAAAACGTTCGAAAGGTGAAGTGATAGAAAAACATGCTTCTCGATAGGATAGCGACTTCAAATTTGATGTACGGTTAGATAGTTTGAAAGGAAAAGAGTGTGAAATTTTAGATTTCCAATATTTGCTACTTTAGGGGTGCGCACACTAATATGTTCGATTTTCCGAATAAATGAGGCACGCTTCCTTTTAAATGTGATAAGAGGCTTGATATTTGGTATTTGGGCCAATCATCTGATAAAAACCACAAGACAAACAGAGTTTTTCAAAAATGTTCATTTATGGATGTGCTTCACAGAAAAAAGTTCCAAAGGAGAAATAATAATATAAGAGTGCCTCGGGATGAGATAGAATATAATGTAGTGTAAGGGTAGATAATTCGAAAATAAGAAATGCTCGAATTTAGTTTCCCAATATTTTCTTCTGCACACCAAAATATTCGATTTGTCGAATAAATGTGAAACGCGAATTATTAAAGAATTTACATTATTCAGGGATTGCTTATTGCGAGACCGTTGATTTTCAACGGGTATTCGGCTAGTCGCTAGTCTATATATACTAATTGCCAAGTGTCCGTCTGTCTGTCCGTCTGTCTGTCTGTCCGTCTGTCTGTCTGTCTGTCACGCTTTTTTTAGGCACTTCCCGAATAGATAGAGACTTGCAATTTGGTACACGGATCGGTCGTTCGATAAAACCCCCAGGAAAAATCGAATTTTTCGAAAACGTTCTATAGAGGGGGTGCCTCACACCAAAACGTTCGAAAAGTGAAATGACGGTAAAGCATGCTTTGCAATGAGATAGAGACTTCAAATTTGGTATATGGGTAAATCGTTCGAAAGGAAGAAAGTGTGCAATTTCAGATTTCCAATATTTTCTACTTAAGGGGGGGTGCAGCACACCAAAACGTTCGAAAAGTGAAATGATAGGAAAGAATGCTTTGCGATGAGGTAGAGACTTCAAATTTGGTGTATGGGTAAATCGTTTGAAAGGGAGAAAGTGTGCAATTTCAGATATCCAATATTTTCTACTTAAGGGGGGGGGGGGGTGCAGCACACCAAAACGTTCGAAAAGTGAAATGATAGGAAAGAATGCTTTGCGATGAGGTAGAGACTTCAAATTTGGTGTATGGGTAAATCGTTCGAAAGGAAGAAAGTGTGCAATTTCAAATTTCCAATATTTTCTACTTAAGGGGGTGCCGTACACTAAAACATTCGAAAAGTGAAATGATAGGAAAGCATGCTTTGCGATGAGATAGAGACTTCAAATTTGGTGTATTGGTAAACCGTTAGAAAGGAAGAAAGAGTGCAATTTCAGATTTCCAATTTTTTCTACTTAAGGGGGTGCAGCACACCAAAATATTCGATTTGCAGAATAAATGAGAAAACGCTCCTTTAAAATTTGATAGAGGCTTGAAATTCGGTATATGGGCTAATCATTTGATGGAAACACCCAAGACAAATATAGTTTTTCAAAAATGTTCGATTAAGGGGGTGCTCCAGAGTAAAACATTCGAAAAGTGAATTGATAAAAAACCATGCTTCGGATTGAGATAGAGATATCAAATTTGGTATAAGGGTAGATAGTTTGAAAGGAAGAAATTGTAAAATTTCATTTCACCAATATTTTCTACTTAAAGGGGTGTCGCACACCAAAACGTTCGATTTACCGAATAAATGAGAAAATACGTCTTTAAAATTTGATAGAGACTTGAAATTTAGTATATGGGCTAATCATTTGACAAAAAAACCAAACATGAATATAGTTTGACAAAAATGTTCATTAAAGGGGTGCTACACAGAAAAACGTTCGAAAGTTGAAGTGATAGAAAAAACATGCTTCTCGATAGGATAGAGATTTCAAATTTGGTGTACGGGTAGATAGTTTGAAAGGAAGAAAGCGTGAAATTTTAGATTTCCAATATTTTCTGCTTAAGGGGGGATGCAGCATACCAAAACGTTCGAAAAGTGAAATGATAGGAAAGAATGCTTTGCGATGAGGTAGAGACTTCAAATTTGGTGTATGGGTAAATCGTTCGAAAGGAAGAAAGTGTGCAATTTCAGATTTCCAATATTTTCTACTTAAGGGGAGGGGTGCAGCATACCAAAACGTTCGAAATGAGATAGAGACTTCAAGTTTGGAGTATGGGTAAATCGTTTGTAACAAAGAAAGTGCGGAATTTCAGATTTCCAATATTTTCCACTTAAGGGGGTGCCGCACACAAAAATGTTCTATTTTCCGTCTACAGGGGGTGCTCCACACCAAAACGTTCGAAAAGTGAAATGATAGGAAAGCATGCTTTGCGATGAGATAGTGACTTCAGATTTGGTGCATGGGTAAATCATTCGAAAGGCAGACAGTGTGCATTTTCAGATTTCCAATATTTTCTACTCAAGGGGGTGCCGCACACCAAAACGTTCGAAAAGTGAAATGATAGGAAAGCCTGCTTTGCGATAAGATAGGGACTTCAAATTTGGTATATAGGTAAACCGTTCGAAAGATAGATAGTGTGTAATTTCAGATTTCCAATATTTCCTACTTAAGGGGGTGCCGCACACAAAAATGTTCGATTTTCCGAATAAATGAGAAACGGTCCCTTTAAAATTTGATAGAGGCTCAAAATTTTATATATAGACTAATCATTCGATGAAAACACCCAAAACGAATATAATTTTTCAAAAATGTTCGTTTAAGGGGGTTCTCCAGAGGAAAACGTTCGAAATGCGAATTAATAAAAAAAAACATGCTTCGAAATAAGATACAGACTTCAAATTTGGTGTACAAGTAGATAGTTCGAAAGGAAGAACATGTGCAATTTCAGTTTTCCGATATTTTGAACTTTTGGCGGTGCCTCAAAACTAAATGTTCGATTTGTCGAATAAATAAGAAACGCGAATTATTAAAAAATTTACATTATTCAGGGATTGCTTAATGTGGGGCCGTTGATTTTCAACAGGTATGCGGCTAGTATATACTAATTGCCAAGTGTCCGTCTGTCTGTCCGTCTGTCTGTCTCTCTGTCTGTCTGTCACGCCTTTTTTAGGCACTTCCCGAATAGATAGAGACTTGAAATTTGGTACACGGCTCGGTCGTTCGATAAAACCCCCTGGAAAAATCGAATTTTTCGAAAACGTTCCATAGAGGGGGTGCCCCACACCAAAACGTTCGAAAAGTGAAATGACAGGAAAGCATGCTTTGCGATGAGATAGAGACTTCAAATTTGGTGTATGGGTAAATCGTTCGAAAGGAAGAAAGTGTGCAATTTCAGATTTCCAATATTTTCTACTTAAGGGTGGGGGTGCAGCACACCAAAACGTTCGAAAAGTGAAATGATAGGAGAGCATGCTTTGCGATGAGGTAGAGACTTCAAATTTGGTGTATGGGTAAATCGTTCGAAAGGCAGAAAGTGTGCAGTTTCAGATTTCCAATATTTTCTACTCAAGGGGGTGCCGCACACCAAAACTTTCGAAAAGTGAAATGATAGGAAAGCCTGCTTTGCGATAAGATAGGGACTTCAAATTTGGTATATTGGTAAACCGTTCGAAAGGAAGAAAGTGTGTAATTTCAGATTTCCAATATTTCCTACTTAAGGGGGTGCCGCACACAAAAATGTTCGATTTTCCGAATAAATGAGAAACGGCCCCTTTAAAATTTGATAGAGGCTCAAAATTTTATATATAGACTAATCATTTGATGAAAACACCCAAAACGAATATAATTTTTCAAAAATGTTCGTTTAAGGGGGTTCTCCAGAGGAAAACGTTCGAAATGTGAATTGATAAAAAAAACATGCTTCGAGATAAGATACAGACTTCAAATTCGGTGTACAAGTAGATAGTTCGAAAGGAAGAACATGTGCAATTTCAGTTTTCCGATATTTTGAACTTTTGGGGGTGCCTCAAAACTAAATGTTCGATTTGTCGAATAAATAAGAAACGCGAATTATTAAAAAATTTACATTATTCAGGGGTTGCTTAATGTGGGGCCGTTGATTTTCAACGGGTATACGGCTATATATACTAATTGCCAAGTGTCCATCTGTCTGTCTGTCTGTCTGTCTGTCTGTCACGCCTTTTTTAGGCACTTCCCGAATAGATAGAGACTTGCAATTTGGTGCACGGCTCGGTCGTTCGATAAAACCCCCTGGAAAAATCGAATTTTTCGAAAACGTTCCATAGAGGGGGTGCCCCACACCAAAACGTTCGAAAAGTGAAATGACGGGAAAACATGCTTTGCGATGAGATAGAGACTTCAAATTTGGTATATGGGTAAATCACTCGAAAGGAAGAAAGTGTGCAATTTCAGATTTCCAATATTTTATCCTTAAGGGGGGGGGGGGGGTGCAGCACACCAAAACGTTCGAAAAGTGATATGATAGGAGAGCATACTTTGCGATGAGATAGAGACTTCAAGTTTGGAGTATGGGTAAACCGTTTGAAACAAAGAAAGTGTGCAACTTCAGATTTCCAATATTTTCTACTTAAGGGGGTGTTGCACACCAAAACGTTCGATTTCCCTAATAAATGAGAAAATACGCCTTTAAAATTTGATAGAGGCTTAAAATTTGGTATATGGGCTAATAATTTGACGAAAACGCCCAAGACGAATACAGTTTTTCAAAAATGTTCGTTTAAGGGGTGCTCCAGAGTAAAACGTTCGAAAAGTCAATTGATAAAAAAAAACATGCTTTGGAATGAGATAGACATATCAGATTTGGTGTAAGGATAGATAGTTTGAAAGGGCAAAAGTGTACAATTTCAGTTTACCAATATTTTCTACTTAAGGGGGTGCCGCACACCAAAATGTTCGATTTTCGGAATAAAGGAGAAACGCTTCTTTAAAAACGTGATAGAGGCTTTATATTTGGTATATGGGCGAAACATTTCATAGAAATCACAAAAAGAATAGAGTTTTTAAAAAATGTATAGTTAAAGGGGTGGCTACTCCACACAAAAGCATTCGAAAGATGAAATGCTAGAAAAGCATGCTTCACGATGAGATAGAGACTTCAAATTTGGTGTACGGGTAAAAAGTTGGAAAGGAAGAAAGTGTGCAATTTCAGTCTTCCAACATTTGCTATTGTAGGGGGTGCCGATGTCTCTCTATCTATTCGTTCGAAACGTTCGAAAAGAGAATTGATAAAAAACCATGCTTGGAAATGAGATAGAGATATCAAATTTGGTTTAAGGGTAGATAGTTTGAAAGGAAGAAAGTGTGAAATTTCACGGGGTGCGCACTCTAATATGTTCGATTTTCTGAATAAATGAGGCACGCTTCCTTTTAAATGTGATAGAGGCTTGATATTTGGTATATGGGCCAATCATCTGATAAAAAACACAATACAAACAGAGAAAGAAGTGCGAAAATTTAGTTTTCCAATATTTTCTCCTTTAGGGGGTTCTGCACAACAAAATATTCGATTTGTCGAATAAATGTGAAACGCGAATTATTATAAAATTTACAATATTCAGGGATTGCTTATTGCGAGACCGTTGATTTTCAACGGGTATTCGGCTAGTATATACTAATTGCCAAGTGTCCGTCTGTCTGTCTGTCTGTCACGCTTTTTTCAGACACTTTCCGAATAGATAGAGACTTGCAATTTGGTACACAGCTTGGTTCTTCGATAAAACCCCCTGGAAAAATCGAATTTTTCGAAAACGTTCTATAGAGAGGGTGCCTCACACCAAAACGTTCGAAAAATGAAATGATGGGAAAGCATACTTTGCAACGAGATAGAGACGTCAAATTTGGTGTATAGGTATATCATACGAAAGGAAGAAAGTGTGCAATTTCAGATTTCCAATATTTTCTACCTTAGGGGGTGCCGCACCCCAGAACGTTCGAAAAGTTAAATGATAAGAAAGCATGCTTTGCGATGAGATAAAGACTTCAAATCTGGTGTATGGGTAAATCGTTCGAAAGGAAGACAGTGTGCAATTTTAGATTTCCAATATTTCCTACTTAAGGGGGTGCCGCACACCAAAACGTTAAAAAAGTGAAATGATAAGAAAGCATGCTTTGCGATGAGATAGAGACTTTTTTGGTGTATGGGTAAATCGTTCGAAAGAACGAATACAAACGTAAAACAGAATACGAACAGAGTTTTTCAAAAATGTTCATTTATGGGGGTGCTCTAAAGAAAAACGTTGGCTAGGGGAGATGATAAAATAGTATGCTTCGGGATGAGATAGAGACTTTAATTTGGTGTATCGGTAGTTAATTCGAATGGAGGACGTGCGGAATTTAAATTTTCCAATATTTTCTTTAGGGGGTTCTGCACACTAAAATATTCGATTTGCCGAATAAATGTGAAACACGAATTATTCAAAAATGTACATTATTCAGGTGTTGCTTATTGCGAGGCCGTTGATTTTCAACAGGTATTCGGCTTGTATATACTAATTGCCAAGTAACCGTCTGTCTGTCTGTCACGGTTTTGTTAGGTACATTCCGAATAGATAGAGACTTGCAATTGTTACACGGCTCGGCCGTTTGATAAAACCCCTGAAAAAAATCGAATTTTTCGAAAACGTTCTCTAGAGGGAGTGTTCTACACCAAAACATTCGAAATATGAAATGATAGGAAAGCATGCTTTGCGATGAGATAGACACTTCAAACTTGGTGTATGGGTAAATCGTTCAAAAGGAAGAAAGTGTGCAATTTCAGATTTCTAATATTTTCTACTTAAGGGGGTGCCTCACACCAAAATGATCGATTTACCGAATGAATGAGAAAAGGCTCCTTTAAAACTCGATAGAATCTTGAAATTTGGTATTTGGGTTAATCATTTGACAAAAACTCCCAAGACAGATATAGTTTTTCAAAAATGTTCGTTTAAGGGGCTGCTCCAGAGTAAAACGTTCGAAAAGTGAATTGATAAAAACCATGCTTCGGAATGAGATAGAGATATCAAATTTGGTGTAAACGTAAATAGTTTGGAAGGAAGAAAGAGTACAATTTCAGTTTTCCAATATTTTCTACTTTATGGGGTGCCGCACACCAAAATTTTCGATTTGACGAATAGATGTGAAAAGCGCATCATTCAAAAATTTACATTATTCGGGGTTGCTTACTGCGAGACCGTTGATTTTCAACGGGTATTCGTCTACTCTAGTATATACTAATTGCCAAGTGTCCGTCTGTCTGTTACGCCTTTTTTAGGCACTTCCCGAATAGATAGAGACTTGCAATTTCGTACACGGGTCGAGCTTTGAATAAAACCCCCTGAAAAAATCGAATTTTTCGAAAACGTTGTCTAGAGGGGTTGCTCCACACCAAAACGTTCGAAAAGTGAAATGATAGTAAAGCATACTTTGCCATAGAGACTTCAAATTTGGTGTATGGGTAAATCGTTTGAAAGGAAGAAAGTGTGCAATTTCAGATTTTCAATATTTTCTACTTAAGGGGGTGCTGCAGACCAAAATGTTCGATTTACCGAATCAACGAGAAAGGACTCCTTTAAAATTTTATAGACGGTTGAAATTAGATACATGGACTAAACATTTAATGGAAACATCCAAGAATAATATAGATTTTCAAAAACTTTCGTTTAAGGGAGTGCTCTACAGAAAAAGGTTCGAAAGGTGAATGGATAATAAAACATACTTCCGGATGAGATAGAGATTTGAAATTTTGAGTACGGGTAGATAGTTTGGAATGAATAAAGTGTACAGTTTCAGTTTTCCAATATTTCCTACTTTAGGGGGGGGTGTCGCATTTAAAAATATTCGATTTTCCGAATGAAGTAGAAACACCCTTTTAGAACGTGATAGAGGCTTGATATTTAGTATATGGGCGAATCTTTTAATAGAAAACCCAAGAAGAATGGAGTTTTTCAAAAACGTATATTTAAGGGGGTTGGGTACTCCACAGAAAAGCGTTCGAAGGGTGAAATGATAGAAAAAGCATGCTTCGCGATGAGTTAGAGACTTCAGATTTGGTATACGTGTAGATAGTTGGAAAGGAAGATAGTGTGTAATTTCAGTTTTCCAACATGTTGTAGGGGGTACCGCACACTAAAATTTTCGATTTCACGAGCAACTGAGAAACGCCTCCTTTAGAGTGTGGTAGAAGCTTGAAATTTAGTATATGGGCTAATTATTTGATTTAAATACCTAAGATTATTAAGGTTTTTCAAAAATGATCATTTAAGGGGGTGCAACACAGAAAACGTTCGAAATATGAAGTGATAGAAAAACATGCTCCACAATAAGATAGAGATATCAAATTTGGTGTATTGGTAGATATTTTGAAATGAAGAAAGTGTACAAATTTCAGATTTCCAATATTTGCTACTTTAGGGGGTACCGATTGCTAATATGTTCGATTTTCGGAATAGATGAGACACGCTTCCTTTTAAATACGATAGAGGCTTGATACTTGGTATATAGGCCAATCATATGATAAAAACCAAACTCAAACAGAATTATTCAAAATTGCTCATTTATGGGTGTGCTCCAAAGAGAAATGTTCGAAAGGGACGATGATAAAATAATATGCTTCGGGATGAGATTGAGACTTTAATTTGGTGTCCTGGTTGATAGTTCGAAAGAAAGACGTGTACAATTTAAATTTTCCAATATTTTCTTCTTTAGGGGGTTCTGCACACTAAAATATTCGATTTGCCGAATAAATGTGAAACGCTAATTATTAAGAGAATGACAATATTCAGGGACAATATTCATGCTACTGTTAACATTAAAAAAATAGTAATAGTTGATAATGTCTGCATTATTGTAGTTCTTTATACGACATTTTGACTTGATCTCCTCTTTTAATAATTTATACTACCCACAAACTTAAAAATATTTTTTTATAATATTTTTTTCTCACGCTAAGAAAAGTGTCATTTTCTTTGGTCCTATGGGTAAACAATGTGTAAAACCCAAAGAACGTATTTGTTATGTAAGTGCTACTGTTAAAAATAAAAAAATAATAATAATTGATACCGTGTGCATTACTGTTGTACTTTATAAGACATTTTTGACTTGATCTCTTCGTTTGATAATTTATACTGTCCACAAATTTTTGCAAGTGAATTATACTGCATCAGAATATTTAAAACAAAATTTACTTACTTATATTCTTTCTCTTTCATGCTGCGCCTCTTTGGAGTACAGAAAATGAAAGTGTCCGCAGTGCTTTTGGAAGAGGTGAGTCTCATATTTAATTGAAAGATTATTTCGGGGGAGGGGTACATTGCCACACTTGGAATCAATCGAAAGATTTTTTTCTCAAGCCTCATTAAAAATGAAGGCTAACATGCTGTAATTGCGATCATTTGGACCAATGATACAGATTTTTCAAAATTTTTCTTGCAAAATTTTCAAACAAACAAACAAATTAAATAAATAAATAATTATATAAATTTAAAAAATCTGATGTAGGCAGCACATGAATTTCCTTATATAATGCAATGAATTCACTACTTTTACAGTAAAAAAAAAAGAGATTATTTTAATAGTAGATATTTATATTCTTTCTAAGATATTGACTTTATGTCAATGAGTCGTCATTTGCATTGATTTAGCGTCATTTTTTATCCATTTGGCGAGTGTTTCGTTAATTTAGCAACATTTAAAAAAGTCGCCAAGTTGGCGATATTCCACTAAATTTGTCGCCAAAATCTCGCCAAGCATTTTGGACGGAGAAATAAGTTATTCTTACAGCAGATAAATGACGGCGTTCAAATACAAAAGTGTTACTCAATGTATCTTTTTTCATGAATGGAACGAGCTAGATCCACAAGAATGATGTTACCCAATTTATCGCATGGTATTACATATGAAAAGTAAATATGTTTCTCAATGGGAAATATTTCTTTTTATTTTATATGTCTTTTTGATAATTTTTTCGGAAAATGTGCAATATCTCAAGAACGGTTCATGTTAGCGTTCTAAACTTTATGTCAATCGTTTTCTAATGAAAAATTACATCAGAAATGTCTATTTCCGTAACTTTATTAGAGGTTTTGATTTTTTGACGATTTTTCAAAATTTCACTCGAAAATTTAGGGGGGTTCTGAACATTCGATTGCGTATAAAAACAATAGGCTTCCAGTGTTTACGGATTGTAATTTTTGTACTAAATTGCGTTCGAATCGGTCCATTCGTTCGTCAGTTATCGTCTCCAAAGACTCACTGACACACACACACACACACACACACACACACACACACACACACAGACATCACCTCAAAAATGTTTGATTCGTGATCAGGGATGCTTGAAACGTGCTCTGCCGTCGAAAACTTGAATTCGAATTTTCGACCCCGTCGCAATACTTTCCTTATACATTATGTATATAAGGAAAGTAAAAAACTAGAAGCTACTTATTGTATAGACATTTTTTTTACACGGGCAACATTTCGAGAGCCTGAGTAGGTAATTTTGCAACTTGTCACGAGAGTAAATTTTAATACATTAAAAAGTAAAGTTTTTGAATTTTTTTTAATATGTTGTTTTGGGTACTTTCTTGTGTCACTTTGCAGTCCTGTAAAGAGCACTAAATTTTGGCTCACGTATAGACTTCGGATTTAGACAATGCTGTACAATTTTGCAATTTTTTTCCTTCGTCTATCTCGCCTTGCTGTTGCGTTTGTTATACAGTCAACCCTCCTATAACGCTATAAACCCTTTGCTTACGGCTGGAACAGCGTTAATCCCAAACGAAAAACCTCCCAAAAAGACAGGTATTTGATATACCTTATCCCAAATAGTTCGACCCCCCTTTGCGGACATTGGTGTCCATAGAAACCGCATACCGTATTGTATGGAACCCGCGTTATAAGGAACTCAGAATTAGTACAAAACAGAACAATTCGTGCCGCATTATATGGTAAAGCGCAATGGTGTATATTTCTGCATTTACAGGGGATAGCAACCGGATAGCAACAGTACGTTTAGTACTACCGATGTAAAATTTATAAACATTATCAGGAGTTAACAGGGGTACAACATACACCCCGGCATGGCTTTTAAAATTATCAGTATCGCCTAACTTATTGGTGTGAATACGATTAAATAAGGTACTAATATTAGAGTGAGCGGGTTTGAAACCAAATTCATGGCAAAATTGAATAAGGAGAACGAAAATCTTAGGATGACAAGAAAAATTGGATTTATACAGCAGACGTTCAATAACAGCAACAAGTTTAGTATCAGGTTGAGTGAATTTGCGGTGGACATGCGCAAAAATCTTATAAATAAACTCAAAGAAATAAGCTGACTCATGGCCAAGATTAAAGATAAAGTTAATTTCATTATTTAAAGTCGAAAGAGAAGAGCAAACATTAAATGCACGATTAAAATAAGTATTAAAAGAAGTTTTTTAGAGGATATAGGATGAAAAGAATTAGCAGGGATACACGAATTAGTAAAAGTGGGTTTTTCGGAAAAGAGAAGTTTGAAAACAAAGCTTGAAATGTGTATAAATTTTACATCGGTAATACTAAACGTACTGTTAGTATCCGGTGAATAGTTAGAAGGTTAGTATCTTGTTAGTATCTGTACTATTAGTATCCGTGACGTCAGGAATGGTAAACTTTCTACGGCTCTTGCCCTTTGTGTTGTTAAAGATAACTTTCAGCCCGTCTTTGAAAAAACCTTCCTTTTAATTCGATTGTAATAACCCACGTAATATCCTTCTCTATGAATCCTTGTTTATTTATATCTACCGTGATTCCATTTGTAATTTCGATCCTGTTCAAATTTTAAGTTAAGCTTGGCGACTCGTTCTCGACTCTCTGCATGTCAAACCTCTTCACAGTTATCTGTGACATCATTTTATTGTAATTGTGCTTGGCTGCATTTTTGAATTGTGTCTTTTCTTTGTAAAATATTTACCACTTGTTTAAATTAAATATTTTGGGTATAACTCTTAAATTTGTATTTGTAACTGATTGATGTTAATAGCCTGCTTGTACTACCATTATTTTGTGTTTATACAAATTTGTCTGCTGATCTGGTCTAGATATAAGCATTCCGCGTTTACTGTTTCGTATAGCCGCTGATGAAGGGTACAGTAACGCCCGAAGGCGCTCTGGATTTTTAAAGCTATGTACGTCTTGTAGGATGATTTTATTAAATGATGTTTTAACTATGATGTTGTATCGTTGATTTTATAACTGAATTTAGAATAGACATGATACCTTCTTTATTATTATTACTGATAAAGTCCTTTAAACGACAATTATCGAGCGAATGGACAGACAGACAGAACGACCAAAGTCATAAACATATTTCAGTTATGTTGTAAAGTGTTAAAAGGAATGCGAATAGTGTCACAATTGGATAATTAGAAAATGAGACATTCAAAGTGTGCCATTTTATGAACTTTTATTAAAAGCACATTTTACAATTTTAGACATTTCTATTACGTATTCGACATCCTCCATTATAATTAAAATGCATCTGAGCAATGCAGTGTAATGTCAGATATTTTATACTTGATAGTTGAAATGAATAAAAAGCAATGCTGTTATTTGAAATGACATAAACTGGCATGACTCTAAGAATAAACTTGAATCTTTCATTTATTTGCAGCTGCCTCGGGTGCTTTATAAGCAAATCAGTATGAGAGACAATTAATTAATATTCATTCTCCCTCGTTTAACTTGAAAGTGTTTTTCTTTTAAATTACGTGCCCATAAAGCTGATATAATAGAAAACCGAATTGAAAAGCGAAATAAATGATAAAGTCAATGATACATTTTATGATAGTTAATAATAAATTTTAATTTGCAAAAGATATAACTTTTATGCATATAGTTTAAGAATAATCAGAATAAATTAGTAAAGAAAATTACCTATGATTTCAGACTAGATGATAATAAATGAAATGTTTAGAGAGCTCGGTTCCATTCGACTTTCTCATGCATACATTCCTTATTCCTTAGATTCGAATTATGTACATCCTTACCATAATCAGAGCGAAAAAAATATTTATATATTGTATGAGCTTCCGTTTCCGAGTATTTTAAAGTGTTTTTTAAGAATTCCTTTTTTCAGGATGGCAACAAGTGAGTTAGGTTGGTGAAAGAGATGGGCTTATTTCTATTAATATATAATTTATGTTAACACTATTTTTATCCACATCGAAGTTACACTATCGTTTTCTCGCTTTGACAGTACTAATGTTCTGGTCTCCGTAAAAATATTAAAAGAATATTACTTTCCCTACAATGCATGGTAATGTATAGGGAAAGTATTAGAATCGTATCGAAAATCGCAACTCGAGTTTATGATGAATCTAAACGTTTAGAGTACTCTAGAACCTGAAAGAACAATTTTTAGCGTGACATCTGTGTATGCCTCTGTGTGTCTGTCTGTGCAATATTTTTTTTTCCAGTGGCAAGGCATTTGATATTTCATCATTCGCCTATACACCGTCCAGAATCGTGAACCATTTAGCCGTCACATGACGTTGCCCCGCCGCACCAGTGGGGGCGGAACACACTGCACCCAACGACACAACATCCATGCCTGAAGGTGGGACTTGAACCCACAACCGAACGGCACAACGGCAGCCAAACGATCGCTAGGAAACGCTTGCCTTGACCGTTCGACCACCGCGTCGGCTGTCTATGCAATATATGTATCCACACTAACTCAAGAACTAATTGGCCAAATTTCATAAAATTTTATAAGTCACTTGTGCGTGACCCTGACGCTGATTAGATGTGGGCACGATTTGGGATAAAAGAACTTGCCTTGTTTGCGAAATGGCCCGCAAAGATCATCATGTAAAATAAAAGACAACGTATGCTCAAATGTATCCATTAAATGTTGGTTTTACACCTGATTTTTGACAATGATAAGAATAAGACCAACCCCATTAATGTAAGATGAGCCGTTCTAATTTTTAGTTATATTTCAATTATTTCGCAATTTTTGCCACTCCGCCTATGAAAATACTATGTCCAGTTACCAAATATAAATGAAAATTGAATTAAACGTGCAAATTCAGTGTCATTTCAAGTGCGTGCTATTTTGTACCATTATACTAAATTTATTGAATTATTAAAGAAATAAAGAGAAAATGCATTCGAGTCTGTAGAGAAAGTCATGTGCTGCCCACAACAGACTTCTTTACATTACTCTGGTTTTGTAAGTAATTGCTTGAATTACTTTTCACAACGCAAAACAGTTTTAGAGCGCTATTTAATACTAAATGTTTCTTTCAATCAACGAATGTATATATTCTTTTCTAAAATGAAAAATTAGAGTCAATCTATTTAACTCCAAAGAATCTTTTCCAATAAATTTTTTTAAAAAGTCGAAATAAATTCTTTTCATTTTGCGGAAAATCGTAAACAATTCACAATGCCCCGCAGGATTGAATCCGAGTCCTCCCACGGATTCTTCAATACTTAGATGTCCATAAAAATTCTTCAATTGTAAAGATATTTATTGCTACTGC
Source organism: Amaurobius ferox (assembly GCA_951213105.1). Lineage (NCBI taxonomy): Eukaryota > Metazoa > Arthropoda > Arachnida > Araneae > Amaurobiidae > Amaurobius > Amaurobius ferox. The sequence goes on from OX578135.1 coordinate 12,610,535, forward strand.
TCGCATCAAAAATATGTTAGGACCATTTCATTTCAAAAGATTTTATTACTCCGTATTTCAATTTACATTTTGTTTTATGATTATGCGAAGACATTTCATGGGGGCCAGAAATGAAATAAAAATCAACTTTTTAAACAAAAGAATGTTTTTAACAATTTAGGAATTTGTTTGTTAGTATATACACTGCCTTCCAAAAGTTAAGCAAGTGATGTAAATTCTCAAATAGCGAATGCACCCATGGATTTTATTGGGTTAAACTTAATGGATTAACTTTTATTGGGTTAAACTTATTTCGTCGACGGAGATAAGCAAATGTCAAATGATGTGTTCTATAGCTTCTAGAACACTATGAAAATTAGGCGTGGGGTGAAAACAATTCTTTTGCGCCTAAGATGTCCAAAGAAAATTTTTCGAAGAGTGCTGATTTTGGGTAGATTGGTGTTGTTATAGCACAAATACTACGTTTGGAAGATTCTCAATGCTGGCTAGCTGTTGGGAGGTTTGAGACAGGACAGTTCATTAGGGAAGTCGCCAATTTCTTTTTTGTGGAAGTTTCTGCCATTTGCCGTACATGGAAACAATTTCATACAAGAGGAATAGCTATCCGGAGACCCATTCCAAGTCGTCCAAGAGCTACAATACCCTCCAATGATCAATACATCGCATTATTGGCCAAACAAAATGGCTGAGCGACAGCACCAGCTCTCCGAGCAATTTCTACCACAACAATCGGAAAGTCGATATTCCCAGTTTCATGAGATGAAGACTGCATGACAAAAGACCACACGTTTGTGCTTCTTTGAATGCTAGAGGATAACTATTAAAGTCACGTCGTCATCATGCAAGTTGGACAGAAGCGCAATGATCCCATCCCGTATATTCTACACGAATGAATCACGATTTGCCCTAGATTCAGACATAAAACGCATAAGGGTCTAGACAGAATGAGGAATACACAACCAACCCGATAGCATTGTTGAACATTACGTCTTGAATATTACATTACGTCTTGAACATTACGTCTGTGAATTTTATTTGAAATATCGCACCGACCTGCACGTGTTCACAGGAGGTTCTATGACGACGGAAAGTTTACAGGATCAACTCCTTGACCCTTTCGTGGGAATCACACATGAATCCAGATTATCTCTCTTCCGACCAGACCGTCAGATCTACACAAAGGCGTAAGGTATCTGTTTGAACGGCCGGGAAGTGCCACCCAATTTAGACCGGAACCCAGTGTGTGTGTGTGTGTGGGGGGGGTTATCCACAGGGACCGTACCCTCCTTCCCCTACCACCAACCTCTCAGAAGGAAATTATAAGATATTGTAAAAATGCTCCAAAAATGTGGGTTCTATACCTCCTTTGATCCGGGACGAACCAGTATTAAACGCGGATAAACGACGCTTAAGGACCCAAGAATCATACGGATCCAGAGAGAGCCGAGCCATTTGTGACGCCAGGAGCAAAACAATTTTTCCTCAAAATTTTGGTTATTATAACAATTATACGTAATATGTTATTTACGGCTAATTAAACTGAATTTTATGATTAATACGAAAACAATTTTACACTAAATATCCATTGCTTCAAATATAAATAATAATGTGAAAAACAATCCCATTGCAGGTACCAGTAACCATGGACCGACTTCGCTTTAATTATGCGCTCGTCAACAAGGATAGCCGATATCGTCAATGGCAGCAACAAACTTGCTATAAGCTCCAGCTTTTGCGAACTTCTATGGAAACTGGCATTGTCAGTGCTTACTAATGATGCCATAATAAGCGCAAAATCGATCCACGGATGCTTGTACCTGTAATGAGAATATGTTTGATACTTTTGGGAACCCCCCTTATTGGCGGTTTTTGTGTCAGATGTCTTTTATAAGTAAAAATATTTCTCAAAGTTCGAAAAACGCGGGGTTCTATCAGGTCTAACTTTCCGATTAACACGACAAGACTAAACTCGTGTGAAAGACCCAGACCACACGACCAACCCGAAGGTTTATGGTAGCTAGATGTGTGGCCGGGACTAAACTCGTGTGCGTAAGTTTAACAATGACTTTCTGTCGCAGTTGCCTTCACTTCAAAGTGGCGAATATCACACGAAGTGTAAATGGTCTAAGTTTTTATATAAGCTGAAGCGGCAAATAGTTTCTCAAATTATTTTAACACATTTAAAAATAATTTCGTATTCAGTTCCCCTATTCCTCATATTCCTATCCCTCAAGAATGTAAGTAAAGCTAGTGGAGCTTCAAAAAAAAAGAAAATAATAAGAAATGGAAGAGAATACCAAACATTTCAAAATATCTCGCTTATGAAAATGGCCCCCCCAAAATAAAAGTATGTTCTTAAATGCTTTTACGTTTGAGGTCCAAAAGTATAAAAAATTTTTGACTTCCTGAATTTTAGCTTTAAGAAGGCTAAGCTTTTGGAAGTCGCCCCCTCCCCAACGTGTTTTGTAGGAGGGCGCCTTTTACATATTTTGCTTAAGGGACTAAACTTTCTAGTTACAACATTGCCTTTGGCATAACAAATAAATAACTCTTTCTTACAAAAGAGTTCGTTCATACTTAGAGACTATTTTCTAATGGCTAGACACTTGATACATACAATCATTCACCCATACATCAATTTAGCCGTCGCAATACGTTGCCCCGGTATACCAGTGGGGGCGGAACACACTATGCCCAACAACACAGCATCCATGCCCGCAGGTGGGACTCGAACCCGGCAGCCCAGCAACGCTTGCCTTGACCGCTGAGCTACCGTTGTTGTTGTTGAGACCCAGACCGTCTGACCTACCAGAAAGGTGTAAGGTAACTGTTTGGACGGCCGGGAAGTGCCACCCAATTTAGACCGGAACCCAGTGGAGGAGACATCCACAGGGACCGTACCCTCCTTCCCCTACCACCAACCTCTCGGAAGGACGTACGGACCCACATGTTTAACGTGATCGTACTCCGCATGAACACAGCGGCAGTTGTGGCAGCGTGCAAACCACCGAGCTACCACGCCCGAAATGTACCAACAGCACGCGGTGTTCCCAGGTGGTCACCCACCCAAGTACTAAGCGCGCCCGATGCTGCCTGACTTCGGTGATCTAACGAGAACTGGTGTTTTCAGCAAGGTACGGCCGTTGGCTCTCTGAGCTACCGTATCGGCACTTAGAGACTATAGCATGGGTCTTTATTAACCATCAGACATTAAAATCTTGTGCGAAAAAACGTTTGACGAACGAGAAAAATAAAAGAAAGCGCCTTTATTAATACTCAGTTTATTTTCGGACTCCTGGTCGACTGGAAGAGTTACTGCTAAATTAGGCGAAAACTCAGTTAACATTTTGACATATTTTCAGAATTATCCCTTATTATATAATATTATTTTTATTACTGTCGCCCCCACTATATGTCTTATATACGTTTTTGGGGGGGTTACATTTCCCATTCGTCATTTCAATTTGTGGGGACTTCTTTACGTTGAAGTTGATGTCTCTTTCATTTGGTTGTCTTTTTATCCTTGCCTTTTAATAATCCTAGAATTTTTTTCATATGGTTCTTTCTATAATTATTCTGGTAGTTAAAGCGAAGTTAATTTAAGTAGGTTTGTCTCTTTGAAACTGATAAGGAGGAGTTTGAAGATTTGAGATGAATAAAAAGATTTTTTTTTTGTCATCCTAGCAAAGAATTGTGATTCCTCTGGCCACGGAAATGGAAGCTTGAATCTCAACATGCTTATCAATCTTCATATCTGAGAGACATGAACTTGCAAATAGGCACCGCAGTTATCATTTACCCATTTACTAAACAAAATTGCTATATATACACTCCCCAACATAGAAAATGCAACACCATGAAGCTTTAGTGGTATAATTATGCAAATTGCGATGTATAACGTAGCTGATCGATATATGCAAGTGATCTGAAATGTAAGTAGGTCACGTGATTAGAGCGCGGGATAAAAGGAATGGAAACGACAGATGAGCCAACGGTTGTTACTGTCTGTCGCCTACGGAAACCCGTTTTCTGATCTGTTTCTCATCTCATAAGACACGTGCTGTTAGATGCCTGGCCAAAGACGCCGAAGCCCGTTTCAGCATTTGGACGATTGTGCGAGGCGATTCATTTTAGGCCTACGCACGGCTGGGTGGTCGTACCGCCATATCGCCGCTGAAATTCGCGTAGATGCGTCCACTGTGCAAAGGATATGGAGAAGATGGATTGAAGAAGGGCATGTGAATCGTCGCAGTGGTACAGGTCCATCCAGACGTACTCCAGCACACGTTGATCGACGTATTCGAAGGCATGCGGTGGCGACCTCACAAACGACAACTGTCGGCATTCTCACGGTACATTGGAGTCTCCAATATCAAAGAGAACAGATTGGCCAAAAGCGACTTGCACTTAAACCGTCCTTTACGAGACTGTCATTGACGACAAGATACCGATGTGAGAGATTGTAATGGTGCCGGACTCGAACCTCGTGGACGACTGAATGGGACAGGGTAGTGTTCAGCGACGAGTCTCGGTTCTGTTTGCTTACTGCCAGTCGCCGTCTGAGAATCTGGAGGCGACATGAAAATAGATCTAATCCTGCTGCGACTGTTGAACGCCATACTGATCGACAACGCTGCATCATAGCTTGGGGAGCCATCGGCTTCGATATCCGATCACCTTTGTTTCGTGTCAGAGACGCGAAAGGCCAGAGTGTATACGAAGCCAACCCCCTCCGCTCACATTACACCCGGATATTGGCTGGCTTTCGAAGCGATCGTCAAATGTATCACGTGACGCGCGCAGAGACTTTCCTTCTCAAGGTTATTTCGGAGCGAGACACGTGATATTTCTCCTCTTCTGTGCAGTCGCATTTACTCGCATTTACGTTCAAGTCATAACTCAATAATTTGTTAAAGTTATAGCTCTAAGGCAGTGTTCTTCAACCTTTGTCATCCCGCGGAACCCTTTCTTGAGATATTTTTTTTATGGAACCCTTCGTTCAGTAGCACACCCAGATTTGAGTTTAGGGGGATGTGTCATATTACGTATTACATGTTATAAACAAGGTGCGCCCCTGCCTTTGTTATAAAAACTTTATATAAGATATAAATTTGCATTAATTCAAACAAGAAGATAAATACTCCGTATAAAGTATTTGTATTATACATACATATGTCGAACATTCGAATTGTAGTATCGACTCGCGGAACCCCTAAAGCGTTTGAGTGGAACCCTAGGGTTCCGCGGAACACAGGTTGAAGAACACTGCTCTAAGGCAATGGATTGATTTTTACTTTCATATATATAGGCGAAAATTTGAATTCCGGTTTTTGTCGAGAGAGCATGTTTCAAGCAACCTTGACCACGAATCAGACGTTTTTAAAGTCATGCATGTATGTGTTTGATGTGTGTGCGAGTACGTGAGTGTGCATGTGTGAGGGCGTGAGTGTGTCAGTAAATCTGTGGAGATGATATCTCACGAACGAATGAAGCGATTCGAACGAAATTTGGTACAAAATTACAATTAGGGAAAACCGGAAACCTGTTGCTTAATGTTAGAACATATATTAGCAAAATGAGATTTCTTTTAGCAAAATGCTAAATAAAACTAACTTAGTTTAAACCTTTATTTGGAACTTGCATCTATCTCCTTCAAGGAAAAAATAACAATTTATAGTTTGCAATTATGAAGACTTCCTGACTTGTCAATATATATATATATATAAATATATATATATATATATATATATGTATATATATATATATATATATATATATAAATATATCTATATAATATATATATATATATATATATATATATATATATATATATATATATATATATATATATATATATATATATATATATAAATATATCTATATAATTATATATATATATATATATAAATATATCTATATAATATATATATATATATATATATATATATATATAAATATATCTATATAATATATATTTATATATATATATATATATATATAAATATATCTATATAATATATATATATATATATATATATATATATATATATATATATATTATATATACATATATATATATAATATATATATATATATATTATATATACATATATATATATAATATATATATATATATATATATATATATATATATATAATATATATATATATAATATATATAATATATATATCCTCGAAGGGTTGCTGATTGTAGAGCCACAAGATGTGGTCCTACTGCTTACTGATCACCCTGTCTATGCTATGACTATTGCAGTATTGCATTATCCTTCTGGAATTAACATCACTTATTTATATATGCCATCTCTGTCTGTGTGTTCTTTATCATTACACTCTATTCGCTCTTTCATGGTGTTGCATTTTCTGTGTAGGGTAGTATATATATATATATATATATATATATATATATATATATATATATATATATATATATATATATATATATATATATATATATAAAAATTAAATGATCTTAATCGAAAATTTTTTTGCATAAACTACTGTATGTACAAAAAAACCCATCTCTAGCATATCTGTTACAAATGAGTAACTATAAGCCAAGTCTAAGGATAAAGATAGAAGGTTACATATCACTACATTGGAAAGGGGGATGAGAAGAAGATTAGGATTCAAAAATCACAATTAAAAGTATATAAAAGTAAATAAAAATAAAACTCTGCAAAAATGAGAATAGGCAATAATAATCAGCTCAAGACAAGAGATCAAGAATAGAGAACAATCAATCGAAACCACACAAAAAATGGCGGTCAGTTCGAAATTGCATTCTCATCAGGACAGCCATACAATTCGAATTAAAACCGATAGAATAGCCAGTTTCTGACAATGGCGATAGTATTTAACTATAGACACCATTGGAGCTGTCTACTGGCTAGTGGAATTAGAAAAATAAATCAATTGAATTATACAAAAGCTGAAAAACAATACCTCCACGAACTGTAATGTAAAATAATAGCAGCACGTGTAAGATAAACTAGTAACTGAGCATTTCACCTCACTTCGTCAATGCGAGTGGGCGAGCATTTCACCTCACTTTGTCAATGCGAGTGGGAATGAATACAATTGAACGATACATAATAAGTATGGAGACTTTCGAAAATAGTAAACAGTATAGGACTCAGGACAAGTGGAAAATAGACATTCTAAAATAGTAAACAGTATTAGACTCAGGCCAAGTGGTAAGTAAGGTGATAAGAATGGGTGAATTTTCAAAAATGAGTTAACCAATCAAAGATAAATAATGCATGTGTAAAATTATTACGTGGTATATTTGAAATTATTAATAATATTATTTACAAATACTTCCGGATATAGGTAGTTTTGACAAATGCGTTTAAGTTTATTGATGTGGAGAAAGTGAAACTGAGGATCAGAAAGTCGATGTATTCGAAATAGCTGGTTTAAAATGATGTTTCTAAACAATTGAATAGAATTACAAGATTGATATGATAGCAGCTTTATGATAGTGAAGTTGTAAGAATCTTTTTTATCATATAGATTGGTGATTACATGATTATTGAGGGTATCTAAATTGAGGTCTAAAAAATTAACAGTTTGACTAACGCAAGGCTCATTAGGAATTAATTCTAGGTTAGACGGGTAAAAATCAATATTAATGGGATAGGAATCATCAATGATAATACAAATTAAGTCGTCAACATATCTATATATAATATATGAATTAGAGTTAAAATGACATTCATAATAATAAAGATATAAGTTAGCGAGTATACTACTACTACAGCCACCTTGTGGTACACCAGATGTTTGTAAATAAATGTTATCACACCTTGGATAATATAATTGTTGTATAACACAAAGTGCAAGAGCATAGGAAAATTTTTGACATTAAAAGCATCATGATTGGAAGATATATAGTCATGATAAAGAGAGATAATAACTTTATGTAAATCTTTAATGACAATATTATTAAATAGGTCTTTAAAATCAAAGGTTTGGAAACCAAGAATTTGTGGTAACTTGCTAAGGTGATTAACTAAATCAAAACTATTGTTCAAAATGAAATATCCTGAATTCCTGAATTTAAGAGATTCATTAATTCGATTTAAACAGTTAAGCAAGTACTTACTAGCTGTAGTGGTAAAGGTATTATGCCCACAAGTGACTGTTCTAAAACTGAGAGGTGATTTGTGGAATTTAGGAACCAAAGTAACATAAGGAAATTTAAAAAACTTACAATTAATATTTAATTGTGTATATAATTTTAGCATTTTAGTTTTGATTTGGATAGACTGATTATTAATGGGTTTAAAAATTTGATTATCTTTTAAGTAATTCTGTAACAGAGAAACATAATATTTTTTACAAATGATGGCATAATTATTAGAAGCTTTATCTACATAAGTTATGACAAAATGTTGTTGTAGTTCTTTGATAGCATATAGGAGTTGTTTATAAGGATACCTAGGCTTCGTTAATTTAGTGTTTATAATAACATTTTTAAGTAGATGTAAGGTCGTATACTTCCATAGATTGAATGCTTCAATAGGAATAGAATGTGAACAAGCAAGTTGATATATGAATTTATCAAAATCAAATGATAGAGACTGAAGAAGTTGTTTAGGGTGATGGCAGAATGGAATGCGAAATTTAGACCCTTTATTCATAATATCCCTGAGTATATCATCCTGAACTATACTGAGATCCCCAGTAATAATGTGACCATGAGTGGAGTTGACAAAAGGGGCAAGATTTTGATTGCTGCATACACATGATGTAAGATCATCGGAGTTTAATGTCCTAGAAACTTCATTGTAATTGTAAATAGTTCTACCAATTGGTAAATTATATTTGAATGATTTTTGTATTTTGATATCATTTACTGGTAACAAGTGCTTATGTTTTGCAAATAAATTATTGAAGTTAAGAGAATTAAGAATAGGGTGTTTAAAAGAGATTACACAGTAAGCTATTTTAGTATGTGGATTTGGTGAATGGAGTAGGTGGTAATTTAAGAAATGTGTACGTGAAAGAAGCAGATCAAAAAATAAATGTTTAAAATGCTCATGAGTTAATTTTAATTTTAAAAAATGAGTATAAACAATACTTAATTTGCTTTTTCTGACTTTATATAACCATGTTCTAACAGGTAGAAAATTGAAAGTTTGAGAATAATTATATTGTAATTTCAAAATGTCTGCTTTGTAATCAATAGTTTTACTTAAGTTACTTTTTCCTTTGCCACGCTTATATCGCTTTTTACTAGGAGATGATGACTTTGAATAATGAAAAAGATGTTTATATACTGAAGATTTATGAGAATTGTATTCAAAACTATTGTTAACAACATTATTATTATTATAAATTTGATTTAAGCCATAGGGGAAGAGAGTTTTATATTTTTTAATGTAATAATTTTCAAATACTAATCTATCCGTGAGTGAAATTTTAATATCTAAAATATGAAGGGATACATTTTTAAATCCGTGTGTAGCAAAGTGCTGATATTCAAATTGATTTTTGGTAGGGAGATCATTAAAGACTTTATGGTCAAATTTTTTAATATGATCCCTGTGGACATTCATTCTCAGATGTAAAGGGTTGCTGGTTTGGCCAATATAGGATAAGTTACAAATAGTACAATTAAGTTTGTATATGCAATTAAAAACTTTGCAGAATTTTTGTGAAGTGGAATTATTATTAATTTGTAATGGGTCAGCATAAGGACAAGTTTTGCACCTAAGATTGTTGCATCTATTGAAGGAATATGATTTAGATTGAGAGAAGGTATGGTATTCTTCCAAATCGTCTATAACGCTTAATTGGTCAATGTTTGTCGATCTATAATTATCCCAATTCATAATAATAATAGACCGGACACTAGGTAATGAAGAAAATTTACATCACGAATTCTAATTAAAATTCCCAATATAACCCCCCCCCCAAAAAAACTATTTTGTCAGGTACGAATTTCAAATTTTAACTAATACCATAAGAATTGAATCGAAATTTTGGAGAGTAACAAAACAAGCATAGTAGAAAAGAGATTTTCATACGAAATATTCATAAATAAGCGAAGTGTGGACAAATATTTATATTCATCCGGAATGGAAGATATACAAAACTGTTAATACGTATGTGTCTGACTGAATCCCTACAACTGCGGGCAAAAGAGGGCCACATATAGTGGAAATACTTGTCTAGATTAAAATGTAAAAATAAGCAATAAGAGATATTGACGTCTGGGTTAACTAAAAGATACAGAAAAGAAAAAAATACACAAAAAACACAATAAACTCTAATGCCTGCCGAGAGATGTCAGCACTATACACACATATATAACGATTGAATAATCGAGTGTGAAATCTACCAAAAAGAGCAATAACCCGCAGAAAAAATCATAAAAGCGATGAGAGAACTCAAACCAAAATACTCCATAATGCGAAATGTGAAGACATACCATAATCAATCAAAAGAAGGAATGAAAGGGTTAGATAAATAAAAACAATATCCAAAGAGGGCCATATTAAGACATAGATGGGCTTGTAGTTAAACTATAGAAATGCGTTAGCGATAATAATAATAAACAAAATAAAATTAAAATTAAAATATATATATATATATATATATATATATATATATATATATATATATATATATATATATATATATATATATATAAGACATGTTTTGAATAAAATATAATCAAATTTACCTGACACAAACAAAATATAATTACTGTTGTACTCTTATATGATTGACATGAAATAAAAAATATTCCAGGAAATATATTTCGCATACATTCTCAATTCTCAGTAGAAAAAGTAAAAATAACTTTTGATCTTTTTGTTCTAGACAATATTGAATTTTATAATTTGGTTGAGTGCAAAAGTAATGAGATTTTATTTGAGTTAAATACAATTATGTGTTATTTGTTTAGAAAAATCTCATCGTTCGAAATTCCGTAAGCTGTACATAAATGTGTTCAGGTTATTTCATAGCTGAAAAAAAGCATTTATTTTGTTACAAATAACACTATTTTAAACATATAATCGAATCTGCAGATCATTTCATTTTATTTGCATTATTGACATTTTAATGTAAGTTGCTTGAGAATAAACGAGATATTTGATGAATAAATGAATAGAATGTTTTGCAATCCCAAGTGCACAGTATAGCATTATTGAATAATGACATGATTTTAAGTTAGTATGAAAGCATATTGTTACGACGTATCCTCTCAAATCGTGGGTATACTCTCGGGATATGCTGTTCTCATGAACGATGACTCCCTTATTCACGTTCCATAAAAATCTCTAGAAAGTGGCGTAAAATGGTTAGTTCTAGAAATAATGAGAAAATTCGAGTACTTTTCAAAACTTGCTAAATTGGCGATATTTCACCATATTTAACGCCAAGGTCAAGCAACCTGTACCTTCACATAATAGCAGTGGTTGCTTGTAAATGTGTTTTATTGGTGGGGAGAAGCAACGTACTATTTAATTTTGTAACATTATTATGATTTATATGTACTAAAATAGATGTATCAACAATTTAAAAAGAGTTTGAATTTAATAGGATATCGTTTGACTTGAAACTTGTGCTATTAAATTTTGTGTAAACTATTTCAAAACAAAATCAAAATTCGCTCTTTGTTTAAATAAACAATTTCTGTAATGTTTAAATTGCTATAGTGAAAACAGTTTATTCTTTCTCTACATGCATAGTACAATGTATAGGGAAAGTATTGTGACGGGATCGAAAATTCTAATTCGATTTTTCAAAGGATTTAAATATATTCAGCATCCTTGAACTCGAATAAATATTTTTGAGTTGGTGTATGTGTGTGTAAGTGTCTGAGATGAAGTAATAATTTAAAATTTTTTTACCAGAAAATATTCATATTCCTTCCTTTGAAGAATTTTTGTATCGTAGTCCTAAATAAGACGCCTAAACCGATATAAGCGCTCTATGTCAACCCATAGCTGCAAAATAACGAAACCGTAGTTCAAAGGTTGGGGGGGGGGGGGATGCCCACTCTTGATTAAATTTTTATACTTAGAATGAAAGCGAAAAATGGTTAAATTGGATAGGCTTTTTAGTTGCAAATTTATCCACTTTATGGATAGATTTAGCCCTTTTACGGTGATAAATATCCCATACAATACTTAGCAATAGCCTGGGGGGATTTGGGGTCATAATCCCTCCCCCCTCCCCCCAGAAATCCATTGAATTTCGAAGAAATGATATAAGTAGAAATGGAAAACAAAATATTTAGCCCCCCCACACACACACACACAGAATTTATTCTAGTGAAGCTACAGGCTAAATCTAACCATAAAATAGTAGTTTGCAAATCGAGGTGGGAACTTCATTGCTGCTATTTTTTTTAATATTTCTAACTTAGAAAAAAAATAGTACTATTAAGAATATAAGACATACTCTACAAGCCTCTGAAAAACATTGTGTTCTAACCAGATATCAAACCATGGAATTTATTCGGGCAGAAGATACTATATTTATTCACTCAGCTACTAGGACGATATTCCTACTTTCTATATTTGAATCGAACCATACACTTCTGTGCCTCAGATTAATGTTTAATATTAAATATCAATTTCAATTTTGTGGTCGGTGCAATATTGTTAATAAATAAACTAATAAGTTTTTATTTTTTGTTGAAATTAATTTAAAAATATAATTGGTATTTAAAAGAAATAAAATCAGAGACAGTAACATCAGAAGAATAAAGTGTGGCGTTTTCAACTTTATATGTGTTCAGGATTAAAACGTTTAGTCGAATAAAGCATCCTTCCCCAAAGAAAACTAAAACGAAACTAGCTGACTTCAATAGATAGTGTCAATTGATTGTAATAATTGCCTCATAATGACCTTTATCAGTATAAAACGTTCAATACAAAAACCATTATGAGGGTTTTTCGCTTTATTAAAGAAGTCATTAATCACGATTTATATTTAGAACATAGATCAATAATTCAGGTCAATAAGTCACTCGGTTAAAAAATGTAAAGGTGCGGTTTTTTTTTACCATAGACATATTTTGTTATAATTCGGATTAATCGATATTCACTTGATTTTAGATCGATAAAAAAAGGCATTTGCAAGGCTATTTTTTGTATGTAGCAGCTATAAATGTATGTTTTGATATAAGACGTAAATACGCAAAGGCGTAAATGATTTTTTCATCATTAATGTGTTCGGTGGCACTAAAATGTTTATATTTGTCAAGACACTTTGACAGGGGCTTTGTACAGGGGGATTGAAAAATCCCGCACATTAAATTTTAAAATCATATAATATACAGAAAAATTGAAATAGATTTTTTTCAGTTATGTAGCCCTAATATGCCTTGAAAAATATATGAGAAATATCGTCAACTTGTTTTAAATACGTCAAACGATCATTACAGACCTATTTTTAACCAATCGAGGAACATCGAGCTTTCCCAGAGTCAAAGTGAAAGATTTTTTATTTTAGAGTAATATTTCTGTAGCCGTTCTTATGTGAGTGAAGACTGAAAAGTGTTGGCAACGCAGTCTCTATTTCACACATTTCATCGTGAGTTAAAATGGAAAGCCTCTCTGTTCTCGCTTTGTCTTCATCAGATCTAGTTTCTCGAAAATGCTTTACTAACCTCTTAATGGTTGAATTGTTAGGGGGGTTTTGAACATGGGCATCTCTTCTGAAACTCTCATAATACGGATTTCTGTCCTTTCGCGCATGATGTTCTGTAAACAAAGTTACGAAATCTATTGAAACATTATACCATTTAGCAACATTATACCATTACAAACTTTGCAACATTATACCATTTAGACCAGTGGTATAATGTTGCCTCATTTGTTTACTAGTGTGCTTGTGTGTTTGATTTACTATTAAAACAATATTTTGATTGTTTATGTTGATAAAAAGAAATCTGGATCAGCGAATAAAAAATTTACCCGATTATAATTTTTGGCTTGATTACGGAGTGATACCTTTGCATTCTAATAATTTCTTAATAATTCTATTTCTAAATTTTCTGTGAATTTTCAAGTGAGTCTACAAATTCTGAGATGCTTAATTCGACATCCAGCAGGATATTTATGGCATTTTGTAATTTTAATACAGCGGAACCCCCGTTTTGCGTTTCTTTGTGGAACCGATTTAGAAACGTTACATACGAGAAAACACAATACGTAGAACATTCCATTTTAATCGCAATATAAAAATCAAGAAAAACGTGTAATAAAATAAATAGACTACTCACCAATCTTTACTTTTTCACTTATTAAAAATTTAATTTCTGAGTCACATAAAAAAATTCCAAACGTATTAAAAATATGTATTTGCATATTACATTCACGATTGATTCAGTTTCAATAAGAATTTTTTCTTTGCCCTTAATAGACAGACTCGTAAATGTCTCTGTATTGCGCCATTACATCAAATAATAAATGAAAATCAATGAATGTACGATGAAATCTGCTAAATTAAAACATCTGGTTATTTGAGCAGAATATCTCAGATTTTTTAAAAATATAAATTCCATATGTCTAGTTTTTAACTCTAAAAAATTATAATCCTATATTATCAACACCTTCCCTATAATTTACCATTTCCTAAATCAAATTCCTTGTAAACTTTTGAAATTATTCTCTAGATGACTCAGACAATAAACACTATTGTTACGAAACTTATCCTCTAGAATCGTAGGTGTATACACAGGATGCAAGAGTCCAAATATCTGGATAACCTACATCAGCATTTAAATGCTCCACTCATGACACAAAATAAGCTCTAATATTCTCAAAACACTGGCGAAAATAATTTCACAAAACAACCACTACTATTCTCAAAACATTGACAAAAGTCACAGTCCATTGTAGCTCCTATACCGTCAACTTGTCAACTGAACTCCAACGGAGTGGTGAATCTTTTTTATAGTCTATAGAAACCTCTGAAAATATCTCTGTAGAAATTACCAGAATTATCTAATATCTCGTAGAATAAACGTTATTTGGCGATGTTTCTCAAAGTTTCCGGAAATCGGCAAATTGGCGATAAATCGCCAAATCTGGCAACTCTTACTCTGACTCGAAATGCCGGAAACCATAGCGTGACGTCAGGGAAAGAATGTTCGTACTAAGGCTTCTAGATATACATCCTATAGGTATATACAGGAGCCTTAGTTCGTACCGCTGTCTTCTGGAGAAAACACTTCGATGGCACGGTTTGGTCTGCTAAAGAGACGGAAGACAAGATGGGGAATACCAGTGAGAGAACATTACACGTTCGCAACATTATATTTGCGAGAAAAAAAATGAACAAAGACAGTCCCTTTCTTGTAGCTTAGACATGTTTATCGAAGAACTGCTGACGCCCGGGTAGTTGTTGCTCGCGCATTTTCTTTTAGTTCCATTTACAGTGGAATATCTCCTGACGTGGGTAGATGGAAAGAGATTCGTCTCTCCTGGAAAATTCCGACTGATGTCTAGAGAAAACAAGAAAGGCGCCGGCTTTACGTCAGACGGAGCAAAAATACTTGCATATTTACACATAAAATATTTTATACATTTATTTCTTATATTATATATAATTCAAATAAAATTTACTTTGTCGCAAATTATTTGGATAGACGCTGTCTTCCTCATCTCCCCTGACACTTTGCTACGTAGGTAAAGTAAAATGAAAGACGTCGGTAGGTGTAGTTAATATACATTTTTACACGGCAACTATATACAAAAGTATTTACTCCCTTAAATATACCTGTGTGATATCACCTTTCAGTGTCACCTTTCGGGAAATCATTAAAACCTTTAACTGCCCTACTTCGCTACGTGAAAAACGTCATTCCCCGTTTTAAAAATTAGCTCTTAATTGGTTGTCTTGCAACCAATTACAAACAAGCATCATTAACGGCGTGTCTCTTTAATTAATGACGTAGACAGAGGATTATTTTCTCATTAGTTACATTTCGGTATTCTTGAAATGGAAATTAAATTCTAAACAAAGCGTAAATGAACTTAATCATGCGACGCACCTACCTTTATAATTAAAACTCTTTGAAGTATAATTATTCCAATTGCTTGAATGCTTATTTTATTTTATAAATTATTTTCCTAATACTAAAATGCTACAAAATGCAAATTAAATAATACTTTTTAAAGAATGTTATAACACAGCTTTGAAAAAAAAAATGAAATAATATATATATATATATATATATATATATATATATATATATATATATATATATATATATATATATATGTATATATATATGTATATATATATATATATATATATATATATATATATATATATATATATATATATATATACTGGAACGAATTAATTAATTAATTATAAATAAATAAATAAATAAAGGTA
This sequence comes from Amaurobius ferox, assembly GCA_951213105.1. Taxonomy (NCBI): domain Eukaryota; kingdom Metazoa; phylum Arthropoda; class Arachnida; order Araneae; family Amaurobiidae; genus Amaurobius; species Amaurobius ferox. The sequence continues at coordinate 12,626,924 of OX578135.1, forward strand.
AAAGAAACATAAGGCATGACTTAAAACTAACCGGGTTCCAAGGTAGGCATGAGCAAAAACGTACACTGGCCACTGAGAAATTAAGCCGTGAACTGAATCGAAAATCTATGAGTTTTCTTAAACATCACAAAAAATAAAATAATGTAGTAATTAAACTTTTGTTGTTGTTGTTAGTATGCAAAGATATACACTTTTTGCGACTTACGAAGATATACACTTTTGGGGGATTTACACAAACTCAATATAAATGCAATCTTCCCTTTTTTTTAGGTGAGAGGGATGCTGAGAAATTCGTGTCAGTTAACGTAAAAAATGTAAATTTCGATGTATTTAAAAAATTAATATTAAGAGATTGTCCTGTGGATTCGGTTTAAACAGAGTTGGACAGAGTGTTCTTTGATCTTTCCAATGATATAAAGATGATGGAAACTATGTGATAATTTTTCAATCGTTAGGGAACCGATTTGCGAGAAAATCGCTCATAATTGTGCTGAAACATATAATAACTAAAAAACTAATTCAAAGTTCAAAAACCCTCATCGAGGTGTATTTGATCGGATTCTGAAGTACTTTGTACCAAATTCCATCGCTGTCTGGAGCTTAGATTTCCAGCTACAGATGATACAGACAAATACATAGACAAACATTTTTTTTTATTATGTAAAATATTCCCTGAGAAACAACTACCGTATCAGGAAAGAAATATGAATCAAATGTTTTTTTTGCTATCATCTATACATACAGTAGATGTGTCGACTTAAACTTTTGCAACTTAACCGAGAGCATTTCGGGATAGCAAAATCGTCAAAAACCACAAATCACGGAGGTAAAAGTGAGTTAAAACTTCCTATTGGGAAAATGTCCATATCGTTTGAGGCAATTAAATTAGTAGCATAATGCAAATTAGAGCTGAAACAGTAAAGAATATTCCTACGTATTCAAAACTATTGTGCCTTTCAATTTATCTTTATTTCTCTATTTTCTGTACTGTGTATCCCACAACTGTGAATACATACTGGATAATTATACTCAGAATTAGGGAACGTTCTATATTTAAAAATAATCAAAAATACATATATTAAATGCTAAGCATTTCTGTTGTGTCAACTAACAATAACAGCTACTTTACTAACACCATCGATCTCTAAATATAATTCTCAAAGCATTTTGAATTGATTCAAACAGCAAAGAATTTGATTCCTAGAAGTTTTATATCCTTCTTCCATGCCGGAGAGCCCGGTTTGGGGTTCCATGAATTCTGTTTCCTTGTTTCTCTCATAGACGGCGCCTCTTCATTGTGGTCATTCACGGATCAAGATTTTAACACTTTCCAACATAGTTATAAAATGTTTATGACTTTGTTCTTTCATTCTGCCTATCTGTCTGTCCGTTCGCACGATAACTGTCGTAAAATGACTTTTTATATGGGGATGTAAAAGAATAATATCACCCAAATAGTTTTGGATTGAACCCGGGTAAAAAAAAATGAAATACATTGAACCTTATGGGACCTCAATTTTCAAACGTTTTTTAAGCGGAGTTAAAATTCACAAATTGCTTTGAAAAGTTTAGGATATATTCAAATTATCACTTAAGATATGTAAAAAAAATGTAAGTACCTTATATTTAAGTTAAATGCATTTTAATACATGCATTTTTCATTCTTTTAAGCTAAAAATAATAAAAATGGGTAGTACTTGAAAAAAATGTTTTTTTGCGTTTTACTTGTTGAATAGTTTAAATTATTACTTTCCCTACTTATATAGTATAATGTTTAGGGAAATTATTTTGACGGGGTTAAAAAATTGAATTTTTGACGGAAGAGCGCGTTTCAAGCCTTCTTGAACTCAAATCGAACGTTTTGGAGGTGATGTCTGTGTGTGCTAGTGTGTACGTGTGTAGATTCGATACGTCACGATCGAATGTAGCGTAATTTAGTTCGATTATCACGATTCGGGAATACTGTATCACCATTGAGTTTAAACGCGATCGAACATTTGAAAGACTCCCAAAATTTCGAATAAAAATCGGAAAACTATCAGAACATTCAGTAATGATCCTTTGAATAGTCAACAAATATACGGCATCATAAATTAAATTAAATAATTACTATAATCCTTAAAAAAATTGGTTAAATACGAACTGCGCCGAGACAAATTTAAAGGAGAAAAATAAAAGCGGTTGCTTGTAGAGAGAATCACCTCTTTGTCATATCAGATTTCCGTTTAGAGTCCCCAACTGCAGACAATCTGACATTCTTTTAATTGAATTCTCTATCGTAAAAGAGACTAACTTCGACTTCAATAAAAGACGACAGAAAATGGGTGGAATTTATTGACGAAAAAAAATTTATGAACCAGGTTAATTACATGGCTTAACATGAAAAGTTTTAGTGAGAAACTCGTACCTGTGGTAGCAATAAGACATAAGCTCCGATTGAAACAAAATAATAGGAATTTAGTCTTCTTTAACTAGTTATATTCCCTACATATTTACATAGTATAATGTATAGAGAAAGTATTGTGAGAGGTCAAAAATTCGAATTTGAGTGTTCGACGAAAGACCACGTTTCAACTACCCTTAAACTCGATTCGAACGTTTTCTCTCAGATTTTCGAATGGAATTTTGAAAACATCATTAAAATCTCTTCGGCAATTTTTGGAAATTTCAAACATGGCTATTTTAGTAATTTCACAAAATTTCTCAAATTTTGCATCTCGGTGGTGGTGGTGTGGGTGAGGGGGAGGGGGGATATTGAGATTCCTTAGATCCATGAAATCTAAGCTCTAATGAAGAATTGTCAAATGGTGGCCCACAAGCAAGGATAATTCTTAGATATAGCATATTTAAAATTAACTGAACTAATACAATTAATTTATAATTAAATTTATAGATGTAACTGAAATAATTTTTCAACAGAACCAAACTCAAATCCAGCCGATTGAATTGAGATCAAAAGTGCTCACCATCACCAATTCCTAAATACTAGAACGAACGATATATGCTGAAGGCCAAAATTCACTAAAGGCGCTAATTGTGGAAGCCCGTTCTTCCTAGTACGTTCCTTCCCGTCAGCAAATTTAATTAATGGATTCGTCCAAAACCATGTGACTCAACTACCAACTCACAGGAGCCGAACAGTACCTTAAAATTCTTTAATTAATTTAAATGGGTTTTTCAAACACTGTACAGTGTAATTGAGTTTTTTGTCACGCTTTAAACAAATAATATCAGATTTCCTTATTTCTTTTGAAATTATCTTTTCCCATCTTTTACTCCATTGTAGTTCTATGCCCGATAATCTGATGAATTTGGTTATCCGCACCGCTGAAATCCGAAGCGTGCCGGATTACCGAAAGTTTACTGGATATTTTATTTTATTTGTAACCTTGCTAAAATATATAGAATGAAACTTTATTTGAAATTTATTTCTGTCTCTCAAATTATTTTATCGCGCTTCGCCACTGGACCAGACTGGAAAGTGGCTAGTTAGTATTTATTGAATCCGTGACATATGGTGTAATCATTTTCTCTTCTATGGTAATCACTTTACAATCTAATAATCATTCTATGGCAATCATTTTCATATGGTAATAATTTTATTTTTCAGGGGTTGGTTTCTACATCGGCGAGCCTTGCGAGAGCGTGTGCAACAATATTTTATTCGAAGTGTACTGCAACAAAACATCTGGAAAGTGTGAGTGTCACGACCACTATCCAGTCAACATTGAAAACAAACAATGCGTCAGAGGTCAGTTTTAATTCTCTTCTCTTTTGATTGAGAAAATGAATGTTAGAATCTGCATATATATTATAGAAAGCGTTATGTTGATATAAAATAGTTGTGTTGATATTATCTGTTCTGATGGAAAGTACATTACATACTTTTCATTTAAAACTTGAAAATGCATTTTATTTGGAATTTCAAAAATTGAATAATAAAATAAATAAAAATAATAAAATAAATAAAAATAATTAAATAAATAAAAATAAAACATGATTTTTTTTGCCATGTTCTTCAGTGTTGTCGAAAGCACAGCCTAAACAACTAAACAGCTTTTAATCAATAATGACTGATTTTGCATGTTTTGGTGGAAGGCATGCCTTTTCTTAAAGACTTAAAGATGTATTTTATTTAGCATTTTAAAAATTGAAAAAACACCACTTCACGGTGAAACAAAAAACTCCCCGCTAAGTAAAAGAGACAAAAACTTCTTGAAAGTTATGAAATCTCAAATTAGTTTGGCCAAGATGGAGTATAATAGTTGCGCTACATATCCGCAGGATCGGAACTGTACTTTCAGATCTAGGGTTCCTTGCTGAAAGATCTTAGTCCTCAGCCCTTTTCAGTTATGGTCAGTTAGTTCTCTACTGAAGGATCCTAACCATGGAGTTATAAAGAAAGAGGTAAAACTCCTATGGATGAAACGCTTGAAAATGCCATAATGCTTTGAGGTTTATATCTGGGTGTCGTTAGTGTTAGTAAAAGTCGTTAAAGTAGCTGCTATTGTTTGTTAACAGCAGAAAGGCATATACTAAGTATATGTATTTTTGGTTATTTTTAAATGAAGAGTTCCCTAGTTATGAGTATGATTAACCAGTCTTTTTTCATAGTTGTAGGATAGAGTGAATACAGTATATAGGGAGATAAAAATGAACTGAAAGGTAAAATAATGTGGAATGCGTAGGTATATTTTTTATTGTTTCAGTTCTACCTTGCATTGCACTAATAATTTATTTTTACAAAACACATCACATAAATAAAAATATGAATGTTATCAAATAAATAAAAACTAGGCTAACATAAATTGTCTCGGAGAACGACTCCCCCCCCCCCTGAATGTATACCTTAAAGAAAAACTGTGTAGAGCAAATTGAAAAAAAAAAATGCAGAATTTCCTGACACTTGTGTAATGACGATATTTATTGATCTTTACATTATTTTTTCTCAGATGTTAGAAATTTCTAAAGGATCGAACCATAACTCTCACAAGTTTTTCCTTTTTCTTCTTCTTCTTCTTTACCATTTCCAATTTAACGAAGAATATTCGCGTCGCATCGCATCGCATTCTCTAAACGTAAGCGTCAAATCCAAAACACCATTTTACCTTTTCTTGAAAGGTTTCTACGAACTTTCAGAAAGAAGTTTTACCATTCGAAATGCGTAAGGCAATCAAAGAACACAGGAAGTTGAATTCGGAAATGGCGTGAGAAAAGATGTTAGGGACGTAGATTTGGACGGAAATGTAATCAGCCGGTGTATGAGGGAACTGCCATAAACATGTAGACGAAATCGAGAAATTCAGTTTGCACCTTGAGTTTAAATAAATGGGTTTAAATAAAGTTGAACAGAATATGTAGGAATATCTATTTAATTCATAACTAAAATTTCAATTCATTAAAAATTTAATTCATTAAAAATAAAAATATTCATATAAATATATATATATATATATATATATATATATATATATATATATATATAGATATATATATATATATGT